>JANAVB010043018.1:236746-569246 GCA_029216955.1 Iris pallida
GTCGTCGACTACGTCGTTTTCCAGACATCGTCATCGGATACGGCGAGGCCAATCTTTTTTGGTGTCCACCTGTGGCAGGTCGGCTGCCCAATTAAACCTATTTGAGGTGAGAAAACCCCCTTTTTGTGGCGAGAAAAAACCCAGTCTTCATTAAGAGTTGTTTTCTTCTTTCCTTTGCGATGAATTCACAGTTTTGGATTTCATTAGTTATTTGTAGGTCTCGACATGAGTTCACAAGTTATTTTGTAAAAAATTTGCTCGAGAGAAGTCAAACATCTTAAACGCAGACAATGTGACAATTGCTTTGTTATTGCCTTTGTATTATGCATGCAAAGTTAGGTTGTCCGACCAGGAAGTTAGTTTGTTTTGGTAATTTTATCCAATCCTTCTTGAGACGTTTCTGCATATGTTTGGTTATATATTTCCCGTTACCAAATTGTTTAGTTGGAAATTCGAAATATGTGTAATAACAATTGCCTTGCTCATCTGTTGTGCAGATGGTTAGGGTGTTGGACATACTTGCTGAGTATTTATCTCTTAGGGGATTCCAGTTCCAAAGGCTTGATGGTAGTACAAGGGCTGATCTCCGCCACCAGGCTATGGAGCATTTCAATGCACCTGGAAGTGATGATTTTTGTTTCCTTCTCTCCACACGTGCGGGTGGGCTTGGGATTAACCTTGCTACTGCAGATACTGTTATAATATTTGACTCGGACTGGAATCCTCAGAATGACTTGCAGGTTTGAATCTAGTGATACTATTTCATATGCTGTAGATATTTGGTATTATTTCTTTTAGTGATTAGTCTTCAATTTTGTTGGGTTGAATTTATTCAAGCCTTTGATGGAAATAAACATACGCATGCATGTCTGCCTTCCCCTGTGTGTGTGTGTGTGTGTGTGTGTGGAGAGTTCTGTGGAGCCATATTAATAGATGATGAATGTGTTACTATTACTCAGGCAATGAGTAGAGCACATAGGATTGGACAACAAGAAGTTGTAAACATCTATCGTTTTGTCACCAGCAAAAGTGTGGAGGAAGATATCTTGGAACGTGCGAAGAAAAAGATGGTAACGTCTTCCTATATAAGTTTATGTTCCTCAAATGAAGATTTTGTTCAACATATGGGATGCTGTTGGTTTGTCCTGTTGTGAATGGTTTTCAGTTTTTTATTTAACAGGTTCTAGACCACCTGGTAATTCAGAAGCTAAATGCAGAGGGCAGGCTTGAAAAGAAAGAATCAAAAAAGGGAACTTCATTGTTTGACAAGGTGATATGTTCTGTAGGGACTCTAGATTAGGCAGTTCCTTTTTCTATTCAAATGCTAGAAAGATGGTGAGAGTTTATTGTTAGATGTTGTTATGAAAATTGCTTATACTGGGAGTTTATGCATGAAGTGGTTTATTCAAAATACACTTGTACTGATTTCAAAACGAGTATCTATATCTTTGTTTTGCGTATCTTATTGGATGACTTTTTAATGTTTAGTTTTCTTGTATGATTATGTCTTTGAACAATGTTCTGTCGGAATATTAGAATGAGCTTTCTGCAATATTGAAATTTGGAGCGGAGGAATTGTTCAAGGAAGAAAGGAATGATGAAGAAAGCAAGAAGAGACTTGAAAGTATGGATATTAATGAAATTCTTGAGAGGGCTGAGAGAGTTGAAACCAAGGGGGCAGATGAGGAGCCTGGGAAGGAATTGTTAAGTGCTTTTAAGGCAAGTTTCTTTTACTTGTAATATAAAGTGCAAATGATTCCGATATTATTTTTCTTGCATCTTTCAATTGTATTTTCTTACACCGCCTCTGCTCTCCTTTCTATGTTACTAATTTCAGTGCAGAAGATGATGGGACATTTTGGAGTCGACTAACACAGCCAGAAGCTGTAGATCACGCTGATGTATGGGCTCGTATATTGGTTACTGTATTTATTTTTATGGTTTATCATCTCTCTTCTATCTTTATCCATTTAGTTATTGAGTTATATGAGATCGTTTGGGAACTTTTGAGAGTTAATTTCCTGACATAAGTATACTTAATGCATGTATGCTCTGTTAAAGGTTGATGTTATTTATGTGGTCCAGGAAGAACTAGCGCATCGTGCTGCAAGAAATACCAAGAGCTATATTGAAACTCACCAACCCGAGATAAATATTACAACTACTAAACGAAAAAAGAGGGGTGCAGAGCCTCGAGAAAGAATTCAGAAGCGTTCCACTAGAGCTTCTGATTCGTTGGCTCATTCTTTGCCAATGATCGAAGGAGCAGTTGCACAAGTTAGGGGATGGTCCTATGGAAACCTAACAAAGAAAGATGCTTTCCATTTTGTCCGAGCGGTAAAGTACTGGCATCTCATATGTGCATTCTATGCACTCTTTATAGTGCTTCATTCCTTAGCTAGTTAGCACTGAGGAGCTCTATCTTGTCTCCTTAGCTATATTATGTTAATGTTGAGAACAAACTGTTATTGGTTCAAAGGTCGAAAGAATATGAGTTGCGATGTGTCAGTGCTTTTTACATATGAGGGTGTACATTGACACAAATTTCTTATATCATTCCCCATGTGAAGTGGAAGGCCGAAGGTCAGTACATCTTGGTATTACTCGTTTGTCGCTTTCAACATGGTAGTTGGGCTGTGTTACAATGTTTGCTAAAGTTGGATTGCTTCGAGTTAGAAACTTAGAATATGAGTTCACATTCAAAGTTAATTTTTCTTGTTTTCTGAAAATATCGGGTAATGTTATTTATCTGCTTCATGTATATATAGTTGGTTAATCTGTTTTCTCCATATTATGTCTTCATCTGTTTACAACTTTCCTTGTGCTCTATCTTTTTTACCCTAGTGCATTTTCTATTTTTGATTCAAGATATGTTAGGAATCGTGACCTTTTGTAGCCCAATCTATGGGGCTTATGTATCCCCATTAGTATTCCATCAATGATTTCAATCCTGTTGCTTCTCGAGGAGTTATATCAGATTATGCTTGTGTCAGTATTTCAAATGTCTGATTTGTTACTAGGCCAAAGTGGTTAAATTGTGTTACTGATCCTTTCAGCAGTTTCAAAGTTGTATTTCATGAAAATCGTATTCTTACCAGGGAATGGTGGTAAAATTTATACTGTATAAAGTTTTTTTTAGACTATTGTATTGTTAGAGTTCAAAAGTTAATTATGTCTGAGTTCATAAAGTTTGCAAGTTATTTGCTCAGGGTTTGTCATTTTCTGACCAAATTCTTTGTAGGAGATGTACATACGTCAAATGGATGGTTGCATTCTTGACTCAAAAAATCGATACGGAGAGGGTAGTCAAGTGCACAGGTGTGCATCTGCTGTACACCTTCTCTATCTAAACCTTCCTGCTACTGTTGCTAACAAAACAGCGGGTGCCACTCTGCTGTAGCTCCTTTTGCCAATTCCCTTCCACTGTTGTATGCTGCATACTGTATTCTTTATTGGACTGATGCACTCCATCACACAAAGACAACAACAGTTGCTGCTACAGGCAGTTCAAACTGCTGCTGTGCACTATAGATTTTGTATTTCATGAAAATCGTGTTCTTACCAGGGAATGGTGGTAAAAATTATACTGTATAAAGTTTTTTTTAGACTATTGTATTGTTAGAGTTTAGAAGTTAATTATGTCTGAGTTCATAAAGTTTACAAGTTATTTGCTCTGGGTTTGTCATTTTCTGACCAAATTCTTTGTAGGAGCCGTACATACTCAAATGGATGGTTGCATTCTTGACTCGAAACCGATACGGAGAGGGTAGTCAAGTGCCTTGAAGCTGCAATTTTAAGAAGAGTGTCTGAGGTAAGTACTACCAAAAATGAATAACTTATTGGCCTTTTGACCCCATACGATTGTCATTGGATTTCCGAAATAGTGTAATGTAAAAATAAGTGCTTTGAATCATTGCTAGTTGATTAAGACCATTAACCTTTTTTTTAAACATGAAGCATTAGCATAAATCTATATCTTAAAAAACTCTTCAAATTGCTAGCTTAAGTCCAAATATAATATCTATAAGCCATCCAAAATTATGGAGAATCTTGGTACAATAACTAGTTCAATAAGAATCATTTTTTATTTACACACACACACACACATACACATCAATGTTTTTTGTAGAATTTGAAAATTTATTGCCTTTTCATTTACAAGCTGAACTTAACTTGGAAGTTTTTAATTGTTTCACTATTGTTTTGTAGACTTCACTCAACTTGATCTTGCATGGACTTTTCTCTACATTTTTCCTTGCGAGCTTCTCCATCGCATACCAGCAAAGACCTTGGATCAGTTCTACAGAAGAGATGCAGCCCACTTAAGTGCTAACATCTTGTGTCTTCGTACATGTCTGTGTATAAAGCTCAATTTGTAGAATTTATTGCGAGTTGACATGAATAAATAAGAGAAGAGTATTGTTTATACCTTAATTGATGCGGCCTTTTTTGCTAAATAGTTGTATTCTTTTCTTCAGAAAGTGAAGCTTTTCATCTACTAGCTGCTCTTGCAATTTTTCTAGAATTAAGAACTTTATGGATCTCAATCATCATGTATGTATATGAAGTTAACTTTGGTTAATAATACAATATGGTTGATAATCAATGATTTGTGCGATCTAGTTGTATATATATATAGTTGAAATTTGTGTACATATTGTCATCTGGATGTAAAATAAAATAAAATATTTAAATTAAACAATGAAATTTGAATTTTTTTTCACACTATTAGATATATACTAACGGTCAAAACCTGTTAGTATTCATTTACATAGATGTTTATGAGTTGTTAAAAAAAGTGATCACTAACGGCAATAAGCTGTTAGGAAAATAAAAATACTAACGGCAATAATGTGTTGGAAAAATTAAATTACTAACGGCAATAGGCTGTTAGGATTATTGAAATAGTAACGGCAACAGGCCGTTAGAAAGGCAGTTAGTAATAATTCCCACGCCTATATACTCACGGAAGTTGTCCGTTAGAATTAATTTTAGTAACATGTTTTGCATGTTACAATACATGTGTTTTGGTGTAGTGTATACATATGTAGATATATATATATATGTGTGTGTGGTCATACATATATATGTGTGTGTATTTGTCTATAAGTATGTGTGTGTCCATGTGTGTGTTGTGAGATTATATATATATATATATATATATATATATATATATATATATATATATATATATATATATATATTTGGATATGTGTGTGTGTATGAATTTACATATGTATAGATAGATAGATAGGTATATAGATAGATATATATATATATAAAGAGAGAGGAAGTAGAGGAAGTAGGAGTAGAAGAATTAGAAGAAGAAGGGGAATAAGAAACAACAGAACAGTAGCAGCAATAGCACTAGCAGGAGCAGCAAAGGGAAGAAGGAGAATGAGGAGGAGAATGAGAAGGAGAATGAGAAGGAGAATGAGGGAAGAAGGAGAATGAGAAGAAGAATGAGAGAAGAAGGAGAATGAGAAGGAGAATGAGGAGGAGAATGAGAAGGAGAATGAGGGAAGAAGGAGAATGAGGAGGAGAATGAGAAGGAGAATGAGAAGGAGAATGAGAATGAGGGAAGAAGGAGAATGAGGAGGAGAATGAGAAGGAGAATGAGAAGGAGAATGAGGAAAGAAGAAGAATGAGGAGGAGAATGAGAAGGAAAATGAGAAGGAGAATGAGAGAAGAATGAGGGAAGAAGGAGAATGAGGAGGAGAATGAGAAGGAGAATGAGGGAAGATGGAGAATGAGGAGGAGAATGAGAAGGAGAATAAGAAGAAGAATAGGAATAAGGAGAAGGAGAAGAATAGGAGTTTGAGAATGAATCAGATATTGATTATAAGGGTTGGTAATGATTAGAAATAGTCGTCTAGACCTAGTCTTGACCTTGGTTGACCACGGTTGACTTTTTAGACCAAAAGTCAACTATGGGTCAACACTTTACCCAATTTAGTCCCAAATTCCATTAGACTTGAACAGTTGACCAAAAGTCAACTATTGGTCAACATTTGACCAGTTTGACCTAGGGTTGACCTAGAGTTGACCAGAGTTGACCAGTTGACCAAAAGTCAACTGTAGGCTAACTCTTGATCCCGTTTGGCTTTCTTCGACTAGTTTTGTCTTGCGATGAGTGGTATGACCTAGAGTTGACTTAGTCTAACTTAGATTGACTTGATATAACTTGATTTGACCTAGATTGACTTGACAAGACTTAGTGTGACTCAGTGAGACCTAGATTGACCTAGATTTCATATCATTCATTGTGAATCATTCTTAAACTTGTTTAAACCTAAATTAACATACAATATCTCATCTTTAGGTTTCTGATTACCGCTCTGAGCATTGATATACCCTATAGCTCAGGACAGTAGGCGAGTACATTCACTGATAGTTTTTATTGTTTTGATATCTGCTATATCCGATTCAGTTGTAGTGTCTTACTCGATTCCAGTCACGATAGTTCACGGACTAGTATACGTTGGATCATGACATGAGATGTTGTTTCTGGATTTCTTGGTATATATGTACATTTCCTATCTTGTTCCCTGTACTTGTATAGACACCGATTCCTGAGAGGGAGTAGCTACCCTCTTAGGGAATCCCGTGTCATGACGTGTCATGTCCAGGTCCATTATACTACTCGGGGATGGGGAATTTTTAGGGGTTATGTGATCAAAGCCCCATGTCACTATTTTGCTTGTGCCACCCTCACCTCACGTAGGATGTAGCAGATACCTCCATGTCCATGTTATCCAGGTTGGCCGACATGACTTTTCGTTGAGGTCACCGTGGATTGTCGGGCCAAGTGGATAACCCTACCATGTTTCCCTTGCCGATCACATAACGCTCTAATAATTCAAGGTACATTTTATATTTACTTATCTTATTATATATCCTGTTCTGT
The DNA here is from genome assembly GCA_029216955.1 of Iris pallida. Classification (NCBI taxonomy): domain Eukaryota; kingdom Viridiplantae; phylum Streptophyta; class Magnoliopsida; order Asparagales; family Iridaceae; genus Iris; species Iris pallida. The sequence goes on from JANAVB010043018.1 coordinate 243,654, forward strand.
TCTACATTCAGTACTTTCTCGCCATGCTATGATATTCAGTTACTCACATGTTCTACATGCCTTTATATTGTACCTTGATTGAAGACTAAGTTCTGCTCGGGAGAAGGGTTACAACCCCGATTCTTGTTTGGTTTAAGGGTTGTAGCTCAGCTTTCGAACGGTTCCCAAGTCTTTATATATCTTTGTCTTGTAGTTCATTATACTGTCTCTTATAGAATTTGTCAATTCACATGTAACTACTGTTAGTGCTTGTACTTGCTTATTTTTCTGACAGGATACCGTTATGATATATTACAGATGACTCTGAGGCAGACTGCTCGACCTATTATAGGCTCGAGCTAGATGGAGTAGTCCAGGACCGTGGCCTTATAGTAGAGCCACTAGACTTTGTTCTTCCAGAGTAGTGTAGATTAGTTTGGTTGCCTGGCCTGCGAGCCAGCTAGTACTTTTTAGACTGTAGTAGTTATATATATTTTCTGTGTCTCTGGGATGTTATGTATAGCTCTGGACTTGTGTGGACCTTGAACTTGTTTCCTGCTTCATCTATCATATTTCCTTTCGTGCTATCTATCCTAGTTTATTTATTTGATTGAGACTGTATTGCTATGTCACCTCCATTCGGAGTGTATATACTGTACAGGTACCTTTATACTGTTTAATGTAGTTTTGTAGACAACCTAGACAGCGTTCTACCGCCGATACTGCGGCGTAGGCTGGACGTAACCACGTACTCGTACCCCTAATCAGGGTGCGGGTCGTGACACATGTGCTATCCTGTACTCTACATCACTAGCCACTATTAGTTCTCTATTTATAGTAGATATTTCTATTATAGTTCTCTCTCTCTGCTTATATACTGTATTTCTTTCAGATCCTATATCTTACTCTACTGCATATTTATATTTTCTAACCTGCTATGAACTGTTGAGATGTATTATGCTCGCTCCAATCCTGACTGGACCTATTGAAAATATTACAGAGAACGAAGAGGAGGCCTGTGTGGATACCTTCTACGGGGCAGCCCTAGACGACACTTGCGAGCTGGACTCTCAGGAGGACCCAGCTCTAGCTGAGGACATTACCTCCATTGCCTAGACTAGCTTAGTTAGGCCTTATCTTATTTTATGTTGTCTTGAGACTGTTTAGCTGGACTTTAATTCTGTTGAAAGATTCTGAGTTGTATATATTCTTTCATATTCAGTAGCTGAGATTTGTACTCTGGGTATTTGCTGGGATATTATCTTAGACTATTTATCATCTGTATTTCCTTGAGTTCTATATCATATCGTGCTATCTCTTCCTTAGTTGTGATTGAGTTTATTTACTGCTTTGTCACCCCCATTCGGGGAGTATAAACTGTTTAGAGTTATATTGTTAGATATTGTGACCTAGGACAGCGTTCTACCGCTGATACTGCGGTGTAGGCTGGATGTACCCATGCCTCGTGCCCTTACTCTAGGGTGCGGGTCGTGACACATTTTTAGTGGTGGCCCATGTAGGTCAAGACTAGAAGTGTAGTGGTATTCGAATTAGAGTATCACTACAGCCTACAGTAGGATATAGGACATTAATTTTTAAGGTACTCAATCACATTAGAAAAAATTCTTTTATTGCCATCTAAATCCATATTGTCAGCTGATCCTTTGAATTCTAATTGTCCGCCTTTGTTATATCGCTTCTTTCGCAGAAATTGATACTCTTGTTTGGTCTATCTTCAGGATGGTAGAGACTCGATCGTAGAGTACCATTCATAGGGATGCTATAGAGGGATCTGCTACCTCTCAGCCAGTTCAGCAGAGACAGGAGACTGCAGCTTCTGCCACCTCTATTCGTATTGAGACTCCAGCAGCAGCAGCAACAGGGGGTATGCCTCCACCGGCTCGGAGGCAGGACCCAGTCATCGCAGAGGAGCCCTTCCAGCAGCCGTCGCCTCCAGGATACGTGGATGCGGCGCAGATGTTCGCATACTTCCAGCAGTTCATGGAACGGCAGCAGGCCCGACAAGACAGGGGCATAGAGTTGGCCCTCACGACAGTCGCAGCTCGACCAGTGGTTCAGCAGCCGAGGACACCGGGAATAGAGCAGTTCCAGAAGATGAGCCCAGAGACTTCCTGGGGACAGAGGGGATTCTATATGCTGATGAGTGGATCGAGCATATAGAGGAGATCTTTTGCCTGGCCCGGATACCAGCAGATATCCAGATTGAGGTCGCAGCTAGCCGGATGCGAGATCTTGCTCGCACCTGGTATCAGTCAGACCCCAGGATGGGGGTACCTGGGCAGACTTGGGAGGAGTTCAAGGGCTTCTTCAAAAAGAAGTTCTTTCCAGATTTAGCGCTCAGAGCCTTAGAGTCGCAGTTCGAGAGCCTAGTCCAGTGGAGCCTTTCAGTAGAGGAGTATGCTGGAGAGTTCGTCCGCCTCGGCAGGTTCGTAGAGGGCTTGAGTGAGATGGCGAAGGCACAGAGGTTCCGAAAGGGTCTGGTCAAGGAGGCCAAGTCCTTGACCAAGGGCAACAGGGATGCTACATTTGAGGGGATCTTGACGGAGGCCTTATTGGCTGAGGATGATCTTGAGCTTAGGCTCAAGAGGGGGCGAGACCCATTTAGGGGCAGCAGCAGTGGAGGCCAGGGCAAGAGGCCTCACTTTCAGCACCAGCAGTCGAGGCAGTTTCAGCCGCAGCCTATCCAGTAGAGACCAGTTCACCAGCAGCATTTTCAGCATCAGGCACCCAGGCAGCAGACAGTCAGTTGCACATTCTACAAGAAGCCAGGGCATTGATGGCACGAGTGCAGGAAGAGGCTCGAGAAGTGCCTTCTTTACGGAGCGGCAGATCACCAGCTGAGGGATTGTGCTAGGTCTGGGGGACGAGCAGCTCAGGGATGAGGAGCCAGGGCTCCAGCAGGCCAACAGAGGGGACCAGCCCTGCTGACACAGCAGCAGAGGTTCGTCCAGCACCAACAGCAGGCCAGGGGAGGCCAGCAGGGGCGAGGATTCGCCATGGCAGCAGAGGATGAGAAGGCCATCGGAGAGCTGATCGTAGGTCCGGTTCTTCTCGACTCCAGCCCAGCTTTTGTATTATTCAATTCTGGTGCTTCGCATAGCTTCATATCAGTATCTTTTGCGATTAGACACGGTATCATAGCTGAATCGTTGCCTAGGACTTATAAGATCATGACCGAGGGTGGCATTATCTTCGTGAGTGATGTTTGTAAGGGTCGGAGTGTAGTTTTGGGAGGCCGTAAGTAGGAGGTGAGCCTGCTCGTAATGCCATTGCCGAACTACGATATAGTACTAGGCATGGATTGGTTGAGCAGGCACCACGCCAGCATTGATTGCAGAGGGGGTAGAGTTCTCTTCAGAGCGCCGGGGGAGCCAGAGTTCGAGTAATCCAGACGTCAGACAGAGCAGCGGAGTTTTCTGTGGAGTCTCGGTCGAGGAGCAGGCGATTCCACATCCCTTGATAGCAGAGTATATGGATGTTTTCCCAGAGAAGTTACCTGGATTGCCACCAGACAGAGACATTGAGTTCTCGATAGACTTGGTTCCCGGAGTGGAACCCATCTCTCAGTATGTCTATCGGGTAAACAATAGTAAGTTAGTGGAGCTGAAGAAGCAATGTCACCCTCATTTTTCGTATTTCTCGTATTTCGTATTTATACTCGTATCTGGAATTTGGCATGTATTTTTATTTTTCTCAACTTGTGGAGTTTCGGTATTTCTCGTATTTTGGGTTTTATCATGGTTCGGTTTTAATTGGTTTGGATTGGGTTAGTTTGATTTGGTTTATTATGCATAGGAACACCTTAACCTACACTCTCCCTTCAACACACCACAACCCACCCTCTTTATATTCCCTACCTACCACTCTTTCTCTTTATTACCACCACCATTTATTTCCTTCTTCTTCTTCTTCTCCATCCTCTACACAACTCTCCCAACCATAGGCAAGTGTATCTTGCCACTACATGAGAACCCTCTTTTTATTTGTCCCTTTGCTAGATTAGTACATGGTGATCAACATTAGTTCTTGGCATTTTGTGATTTGGAGTCTCCATTGTTCTAGATCTAAGTCTTCCTATTTTTGGATTTTTTTGCATGTTTTGATCTATTTTAGTTGGTTTTCTAAGAGTTTTGATGTTTCCATGTGGAAGAGCATTCAATTCCACCCAAATTGGAACTTTGGAAATCCGGATTTGGAGTTCGGATGGCCAAGTTATGATGTTGTGTAGCCTTGAGTTCAACCATGGTGTTCTTGCTGTTTGGAGAAGACAGTGAGCAGTGTGCAGAGCTGTTTAGCTTACGCACACTGAGCTGTGCGCGCTCTTTAGCGTGCGTACGCAGACTTGGGTACGCTTCCTGTTGGAAGCGTGTCTCCTTCAGCGTGCGTGACTTTTTACCTACGCTGCTCTCTGTAGCGTGCGTGACTTTTCACCTATGCTGCTCTCTCAGCGTGCGTGACTTTTCACCTACGCTGCTCTCTGTAGCATGCGTAACTTTTCACCTACGCTGCTCTCTCAGCGTGCGTGACTTTTCACCTACGCTGCTCTCTGTAGCGTGCGTGACTTTTCACCTACGCTGCTCCTTGAGCGTGCGTGACTTTTCACCTACGCTGCTCTCTCAGCGTGCGTGACTTTTCACCTACGCTGCTCTCTGTAGCGTGCGTGACTTTTCACCTACGCTGCTCTCTCAGCGTGCATGACTTTTCACCTACGCTGCTCCTTGAGCGTGCGTGACTTTTTACCTACGCTGCTTTCTCTGCGTGCGTGACTTTTCATGTACGCTGCTCTCTGCATGCGTGACTTTTCGCGTATGCAGCTCTCTCAGCGTGCGTGACTTTTCATGTATGCTGCTCTCTTGCGTGCGTGACTTTTGCGTACGCAGCTCTCATGCGTGCGTGACTTTTCGCGTACGCTGCTCCCCTGACCCCTTGCTTAACCCATTGGCTCTTGGAGTTTTGGTCTTATTTCTTTAAGCTTGGCTCTTCTATAGTCCTGTATATTGATATTTTATTAGATATTTTATGCCCATTTTATATCCTTACGCCTTTTGTCATGAACTTGATTTTACTTAATATATTTGGAATGACTATTGTACATGGCATGGTATGACAAGGAACTAGCATAACACGACAGGGACCCGTAGTGGTGCACTCCTGACATGACCAACCTGACATGATAGTAGCCCGTCGTAGCGCACTCCTGACAAGTACCCTGACATGATTTATCTTAATGCTGTTGCGACGGCTAACTTAACACTACAAGAAAAATGGCTTTTCTTGACGGTTTTTCCCCGTCAAGAAAGAATTTTCTTGACGGTTTTGGATCCGTCATCTAGGCCCCCGTCAAGAAAAGTCGACACTTTTCTTGACGGTTTTTTGTTTGTTTTCTTGACGGTTTTAAACCGTCAAGAAACAAGCTTGTCTTGACGGTTTTAAACCGTCAAGAAAACAAACAAAAAACCGTCAAGAAAAGTGTCGACTTTTCTTGACGGGGGCCTAGATGACGGCTAATGACCGTCAAGAAAAGTCTTTCTTGACGGGAAAAAACCGTCAAGGAAAATATTTTTTGATGTTTAAAAACCGTCAAGAAATGAATTTTTTTTGACGTTTTGCAATCGTCAAGATAAACATGTTTACAATAATATCAATATATTCCAGAATCCAATTACCAAACACACATAATATTAATATATGCCAGTTACAACACACATAATATTATAATACACAATCTTTTTATTGATCACAAATACAAAGTTTGTACATCACAAACATCCAAGAATGATGTATACAAAGTATACAAAAATTCTTCTCAAGATTGGAGGAAGAAGAGTACAAAGAATCACAAGCATGACCATAATTATGATGATGATCCTCAAGGTGATAATATGAGCTTGATTTCCTTCAAGAGGCTTCTCAGGATTGTGGACGAAGGAGAACAACCTTGTTATTGTCAAGAACTAGGTGTCATTGGCTGCAAGCCAGGAGTTGATGGCAAGTATGGGCTTGGAGCATTTCCTGATATAAGAACATGAGGAAGACATCAACTTGTAAGTTTCCACCGACGAGAAAAAACTGTTGAATGCCACTAATGAAAAACTTTAAAGCATGATCCCAATACCATATGGCGGACTGCCATCCTTCGGTGTTCTAGATTCGCTGTAATTCCCTCCTGGAGCGATAGCCCATCATGAACCAGGAGTAGGAGCCTCATATGGTCAGGCGGTAGGTGTTCGTGGCTGTGATAGATAAGGTACAAAGACAATTGGAGTTACATATGCATAAACTTTAAAGGTTCTGGAAAATAAAATGTAAAAAAAGAAGAAAACATCTCAGACTCTAATGAAATAATATGAATATTGGATTGAGATCACAAACATGATATTGTAGACTGGTTCCCCAAAATCCATGATTTCCATCTTTCCAATTATCCCTGGTTTAATTCATAATAGTTATTTCTTTTCAACAATCAACTGGCCTAATGTGCAGTAATGAATTCAACATTTATGGACAATTCCAGATATATTTGAGTACATCAACTCAATACTACACAAGCTGCATGAAGTTTTTTAAAAAAAGTCAACAAAGTACTTTATACATAGCGAACTAGCAATTGCGTGAGCAGATAATGTTTTCTCTTGCCTCAAGTAAAATTGCTCCCATGCTCATTGTTGCCACACAACAATGAGAACCTGTCGAACCTTAACAAGGCTCGTGCTTCTCAGGTGTTCCGGACAAACAACACTTAATGTCCCTCCTAAGTGCTTTGCATAGGTCCAATGGACCAATGCTCAGTAGAGGATAGGTCCAAGACGCTGATTCTGATACTGCTAACCTTGAATTAAATACAATTAGCATGTTAAGTTAGCAATTTGGTGATTACCCATATGCAAACACATTTTCCCCTAATATTCTTAGTATTTCCTAAAGTCCCAACCAAGTTGTTTTCAAATTTAGTGACGTGCTCCTACATAAAACTGTTGAAAAGTCTAACAGAAAGAAGCTACGCAAGTTCGAAGTGGATAAAAAAATTGTATAAAAAATTGTTACCAAACATTACTAAATGAAACGCGATAATTACATTCAATTTAGTTAATGATTTCCCTACCTCCGTTTATTCCATTTCTTCTTCCTTCAACTTTAATCTAATTCCTTTGATTCCATTATTATCATTCAATATTTTATCCCCAGTTAATTGTCCATTTCCCCTTCTTTTCTACAGAACTCATTGTAGTATTTTCAGTGGAAAGGAGTGCAACAACATATTCAGTTATGTGGCTGACTCAGGTCATAGCCTAAAATTACATGAACTATTGCAGTCAGGAACCGGGATTGTCCTCAAATCAAATCACATGTTGGACTATCGGACAATGGCAGCTCAAAAAGAACACACTCAGCAACATAGACCCTATAATTAGTTAATTACTACTAATTCATCCCAACATTCTATATCACAATTCTACCAATAATGTCACTGTGCACATTTCTCTTTGCTTTACTCCATCATGACAAGTTATCATAATCAAAATAAAATTGTTTTATTATAGACTCAAAACACAATTTTATGAATTTTAATTATTAGAAATCAATGATGGAGTAATGGAAATCTATAATCAATTCATAATCACCGCCATCATGACAGGTTATCATAATCAAAATATCTCTATTGCAATCTTTCCTTCTGAATAGCTCAGTACCAAAAGCTTATGGTAATGGAAATCTATAATCGATTGAAAACCACCATTTGCCTTCCATGTTCCAATGTTTTTCTTTAATATTTAGAAATCAATGTTGAATAATTTCCGGAAACATACTGCACATTTTCAATCGTTTGAACTAGTTTTCCAAGTGCAATAGTTGTATATAAAAATTTAAACCAGTGCAAACTGAAAGAAGTATGTGTATCAGTGTATCATGTTCTATGTATCAGTGTATCTTAGCATTTCAAATTTACAAAAGTAGTAGAGATATCAATATAATTCCACTTTGTATTGACAACAAGTTCTCCACCACTTCCAACCAGGTTTACTGGCAGTCCAAAATTTGTTTTTTTACTAGTTAGCCTATCATGTATTGGTAAAAAAAGCTAAAAAAATGATCAGGCAACTGATGTTGATTAGTTTGTTAAAATATGAACAATCACACTAGTAATTTAAAGATCACACTAAATATTACACTAATAATGTTTAAATGTGAACAATCAAACTAGTAACGTATTTAAAGACATGAAGAGAAAGCAGATCATGATAAAGCTACAAAAGAAGATAAAAGCAACTAGATCAAGCCAAAGCCAAAGAACAACATATCACTGAAGAGATTGAGGAGTGGAATAAACAAAAATCCAATTTAATTTTTTTTATCACAATGGATTGACAGACCGACGGGTTGGCACAGATCAAATTAGGTTGTGTGTCACGGCTGGGCTTGGCTCTTGCAGCAAAAGTCAGCTTGGACCAACCCACTCAAATTATGGGCTAGCACGGTTTGGACCATCCAAGGCTTGAGCCGGGTTAGCTTGGTAATTGGAGCGGTCGAACCGGGCTTTTGTCGCAGGAGCCAAGCCCAATCCTAACCTACGACTCAGGATGTGCCTCGGTTGGGCCGTGGGTCGATCATTTTAGTAATATATATATATATATATATATATATATATATATATATATATATATATATATATATATATAAACAAGGTTTTTATATATATAAACAAGGTTTTAATCGGGCTCTGATGGCAGCCGTTCTGGACGGGCCTCCGGTTTGCAAAGCCACCGGGCCACGTTTCTAATGATTGAACCCAACCCAGCCCGGTTTAAGTTGGGTTGGGTCCGGGCTTTTACTGGGCCTGACAAGGCCAAGCCAGGTTTGATCGATCTAGGCTTATGGGGTTTTTAAGGCCGCCCTATCCTAATACCTTGACCTTGAGGGCAGAGAGACTTCAGAAGGATGGTACATCCTCATAGTGCTCTTCAAGCATCCTCTTGTTTTCCTCAATAACCTAACTATAGTCACTACCCAATGTTCACTTCCTCATACATAGTCACATATATAAAATATACAATAGACACCAGTTGCTATCAACATTTCACAAAATCGAAAAATCCACTCTTAGTAACTTTTCTACGTCTATTTTTTATTAAGATTGCATATGGAGCATTTTTCCTACTTGCAATAGAAAAACAAGTTATATGTAATGTTAAATTTTATACCGACGTACATATAGAATATTCTACTGAGAAATATGCACAGAATTCGACATGGAAAAAAAGATGGAAGAATCGTATAGTGTAATATGACAGTAATTGGACTCACCAGTCAACCCACCAACATAGTCGTAGAATTACCAGTCAACCCACACACACATGAGTCGAAAATAATAATGGCTATGAACTAGAACTATAGCATAATTTCAATAAATGGTGAACATCATGCTAAGGCAATTTTAGGCCCTTAAGGTAGCATATTTAGTTCAGAATATAATTTAAAGATGGTATCTCTTTGATCATATAAACAATATGGTGCCGGCAATGAGTATGGACAGGAAGTTTCATATGCCTATATACTTAGATAAGGTCTGATGCAAATATAAGAATGGAAATATTCCAATGTTCAGCGGAAAACTAAAATCATATTTATAACAAAATTGTAGAGGTTTTAATTTCATCTTAACCTGGAGATATGGATTTTGAAGCAAGAGCAATTAGTCTACCTCGGAGATATCATCATCATCAACACTGTCATCCGAATGAGCAGGGGATGGCAAGGAAAATGTTGTCCCCTTTAAGATATCCTTCTCCCTTTCCTTATTAGCCTCCATAAGGGCAGTCTCCAACAAAACCTTCGCATCAGGATTGAGTTCACTGATGAACTTGAGAGGAGAAGGCCATACCAGAGGCTCTGCTGTCGACGGGTTGAGCAGAGCAGCACATGCCCCATGATTACGCCTTAGTGCTATTCCATATGGTATTCTCCTGCAATTAACCCAAAATAGAACTAAATTGTATCAAGGAATTGATTTGCACAAGGAAACATCAATAATCTCAGAAACGCAGAAACGGTAACAATAGAGGAAGAAGTCGGTTATTAGACTTTCTCATTTGAAGTTTTTATTCCATTTTATAAACAATCTAAGATATCTTCTGGCAAACAATACAACAGGTAGAAAATAAACTATGAATTAACCCCTTATAGATCGTGACAGTGTCGATACATTTTTCTACATTTTTAGAACAAGTTAGCTTGAATTGACGGTAACACCATTATACCGATTAAGTGACATTCCAGAATAACTTGTTCTAATCAAACTACGAATAGGGTGTATGGCTTACCCAGCTGAATCTCTTTGAATCCGATCAGCACCCCATGCAAGCAATTCTCTGATACAATCCATACACCCCCCACGAGCCGCCAAGTGAAGAGCAGTACTTCCAGAGCAGCTGCAAATGGATTCGACGCTCTTCCGTAGCTGCCCTCTATCCCTCCGCTCGGTAGCTCCAGCGGCGTCGAGCAAAAAGTGAAGACTACACGATGGCTTCTGCTCCTTTGAAATAAAAACGAAAATACCAACTTTAATTTGAAAGAGAATGATGCTAAACCCTAAGCCTAACCGGAGAGGGAGATCGAAGGAGGAGGAGGCTGTACCTAAGAGGGATCGAAGCTCTGCAGAGAGCAAGAAAATTTAAATCATGTTCTTTACACCTGATTAAAATTAAACTATAATAGAAAATTTAAAGCAAACCAAACCCTAAATTTAAAGCAAACCTAAACCCTAAAATCATACGCAGAGAGCAAGAATCAAACCCTAAGTTTACTTAGGTAAAAACCCTAAAATAATAAAGGAAAGAGAAATTGGACCTAGGTACCTCCTCGTCCTCGAGGTCGACGTCGACATCGTCTTCATCGAGATCCTCCTCCTCCTTCAAATCGGTGTCGACGGTCGTGTCGTCGAAGAAGCGGAGCACGCCGCTGTGCCTCTTCTTCTTCCCGTCGACTTCTCCTCGTTGGCTGGACTTCTCCTTGTTGAGGGGGACGGAGTTGATGATGTCGACAATGCCACAGCTGCTCCATATGAAGAGAACAGTCTCCATTGGAGAAAGAATCCCACGAGGAAGAAGGTTAAGAGGCGAAGGAAGAGAGGTCTCCTCCAACTATCTAAGGTTTGCGGCTAGGGTTTGGAGGTCGTTAGAGGCTAGGTTTTCATCTGAGAGTTTGGGGAGGAGAAAGAGGAGGTGGCGGAGGAGAGCAGCCACATGGAGAAATGGAGAGAGGATGGAGAGAAGAGAGGCTCGGGAGAGAAATAAAAAAAATAACTGAGCACCGATTAAATTGATCACGGAACCGTCAACAAAGAATCTACAGTAAAAAAAAATTTCAAAAATGCCATCTAAAATGTGCGCGGCATTTTTTTCGCATATGCATTACTTGACGGTTATCAGCAAACCGTCAAGTAATGTAATGGGTTTTCTTGACGCTTCATCTAAAAACGTCAAGGAATATGGACAAATTTTAATACTTAACAGAAAAAAGGGTATTTTCTTGACGTATGTCTAAAACCGTCAAGATAACTATTTTTCTTGACGTGTTTGGCCATACGTCAAGAAATCAACCGTCAAGAAAGGCCATTTTTCTTGTAGTGTAACTTGACCTGTCTTGACACCGTGGGTAGTTCTTTCTTGCTGGCTTGTTAAATCCACTTGTCCTGTCTTGCATCATGTCTAGGATGGGACTCCTGAGTACCACGGTCAGGAGTACCTACAAAAAAAATGGATTAAGGTTAATAACTAGAATAACACAGTAGTCATGAAAAGGTGACACAGCTACAGGCAATCTCGTTACCTGGGTGCTCTTGGGATCGGTAGCCTGCCGTCGAGTAGGGTACATTTCCAGCACACCGTCGTGTGTTGCACCCTTTAAGTCACCTAAGGGTACATTTGTCCCCCGGACGATGTACCCACCTGAATTTAACCCCTAATTTTCGACCTGGGTAACCTGGATGGTCTGTAGGGCTTGTGGCTGTGGAACAATCTCACTGCATCTTGTTAGTAATTAGGCCTGTGATAACCCTAGTTAGTTAAAGTAGTAAGCCGTCGTATCTGCTTGGCCATGATTGATTGAATGAGGTATAACCAGTCTAGTTATGTCTTGATCCAGTACAAGATTGCTCCCTGTCTTAATTTCTTGCATTATTATCTTGCCGATAAATGGTGGTAGACCAAGTTCTGTTCAGACGAAAGGTTACAACCCCGGTCCTTGTTTGGTTTACGGGTTGTAACCTGGCTACCGGAATAGTTCCATAGTTATCTCGTCGTATATCATCCTGACATGTTTTCGTAAATTCTAGTTTTAATGTTAGATTTTCTTGTGCTGAATGCTGGCTTTTGTTCTTATTTCGTGGCCCCCCTTGTGGCACTTGCTCTTTCTGGGGTTGACCCAGCTGGTTTTGTGTGGCCAGATTTCAGAGCAGCTCCCGAGGATCTATCGAGCTTCCAGCCCAATGGTGGCGACTAGAAGGAACCCGGGCTACGAGTGGGTTTTCTATTTTGTTTCGCTCACTCTACTGTAAAGTTATTCTTTTAAGGCGTTTAGCCGACGAGCACCTGTTAGCTCGATGCACTTTTACTTACTGTCTGCCTACGGGCTGTAAACATGATTAACAAATCCTAGGGTTGATCATGTACGACTAAACTTTTGCTAGTCCCCGCATTTTGTACGACTAGCTTCATGATCAGCTGAATATGTAATATTTGGGACGCCTTATTATTGTATATTTAATGATCATACATCTTGCGACCTTACTTACTTGCTTGTGATTGAGACATTAGGCTTGTTCATGACCATAAGAGACTGTTGGCTTGTAGTAAACCATCATATTTCTAGACAGCCGTGACCATATATCGAGGTGGTTTCCATTTCAATATACGTAGCTGGCTATGTCTGCCCCCGCTCTCCAGTATTCTGGTTGTGGGGCGTGACACGGTTTAAGTGGTGGCCCATGCAGGTCTTGTCAATCAAGAATTGTGAGGGTTTATCGAACAGATGTCTCAATCAGTATTCGTCCTTGATCTCCGCCCGTATTTTCAAATCCCTGAAATTCTTGCCCTGATTACATGCTTGTATCGTTGATCTGTCCTGGTCCTTCCTTATTGTTTCCCTGTGTCATCTTCTTCAGCGGCACTGTACCTGACCCTGCCGATCAGCGAGGAGGAGCACCTCCCGTGGGCCAGCAGCAACTTGGAGATAAAGCACAGCAGTCCGGAGTCGCCTCCAGAGTGATACCTACTGGAGGAGAGTCACCAGTTCTGCCCATCCACCCCGCAGAGCCAGATGATGGTACTTTAGTAGGCCTTATCAGAACCTTGATAGCTTTCCAGGATCGTCGAAGCGACGTCCTGTACCAGACAGTTCAAGATGCTTTGACCCGAGACGGACATCTAGGGAACCAGGCGGCCAACAGCTTCAAGCGATTGAATCCTCCTTTCTTCGACGGCAGCGAGGATGCGATTGCCGCGGATGCATGGCTTCAAGATACCGAGGTGATTCTAGAAGCAGCTAGGACACCTGAGAATGAGAAGGTGGCGGTGGTACGCCTGCAGTTGTTGGACTTGGCTCACAGTTGGTGGGCAGCATAAGCCGTGGGATTAGTGGCACCCATTGCTTGGGCAGTATTTAGAGAGAGATTCCAGACGAAGTATTTTGATGCTGTGGCTCGGTACGACCTGCAGACCAGATTTACCAACTTAAAGCAAGGAGGCAGAACAGTCGACAGTTATGCATCGGAGTTTTCTAGACTCAGTAGGTTTGCCCCCACCTTGGTGGCGACCGAGTTTGATAGGGCCCAGCGGTTCCAGCAGGGACTGCATTTGGAGATCTTGTTGGCGGTTGAGCAGTTCGAGCACCAGACATTAAATGCAGTCTTGAGAGCAGCTAGGAGGCATGAGTACACCTCCCAGAGGATTGTGGATAGGACCGGAGGTAGGAAGCGGTCCCACAGTCAGATGCACCGATTATCAGCTCCAGCCCCGGCAGCTAGGGGATTGACCATTGGAACTCCGAGGCGGGCGGCCTCAGTAACGTCGGTTCAGCATTCGACCCCGATGTACCCGCAGCAGCAGAAGCAGAAGCAGACTTCCGCGATAGGATGTTCTCATTGCGGGAAGCCCGGCCATGTGGTGGCAGACTGTCGCAGGGCACAGGGATTGTGTCTGGCTTGTGGAGTAGCAGATCATAGGATAGGGGCTTGCCCGAATAAGGGTTGTTAATCAGCATCCAACCCTTCTAGCTCTTCGGTGAGAGGACCGGCCCCAGTACCAGTTCAGCAGCAGCAGTATCAGTCTTCGAGGCCCTTGCCGCCTCAGTCTCAGGCATTCCAGCAACAGCACCCCCAGCAGTATGCACAAGCCCAAGCTCAGACCCAGAATAGGCAGAAAGGTTTCCAGCAGAGGGGACCAGCAGCCAGAGGACAAGCTCAGGCCATGATGATGGCTATGGAAGAAGAAGTTGCACCAGGTGAGGTTGTGGCAGGTACTATTCTCGTAAACTCCTCTCCAACGTCTGTATTATTTGATTCTGGTGCATCGTATTCATTTATGTCTGCACGATTCGCGACACGGATAGGATTGGAGCCCGAGTCATTATCAGTGAGGCTCAATATACTTACTGGTAATGGCCTTGTGGGAGTAGATCGTGTCTTTTCCTCGTGTCGGATCGTAGTTAGCGGTAGGGAGTTCCCCGCTAGATTCATAGAGTTTTCTATGGCAGACTATGATGTAGTCCTAGGCATGGATTGGTTGAGGAACCAGTATGCTAGAATAGACTGCCATATTGGCAGAGTTGCCTTTAATATCCCCGACGAGCCAGAGTTTTCGTTTTCCAGAGGCGCAGTAGAGCCATCTTCCCCAGCATTACGGATGGCAGTAGCAGCAGTGCAGTTACCCCGGATAGTTGAAGAGTTTCCAGATGTCTTTCCAGAGGAGCTTCCAGGGATGCCGCCGGAGCAGAAGATTGAGTTCACTATAGACTTGATTCCCGGGATAGCACCAGTATCAGAGCGAGTCTACAGAATGGCACCTTCAGAGTTGGAGATTTTATACAAGATGATTGAAGAACTTAGAACCAAGGGATTCATCCGTGCTAGTGGATCGCCTTGGGGAGCCTCGATGCTTCTTGTGAAAAAGAAGGATGGTACGTCCAGGCTATGTGTTGATTATCGTACCTTGAATTCGATAACAATCAAGAACAGATACCCTCTTCCGAGGATAGATGACTTGTTTGATCAGCTCAGAGGGGCTTCAGTATTCTCGAAGATCAACTTGCGATCGGGATTCCACCAGATCAGAGTCAGAGAGCAGGACATCCCGAAGACAGCATTCAGATCGAGGTATGGACATTGGGAGTTCCTTGTTATGCCCTTTGGAGCGACCAATGCGCCGGCCGTATTCATGGACCTCATAAATCGCATTTTCATGCCTTACTTGGATCAATTTGTGATCGTGTTCCTAGATGACATCCTGGTCTACAGCAAGAGTGAGGCAGAGCATGAGCAGCATCTCAGAGTCGTCCTCCAGACGCATAGGGAGCATCAGTTGTACGCCAAGTTCAGTAAATACGAGTTCTGGCTCGATCGTATATCATACTTGGGTCACATCATTACCCGAGGAGGAGTGGAAGTGGATCCCCAGAAGATTATGGCTATCGAGTCATGGCCGGTACCCAGCTCAGTGGCAGAGGTTCGCAGCTTTCTAGGATTGGCCGGCTATTATCGGCGGTTCGTTTCAAATTTCGCAAGGATTTCAGCACCGATGACCCAGTTGACCCGCAAGGATGTGCCGTTTGCTTGGACAGCAGAGTGTCAGGAATTATTTCAGAAGTTGAAGCGAGATTTGATAACGGCTCCCATTCTTACCCTTCCAGATGGGACCGGAGGATTCATAGTTTATTACGACGCATCAGGCAGAGGATTGGGGTATGTTTTGATGCAGCATAGGAAGGTAATATCTTATGCGTCACGTCAACTACGTGATCATGAGAAGAATTAGCCGACCCACGACTTGGAATTGGCGGCGGTAGTGTTTGCTTTGAAATTGTGGAGACACTATTTGTACGGAGATAGAGTGGAGATCTTTACTGATCATAAAAGCCTGAAGTATGTTTTCACCCGGAAGGACCTTAATATGCGGCAAAGAAGATGGCTAGAGCTACTGGTGGACTATGATATGGATTTGCAGTATCATCCCGGAAAGGCCAACGTTGTAGCAGATGCATTGAGCAGGAGAGCCGGAGTTTATTTCCTGACGGCGCAACCAGAATTATTGGCAGATCTTCAGAAGATGGGAATTGAAGTAGTTCTTCCAACCAGCGTGGCATTGATGGCCAGCCTACAGGTTCAGTCCAGCATAGTTGAGAGAATCCGGGTGGCGCAGTCAACAGATTCCAAGATCCAGCGACTCAGAGCAGAGTGTGAAGCAGAAAGAAGGCCAGAGCTATGTATCCATGAAGATGGTACACTTCTGCACGGTACTCGTCTTTGTGTACCCAGTGGAGATATCAGACAGGAAGTCATGACAGAAGCCCACAGTTCACAATATTCTATTCATCCGGGTAGTATGAAGATGTACCGTGATATTCGTCAGCATTTCTGGTGGAATGGCATGAAGAGGGTGATAGCCCGATTTGTCTCTCGGTGTTTGGTTTACCAACAGGTTAAAGCTGAACATCAGAGGCCCGCTGGACTTCTTCAACCCTTACCGATCCCAGAATAGAAATGGGAACATATAACCAAGGATTTTGTGACCGGATTGACCAGATCTCTGGCCGACAGAGATACTATTTGGGTAATTGTGGACAGGCTTACCAAGGTGGCACACTTTCTCCTATTCAGAGTTGGACAGTCGACGGCTCAATTGGCAGAGATGTATCTCAGGCAGATCGTCAGGCTTCACGGTGTGCCAGTCAGCATCACCTCGGACAGGGATTCAAGATTCACCTTACACTTTTGGCACAGCTTGCAGAAGAGTTTGGGGACTCGCCTTCAATTCAGCTCAGCTTATCACCCGCAGGCGGATGGTCAATCAGAGCGCACAATCCAGACTCTTGAAGATATGTTGAGATCCTGTACCCTTGACTTCGATGGTTCATTGGAGAATCATCTGCACCTGGTGGAATTTTCGTACAACAACAGTTATCAGGCCAGTATCCAGATGGCACCTTTCGAGGCTCTTTATGGTAGGAAGTGCAGATCCCCGCTAGCATGGGATAATGTCGAAGAGAGGCAGATGCTTGGTCCAGAAATGATTTCCCAGACGATTGAAGTGGTCAGGAAGGTCAAAGATCACCTCCGAGTTGCCCAGGACCGCCAACGCCATTGGGCCGATGCTCATCGGTGTCCCTTAGAATTTGCTGTCGGCGACCATGTATTCCTTAGGATCTCGCCTAACCGTGGCGTCATTCGCTTCGGCGTGCGGAAAAAGCTTAGTCCTAGGTATATAGGGTCGTTCGATATTCTAGAGCGAGTAGGAGATGTATCCTATCGTCTCGCTCTTCCGTCTTCGCTAAGTGAGGTGCATGATGTATTCCATGTGTCCCAATTACGACGGTATATTCCGGACCCGAGCCACATCCTAGACCATTCGAAATTGGTTGTTGGTACCAACCTTTCGTATGAGGAGAGGCCCGTGTCTATATTGGACCGGAGGAAGAAGATACTCAAGAATAAGACTGTTAAATTAGTCCGTGTTGCTTGGGGTCATCACTCTCTAGGTGAGTCAACGTGGGAGCGTGAGGACGACATCCGATCGCGATATCCCTACCTGTTTGCCTCGTGAGGTATAATGTCTTTCTTATGCCTTACGTTTTCCCTTCCTTGCTTGCATTGTATGATTGCATGATTGAACTGCTTAGTGTAACTTGCCTGTGCTTAGTGTAGCTTGTCGTGACAATCTCTAGCTCCTTGATTAAATTTCGAGGACGGAATTCTTTTAAGGTGGGTAGAGTTGTCACCCTCATTTCTCGTATTTCTCGTATTTTGTATTTATACTCGTATCTGGATTTTGGCATGTATTTTTATTTTCTCAACTTGTGGAGTTTTGGTATTTCTCGTATTTTGGGTTTTGTCATGGTTCGGTTTTAATTGGTTTGGATTGGGTTGGTTTGATTTGGTTTATTATGCATAGGAACACCTTAACCTACACTCCTCCTTCAACACACCACAACCCACCCTCTTTATATTCCCCACCTACCACTCTCTCTCTTCATTACCACCACCATTTATTTCCTTCTTCTTCTTCTTCTCCTTCCTCTACACAACTCTCCCAACCCTAGATAAGTGCATCTTGCCACTACATGAGAACCCCCTTTTTATTTGTTCTATTGCTAGATTAGGACATGGTGATCAACATTAGTTCTTGGCATTTTGTGATTTGGAGTCTCCATTGTTCTAGATCTAAGTCTTCCTATTTTTGGATTTTTTTGCATGTTTTGATCTATTTTAGTTGGTTTTCTAAGAGTTTTGATGTTTCCATGTGGAAGAGCATTCAATTCTACCCAAATTGGAACTTTGGAAATCCGAATTTGGAGTTCGGATGGCCAAGTTACGATGTTGTATAGCCTTGAGTTCAACCATGGTGTTCTTGCTGTTTGGAGAAGACAGTGAGCAGTGTGCAGATCTGTTTAGCTTACGCACACTGAGCTGCGCGTGCTCTTTAGCATGCGTACGCAGACTTGGGTACGCTTCCTGTTGGAAGCGTGTCTCCTTCAGCGTGCGTGACTTTTCACCTACGCTGCTCTCTGTAGCGTGCATGACTTTTCACCTACGCTGCTCTATCAGCGTGCGTGACTTTTCACCTACGCTGCTCTCTGTAGCGTGCGTGACTTTTCACCTACGCTACTCTCTCAGCGTGCGTGACTTTTCACCTACGCTGCTCTCTGTAGCGTGCGTGACTTTTCACCTACGCTGCTCCTTGAGCGTGCGTGACTTTTCACCTACGCTGCTCTCTCAGCGTGCGTAACTTTTCACCTACGCTGCTCTCTGTAGCGTGCGTGACTTTTCACCTACGCTGCTCTCTCAGCGTGCGTAACTTTTCACCTATGCTGCTCCTTGAGCGTGCGTGACTTTTTACCTACGCTGCTCTCTCCGTGTGCGTGACTTTTCATGTACGATGCTCTCTGCGTGCGTGACTTTTCGCGTATGCAGCTCTCTCAGTGTGCGTGTCTTTTCATGTATGCTGCTCTCTTGCGTGCGTGACTTTTGCGTACGCAGCTCTCATGGGTGCGTGACTTTTTGCGTACGCTGCTCCCCTGATCCCTTGCTTAACCCATTGGCACTTGGAGTTTTGGTCTTATTTCTTTAAGCTTGGCTCTTCTATAGTCCTGTATATTGATATTTTATTAGATATTTTACGCCCATTTTATATCCTTACGCATTTTGTCATGAACTTGATTTTACTTAACATGTTTGGAATGACTATTGTACATGGCATGGTATGACAAGGAACTAGCATAACACGACAGTGACCCGTAGTGGTGCACTCCTGACATGACCAACCTGACATGATAGTAGCCCGTCGTGGCGCACTCCTGACAAGTACCCTGACATGATTTATCTTATTGCTGTTGCGACGACTAACTTAACTTGACTTGTCTTGACACCGTGGGTAGTTCTTTCTTGCTGGCTTATTAAATCCACTTGTCCTGTCTTGCATCATGTCTAGGATGGGACTCCTGAGTACCACGGTCAGGAGTACCTACAAAAAAAAGGATTAAGGTTAATAACTAGAATAACACAGTAGTCATGTAGAGATGACACAGCTACAGGCAATCCCGTTACCTGGGCACTCTTGGGATCTGTAGCCTGCCGTCGAGTAGGGCACATTTCCAGCACACCGTCGCGTGTTGCACCCTCTAAGTCACCTAAGGGTACATTTGTCCCCCGGACGATGTACCCACCTGAATTCAACCCCTAATTTTCGACCTGGGTAACCTGGATGGTCTGCTGGGCTTGTGGCTGTGGAATAATCTCACTGCATCTTGTTAGTAATTAGGCCTGTGATAACCTTAGTTAGTTAAAGTAGTAAGCCGTAGTATCTGCTTGGCCATGATTGATTGAATGAGGTATAACCAGTCTAGTTATGTCTTGATCCAGTACAAGATTGCTCCCTGTCTTGATTTCTTGTATTATTATCTTGCCGATAAATGGTGGTAGACCAAGGTCTGTTCAGACGAAGGGTTACAACCCCGGTTCTTGTTTGGTTTACGGGTTGTAACCTGGCTATCGGAATAGTTCCATGGTTATCTCGTCGTATATCATCCTGACATGTTTTCGTAAATTCTAGTTTTAATGTTAGATTTTCTTGTGCTGAATGCTGGCTTTTGTTCTTATTTCGTGGCCCCCTTGTGGCATTTGCTCTTTCTGGGGTTGACCTAGCTGGTTTTGTGT
Source organism: Iris pallida (assembly GCA_029216955.1). Classification (NCBI taxonomy): domain Eukaryota; kingdom Viridiplantae; phylum Streptophyta; class Magnoliopsida; order Asparagales; family Iridaceae; genus Iris; species Iris pallida. The sequence goes on from JANAVB010043018.1 coordinate 264,073, forward strand.
GGCCAGATTTCGGAGCAGCTTCCGAGGATCCATCGAGCTTCCAGCCCAATGGTGGCAACTAGAAGGAATCCGGGCTACGAGTGGGTTTTCTATTTTGTTTCGCTCACTCTATTGTAAAGTTATTCTTTTAAGGCGTTTAGCCGACGAGCACTTGTTAGCTCGATGCACTTTTACTTACTGTCTGCCTACGGGCTGTAAATATGATTAACAAATCCTAGGGTTGATCATGTACGACTAAACTTTTGCTAGTCCCCGCATTTTGTACGACTAGCTTCATGATCAGCTGAATATATAATATTTGGGACGCCTTATTATTGTATATTTAATGATCATACATCTTGCGACCTTACTTACTTGCTTGTGATTGAGACATTAGGCTTGTTCATGACCATAAGAGACTGTTGGCTTGTAGTAAACCCTCATATTTCTAGACAGCCGTGACCGTATATCGAGGTGGTTTCCATTTCAATATATGTAGCTGGCTATGTCTGCCCCCGCTCTCCAGTATTCTGGTTGTGGGGCGTGACACGGTTTAAGTGGTGGCCCATGCAGGTCTTGTCAATCAAGAAATGTGAGGGTTTACCGAATAGATGTCTCAATCAGTATTCGCCCTTGATCTCCGCCCGTATTTTCAAATCCCTGAAATTATTGCCCTGATTACATGCTTGTATCGTTGATCTGTCCTGGTCCTTCCTTATTGTTTCCCTGTGTCGTCTTCTTTAGCGGTACTGTACCTGACCCTGCCGATCAGCGAGGAGGAGCACTTCCCGTGGGCCAGCAGCAACTTGGAGATCAAGCCCAGCATTCCGGAGTCGCCTCCAGAGTGATACCTACTGAAGGAGAGTCACTAGTTCGGCCCGCCCAGCCCGCAGAGCCAGATGATGGTACCTTAGTAGGCCTCATCAGAACCTTGATAGCTTTCCAGGATCGTCGAAGCGACGCCCTGCACCAGACAGTTCAAGTTGCTTTGACCCGAGGCGGACATCCAGGGAACCAGGCGGCCAACAGCTTCAAGCGATTGAACCCTCCTTTCTTCGACGGCAGCGAGGATGCGATTGCCGCGGATGCATGGCTTCAGGATACCGAGGTGATTCTAGAAGCAGCTAGGATACCCGAGAATGAGAAGGTGGCGGTGGTACGCCTGCAGTTGTTGGACTTGGCTCGCAGTTGGTGGGCAGCGCAAGCCATGAGATTAGTGGCACCCATTGCTTGGGCAGTATTTAGAGAGAGATTCCAGACGAAGTATTTCGATGCTGTGGCTCGGTACGACCTGCAGACCAGATTTACCAACTTGAAGTAAGGAGGCAGAACAGTCGACAGTTATGCATCGGAGTTTTCTAGACTCAGTAGGTTTGCCCCCACCTTGATGGCGATCGAGTTTGATAGGGCCCAACGGTTCCAGCAGGGACTGTATTTGGAGATCTTGTTGGCGGTTGAGCAGTTCGAGCACCAGACGTTCGATACAATCTTGAGAGCAGCTAGGAGGTATGAGTACACCTCCCAGAGGATTATGGATAGGACCGGAGTTAGGAAGCGGTCCCACAGTCAGATGCACCAATCATCAGCTCCAGCCCCGACAGCTAGGGGATTGACCATTGGAACTCCGAGGCGGGCGGCCTCAGTAACGTCGGTTCAGCATTCGACCCCGACGTACCCGCAGCAGCAAAAGCAGAAGCAGACTTCCGCGATGGGATGTTCTCATTGCGGAAAGCCCGGCCATGTGGTGGCAGACTATCGCACGGTGCAGGGATTGTGCCTGGCTTGTGGAGCAGCAGATCATAGGATAGGGGCTTGCCCGAATAGGGGTGGTTCATCAGCATCCAACCCTTTTAGCTCTTCGGTGAGAGGACCGGCCCCAGTACCAGTTCAGCAGCAGCAGTATCAGTCTTCGAGGCCCTTGCCGCCTCAGTCTCAGGCATTCCAGCAACAGCACCCCCAGCAGTATGCACAAGCCCAAGCTCAGACCCAGAATAGGCAGAAAGGTTTCTAGGAGAGGGGACCAGCAGCCAGAGGACAAGGTCAGGCCATAATGATGGCTATGGAAGAAGAAGTTGCACCAGGTGAGGTTGTGGCAGGTACTATTCTCGTCAACTCCTCTCCAGCGTCTGTATTATTTGATTCTGGTGCATCGCATTCATTTATGTCTGCACGATTCGCGACACGGATAGGATTGGAGCCCGAGTCATTATCAGTGAGGCTCAATATACTTACTGGTAATGGCCTTGTGGGAGTAGATCGTGTGTTTTCCTCGTGTCGGATCGTAGTTAGCGGTAGGGAGTTCCCCGCTAGATTCATAGAGTTTCCTATGGCAGACTATGATGTAGTCCTAGGCATGGATTGGTTGAGGAACCAGTATGCTAGGATAGACTGCCATATTGGCAGAGTTGTCTTTAGTATCCCCGGCGAGCCAGAGTTTTCGTTTTCCAGAGGCACAGTGGAGCCATCTTCCCCAGCATTACGGATGGCAGTAGCAGCAGTGCAGTTACCCCGGATAGTTGAAGAGTTTCCAGATGTCTTTCCAGAGGAGCTTCTAGGGATGCCGCCGGAACGGAAGATTGAGTTCACTATAGACTTGATTCCCGGGATAGCACCAGTATCAGAGCGAGTCTACAGAATGGCGTCTTCAGAGTTGGAGATTTTATACAAGATGATTGAAGAACTTAGGACCAAGGGATTCATCCGTGCTAGTGGATCGCCTTGGGGAGCCCCGATGCTTCTTGTGAAAAAGAAGGATGGTACGTCCAGGCTATGTGTTGATTATCTTACCTTTAATTTGGTAACAATAAAGAACAGATACCCTCTTCCGAGGATAGATGACTTGTTTGATCAGCTCAGAGGGGCTTCAGTGTTCTCGAAGATCGACTTGCGATCGGGATACCACCAGATCAGAGTCAGAGAGCAGGACATCCCGAAGACAGCATTCAGATCGAGGTATGGACATTGGGAGTTCCTTGTTATGCCCTTTGGAGCGACCAATGCGCCGGCCGTATTTATGGACCTCATGAATCGTATTTTCATGCCTTACTTGGATCAATTTGTGATCGTGTTCCTAGATGACATCCTGGTCTATAGCAAGAGTGAAGCAGAGCATGAGCAGCATCTCAGAGTCGTCCTCCAGACGCTTAGGGAGCATCAGTTGTACGCTAAGTTCAGTAAATACGAGTTCTGGCTCGATCGTATATCATACTTGGGTCACATCATTACCCGAGGAGGAGTGGAAGTGGATCCCCAGAAGATTATGGCTATCGAGTCATGGCCGGTACCCAGCTCAGTAGTAGAGGTTCGCAGCTTCCTAAGATTGGCCGGCTATTATCGGCGATTCGTTTCAAATTTCGCAAGGATTTCAGCGTCGATGACCCAGTTGACCCACAAGGATGTGCCGTTTGTTTGGACAGCAGAGTGTCAGGAATCATTTGAGAAATTGAAGCGAGGTTTGATAACGGCTCCCATTCTCACCCTTTCAGATGAGACCGGAGGATTCACAGTTTATTACGACGCTTCAGGCAGAGGATTAGTGTGTGTTTTGATACAGCATGGAAGGTAATATCTTATGCGTCACGTCAACTACGTGATCATGAGAAGAATTACCCGACCCACGACTTGGAATTGGCGGCGGTAGTGTTTGCTTTGAAATTGTGGAGACACTACTTGTACAGAGATAGAGTGGAGATCTTTACTGATCATAAGAGCCTGAAGTATGTTTTCACCCAGAAGGACCTTAATATGCGGCAGAGAAGATGGCTAGAGCTACTGGTGGACTATGATGTGGATTTGCAGTATCATCCCGAAAAGGCTAACGTTGTAGCAGATGCATTGAGCAGGAGAGCCGGAGTTTATTTTCTGACGGCGCAACCAGAATTATTGGCAGATCTTCAGAAGATGGGAATTAAAGTAGTTCTTCCAACCAGCGTGGCATTGATGGCCAGCCTACAGGTTCAGTCCAGCATAGTTGAGAGAATTCGGGTGGCGCAGTCAACAGATTCCAAGATCCAGCGACTCAGAGCAGAGTGTGAAGCAGAAAGAAGGCCAGAGCTATGTATCCATGAAGATGGTACACTTCGGCACGGTACTCGTCTTTGTGTACCCAGTGGAGATATCAGACAGGAAGTCATGGTAGAAGCCTACAGTTCACAATATTCTATTCATCCGGGTGGTACGAAGATGTGCCGTAATATTCGTCAGCATTTCTGGTGGAATGGCATGAAGAGGGAGATAGCCCGGTTTGCCTCTCGGTGTTTGGTTTGTCAACAGGTTAAAGCTGAACCGATCCCAGAATGGAAATGAGAACATATAACTATGGATTTTATGACCGGATTGCCCAGATCTCCGGCCGGCAGAGATGCTATTTGGGTAATTGTGGACAGGCTTACCAAGGTGGCACAATTTCTCTCATTCAGAGTTGGACAGTCGACGGCTCAGTTGGCAGATATGTATCTCAGGCAGATCGTCAGGCTTCACGGTGTGCCAGTCAGCATCCCCTCGGACAGGGATTCAAGATTCACCTTACACTTTTGGCGCAGCTTGCAGAAGAGTTTGGGGACTCGCCTTCAATTCAGCTCAGCTTATCACCCGCAGACGGATGGTCAATCAGAGCGCACAATCCAGACTCTTGAAGATATGTTGAGATCCTGTACCCTTGACTTCGGTGGTTCATGGGAGAATCATCTGTACCTGGTGGAATTTTCGTACAATAACAGTTATCAGGCCAGTATCCAGATGGCACCTTTCGAGACTCTTTATGGTAGGAAGTGCAGATCCCCGCTAGCATGGGATGATGTCGGAGAGAGGCAGATGCTTGGCCCAGAAATAATTTCCCAGACGATTGAAGTGGCCAGGAAGGTCAAAGATCACCTCCGAGTTGCCCAGGACCGCCAGCGCCATTGGAGCGATGCTCATCGGCGTCCCTTAGAATTTGCTGTCGGCGACCATGTATTCCTTAGGATCTCGCCTAACCACGGCGTCATTCGCTTCGGCGTGCGGGGAAAGCTTAGTCCTACGTATATAGGGCCGTTCGATATTCTAGAGCGAGTAGGAGATGTATCCTATCGTCTCGCTCTTCCGCCGTCGCTAAGTGAGGTGCATGTTGTATTCCATGTGTCCCAATTACGACGGTATATTTCGGACCCGAGCCACATCCTAGACCATTCGAAATTGGTTGTTGGTACCAACCTTTCGTATGAGGAGAGGCCCGTATCTATATTAGACCGGAGGGAGAAGATACTCAAGAACAAGACTGTTAAATTAGTCCGTGTTGCTTGGGGTCATCACTCTCTAGGTGAGTCAACGTGGGAGCGTGAGGACGACATCCGATCGCGATATCCCTACCTGTTTGACTCGTGAGGTATAATGTCTTTCTTATGCAATACGTTTTCCCTTCCTTGCTTGCATTGTATGATTACATGATTGAACTGCTTAGTGTAACTTGCCTGTGCTTAGTGTAGCTTGTCTTGACAATCTCTAGCTCCTTGATTAAATTCCGAGGACGGAATTCTTTTAAGATGGGTAGAGTTGTCACCCTCATTTCTCGTATTTCCCGTATTTCGTATTTATACTCGTATCTAGATTTTGGCATGTATTTTTATTTTTCTCAACTTGTGGAGTTTCGGTATTTCTCATATTTTAGGTTTTGTCATGGTTCGGTTTTAATTGGTTTGGATTGGGTTGGTTTGATTTGGTTTATTATGCATAGGAACACCTTAACCTACACTCCCCCTTCAATACACCACAACCCACCCTCTTTATATTCCCCACCTACCACTCTCTCTCTTCATTACCACCACCATTTATTTTCTTCTTCTTTTTCTTCTCCTTCCTCTACACAACTCTCCCAACCCTAGGCAAGTGCATCTTGCCACTACATGAGAACCCCATTTTTATTTGTCCCTTTGCTAAATTAGGACATGGTGATCAACATTAGTTCTTGGCATTTTATGATTTGGAGTCTCCATTGTTCTTGATCTAAGTCTTCCAATTTTCGGATTCTTTGCATGTTTTGATCTATTTTAGTTGATTTTCTAAGAGTTTTGATGTTTCCATGTGGAAGAGCATTCAATTCCACCCAAATTAGAGCTTTGGAAATCCGGATTTGGAGTTCGGATGGCCAAGTTATGATGTTGTGTAGCCTTGAGTTCAACCATGGTGTTCTTGCTGTTTGGAGAAGACAGTGAGCAGTGTGCAGAGCTGTTTAGCTTACGCACACTGAGCTGCGCGCGCTCTTTAGCGTGCGTACGCAGACTTGGGTACGCTTCCTATTGGAAGCGTGTCTCCTTCAGCGTGCGTGACTTTTCACCTACGCTGCTCTCTGTAGCATGCGTGACTTTTCACCTACGATGCTCTCTCAGCGTGCGTGACTTTTCACCTACGCTGCTCTCTGTAGCGTGCGTGACTTTTCACCTACGATGCTCTTTCAGCGTGCGTGACTTTTCACCTACGCTGCTCTCTGTAGCGTGCGTGACTTTTTACCTACGCTGCTCCTTGAGCGTGCGTGACTTTTCACCTACGCTGCTCTCTCAGCGTGCGTGACTTTTCACCTACGCTGCTTTCTCAGCGTGCGTGACTTTTCACCTACGCTGCTCCTTGAGCGTACGTGACTTTTTACCTACGCTGCTCTCTCTGCGTGCGTGACTTTTCATGTACGCTGCTCTCTGCGTGCGTGACTTTTCGCGTATGCAGCTCTCTCAGCGTGCATGACTTTTCATGTATGTTGTTCTCTTACGTGCGTAACTTTTGCGTACGCAGCTCTCATGCGTGCGTGACTTTTCTCGTACGCTGCTCCCCTGACCCCTTGCTTAACCCATTGGCTCTTGGAGTTTTGGTCTTATTTCTTTAAGCTTGGCTCTTCTATAGACCTGTATATTAATATTTTATTAGATATTTTATGCCCATTTTATATCCTTACGCCTTTTGTCATGAACTTGATTTTACTTAATATGTTTGGAATGACTAATGTACATGGCATGGTATGACAAGGAACTAGCATAACACGACAGTGACCCGTAGTGGTGCACTCCTGACATGACCAACCTGACATGATAGTGGCCCGTCGTGGCGCACTCCTGACAAGTACCCTGACATGATTTATCTTAATGCTGTTGCGACGGCTAACTTAACTTGACCTGTCTTGACACCGTGGGTAGTTCTTTCTTGCTGGCTTGTTAAATCCACTTGTCCTGTCTTGCATCATGTCTAGGATGGGACTCCTAAGTACCACGATCAGGAGTACCTACAAAAAAAATGGATTAAGGTTAATAACTAGAATAACACAGTAGTCATGAAGAGATGACACAGCTACAGACAATCCCCTTACCTGGGCGCTCTTGGGATCTGTAGCCTGCCGTCGAGTAGGGCACATTTCTAGCACACCGTCGCGTGTTGCACCCTCTAAGTCACCTAAGGGTACATTTGTCCCCCGGACGATGTACCCACCTGAATTCAACCCCTAATTTTCGACCTGGGTAACCTGGATGGTCTGCAGGGCTTGTGGTTGTGGAACAATCTCACTGCATCTTGTTAGTAATTAGGCATGTGATAACCCTAGTTAGTTAAAGTAGTAAGCCGTAGTATCTGTTTGGCCGTGATTGATTGAATGAGGTATAACCAGTCTAGTTATGTCTTGATCCAGTACAAGATTGCTCCCTTTCTTGATTTCTTGCATTATTATCTTGCCGATAAATGGTTGGAGACCAAGTTCTGTTCAGACGAAGGGTTACAACCCCGGTCCTTGTTTGGTTTACGGGTTGTAACCTGGCTATCGGAATAGTTCCATGGTTATCTCGTCGTATATCATCCTGACATATTTTCGTAAATTCTAGTTTTAATGTTAGATTTTCTTGTGCTGAATGCTGGCTTTTGTTCTTATTTCGTGGCCCCCCTTGTGGCACTTGCTCTTTCTGGGGTTGACCCAGCTGGTTTTGTGTGGCCAGATTTTGGAGCAGCTCCCGAGGATCTACCGAGCTTCCATCCCAATGGTGGCGACTAGAAGGAACCCAGGCTACGAGTGGGTTTTCTATTTTGTTTCGCTCACTCTATTGTAAAGTTATTCTTTTGAGGCGTTTAGCCGACGAGCACCTGTTAGCTCGATGCACTTTTACTTACTGTCTGCCTACAAGCTGTAAACATGATTAACAAATCCTATGGTTGATCATGTACGACTAAACTTTTGCTAGTCCCCGTATTTTGTACGACTAGCTTCATGATCAGCTGAATATGTAATATTTTGGACGCCTTAGTATTGTATATTTAATGATCATACATCTTGCGACCTTACTTACTTGCTTGTGATTGAGACATTAGGCTTGTTCATGACCATAAGAGACTGTTGGCTTGTAGTAAACCCTCATATTTCTAGACAGCCGTGACCATATATCGAGGTGGTTTCCATTTCAATATACGTAGCTGGCTATGTTTGCCCCCCGCTCTCCAGTATTCTGGTTCTGGGGCATGACAAGCAAGTAGATGAGCTGCAGGACAAGGGCTTCATCCGCTCGAGTTCGTCGCCATGGGGTGCACCAGTGTTGTTTGTGCCGAGGAAGGATGGGTCAGTACGGATGTGTATTGACTACAGGGCACTCAACAACCTCACGATCAAGAACAAATATCCACTGCCGCGGAACGACGATCTTTTTGACCAGTTGAGCGGAGCTCGGGTATTTTCTAAGATTGATCTGAGGTCGGGATATCACCAGGTGAAGGTAAAGAGGGAGGATATTCCCAAGACCGCTTTCAGGACGCGGTACGGGCAGTTTGAGTTTTTGGTTATGCCGTTTGGGCTAACCAATGTACCAGAAGTGTTTATGAACCTTATGAACAAGGTGTTCCACCAGTACCTGGATCAGTTTGTGGTGGTGTTCATAGACGACATCTTGATATATTCCAAGACTGAGGAGGAGCACGAGGAGCATTTGAGGATCGTGCTGGAGACTCTCAGGAAGGAGCAGCTTTACGGGAAGCTCTCCAAGTGTGAGTTTTTCTTGGACCGGGTGAACTTCTTGGGGCATGTGGTGACTGGAGATGGTATCTCAGTTGACCCTAAGAAGATTGTAGCAGTTGAGGCATGGACAGCACCGACTTCAGTTACAGAATCAGGAGTTTCCTGGGACTGGCAAGATATTATCGTAGATTTGTGCAGGATTTCTTCCGGGTTGCAGAACCATTGACTCGGTTGACCCGGAAGGATGCTGAGTATGTTTGGTTAGAGGAGTGTCAGGCAGCTTTTGATGAGTTGAAGAAGCGGCTTACGAAAGCTCCGATTCTGACATTGCCTTCAGGATCTGGTGGATTAACTATTTATAGTGATGCTTCAGGGAAGGGGCTGGGTTGCGTCTTACAGCAGCATGGGAAGGTGATTGCCTATGCTTCTAGGAAATTATGTCCCCATGAGAAGAACTACCCTATCCACGACCTAGAGCTGGCAGGAGTGATATTTGCTCTGAAGTTGTGGAAGCATTATCTGTATGGAGAGAGGGTGGAGATTTTTACAGATCACAAGAGCTTAAAGTATGTGTTCACTCAGAAGGAGTTGAACATGAGGCAGCGCAGATGGCTAGAGTTGATGAAGGACTTTGACATCCTACTTCAGTATCACCCAGGGAAGGCGAACGTGGTTGCCAATGCCTTGAGTAGGTATCCGACAGCCATGTGTTTGACCATGGATCGGCATTTGCTTGCAGACTTGGAGAGCCTTGGGATTGAGGTGATCGTGCCCGGGGTACAGATGTAGTTATGGGGGATCCAGATTCAGTCAGACTTGATGGAGAGGATCAAGTCGGCACAGTTTAAGGACGTTGCTCTGCGGTATCTCCGAGAGCAGGTTCGAGCAGGATTGCTGGAGGGCGAGTTTTCTCTTGTAGAGGATGGTGTCTTGAAGCACGGTTCCAGGTTATGTGTGCCCAGTAGAGATCTCAGGGAGCAGGTTATGCAGGAGGCCCACAGATCTCAGTACTCTATACACCCGGGTGCCAACAAGATGTACCGAGATCTGGGGGAGCATATTTGGTGGTCCGGGATGAAGCGGGAGGTGGCTCGCTTCGTGGCTAGGTGCTTGGTCTGTCAGCAGGTCAAGGCAGAGAGGCAGAGGCCCGATGGATTGTTGCAGCCGCTGCCCATTCCCGAGTGGAAATAGGAGCATATCACTATGGACTTCGTATAAGGATTACCGCGCACACCAGGAGGGAAAGACGCAATTTGGATCATCGTTGACAGGTTGACCAAATCGGCCTACTTCTTGCCATTCAAGGTGGGTACGTCTACAGAGAGGCTGGCGGAGATGTATATGTGGCAGATAGTCAGGATTTATGGGGTTCCGGTCAGCATCGTCTCAGATCGGGATAGTCGTTTTACTTCCCATTTCTGGAGGAGTCTGCAGACCAGCTTGGGCACTCAGCTCAAGTTTAGTACTGCATACCACCCCCAGACGGACAGACAGTCAGAGAGAACTATTCAGACACTTGAGGATATGCTGCGGACGTGCGTCCTAGACTTTGGAGATTCCTGGGAGGATTATCTTCATTTGGTGGAGTTTGCTTATAACAACAGTTTCCAGGCCAACATTGAGATGTCACATTTCGAGGCTCTGTACGGGCGTAGGTGTCGTACACCCTTATCTTAGGATGATATTGGTGAGCGAGCTTTATTGGGGCAAGAGATGGTTGTTGACGCAGCCGAGAAGGTGAAGCTCATCAGGGACGGACTTCGCGTGGTGCAGGACAGACATCGACACTGGGCCGATAGCCACCGGAGGCCGTTGGAGTTTGAGGTACAGATTAGAGTAGGATTAGATTTAGGTTTGTTTGTTTGTGATTTTTGATCATGTTTGTTTATCATAATTAATTGAGTCCTTGCTTGTGATTAGGTCGGAGACCAGGTTTTCTTGAGGATATCTCCGACTCGTGGTACGATACGTTTTGGTGGAGGCGGGAAGCTTAGCCCGCGCTTCATCGGCCCTTTCGTTATCAGCGGAAGAGTCGGTGACGTGGCATACAGGCTAGACTTACCGCCTGTACTAGTGGGGGTCCACAACATATTCCATGTATCACAGTCGAGACGGTACGTGGCTGACCCTAGCCATGTGCTCGATCATTCAGAGATTGAGGTTGGGCCTTCTCTCAGCTATCTAGAGCAGCCAGTGGAGATTCTGGATCGACGGAAGAAGGTTCTGAGGAACCAGGTGATACCCTTGGTACGCGTCGCATGGAGGCATCATTCTCCAGGAGAGTCAACCTGGAAGCGGGAGGATGAGATGCGCGAGCATTACCCATATCTTTTTGGACCGTGAGGTATACTTTCTATCCTTCTCATCAGTTACATTTTGCCTTTCAATTTCGTGGACGAAATTCTTTTAAGGAGGGTAGATTTTTCACTACCATATTTCTAGTTTGAGGGTATTTTTGACATTTTTGGGGTTATTTGAATTTATTAGAATTTATTTGAATTTATGGGAATTTTTAGGATTTATTTTGGAATTATTTGAATGAAGGTTGACTAGGTTGACTTTGACTAGCTTTGACTTTATGACCTAACCCTAGTTGAGTTTAGACTTGGTTATATTGAGACCCTAGGTTAAGTTAAGTTAACCATACTCTAGTTATTAGAATCAATTAGGAATATAGAGTTAGAATAGAAGACATTAGACACAAGTCATGACTTGTGATTGAACATTAATTAATGACTAGCCAATCTATTAGCCATGTGAACCAAGCCCTAACTCAATCCCTAGTTGGCCGGCCACTTAACCTAGTCCTAAGGATTCCCCCTTATAAATATTCTCCTAGAAATTAGGGCTAGCCTATTAGGAAGAATAAAGCTTTGGAAAGAGGTGAGTTCCATCTTCACAAATCCCTAGAAATTCCATTTTAGCTCTATTTTCCCTCAAACAAATTGCAATGGGTTTTAAATGAGGTGCTCTTGCTGTTGTTATTTATTTTTCTCAGATTCTTACCAATTTGGAGAAGTTTGCTAGCAAGAGGAACCCCCCATTTGAGGCTTTTCTTGCATTTGGTCACCTATAGGTAAATCTATGTAAACTTTATTAAATTCTGAATTTCTTTGCATGGAGACCTAGATCTAGGTGTCCCCTAGCTAACCCTAAAATTTTTGTGTCATTTTGGACCCATTTCGTGTCCGTATCGGACACGTATCCAACCTAGGTTTAAGGTGTTTGATGAAATGCCCCAATGGGCATTTCGTATTGATTTTCGAATTGTGTTTAAATAGAAATTATTGTTTTGATGTCGCTTACACGTTTGTAATCGACTGAGGTGATTTTGGTTTGGTGTCGTGCCTGTTTGGACACAGGGATACATCTGTGCGCGCTCAGGGACTGTCTGCCCTGCTGTTCGGGGGCTGTACCGGACACGACACGCGGCCACTAGACACGAGTTTCGACACACCCCATGGGGCAGTGACTGACACGTCACGTGTCAAGTTTCAGGGGCCCACGTGGCGTGTTGAGGGAGTAATCCTCATTGCACTGGGTTTGGACTGACAGTTCAGTCGAGTTTATTCGACACTGATACGCTGTTCGTATCTCCTCTGGACACGTTGTCACGACCCGCACCCTAGAGTAAGGGCACGAGAAGTGGGTACGTCCAGCCTACGCCGCAGTGTCGACGGTAGAACGCTGTCCTAGGTCAATCATCTAACAATATAAAAATACATGTACAGTTTATACTCTCCGAATGGAGGTGACATACAATATATATCTCAATCACATCTAGGGTAGAAGAATGAAAGATAGATAGATAGACAGTAACTCAAAGAGAACAGTAGAATAGATGAAAATGTCCAAGTGTCTAGGATAACATAACACCAGAATGTCAACTCATAATACAATAAGTCTAAGAGTCTATATATCTCAACATCTCAAAATACAACTCAGATGTGAGACAAAATGATAATACCGAAAGACTGTCTAGCTAAACTAGCCTAGACTACTGGGGCAACATCCTCAGCTGCAGGTGGATCCTCCTGAGGGTCCACAACATAAGTATCATCTAGTCCTGCTCCATAATAGGTAGTCACCAGGGCCTCATCCTCATCCTCTGTAATATTTTCAACAGATCCAGTCAGGACAGGAACGAGCACAATACATCTCACACAGTTCATAACAGGTTAGAAAATACGATACAGGCAATAGAGTAAGATACAGGAAATGCTGAAAGGAAATATACGCTGTAAAAGAGATAGCTGTAATAAAATATCTACTGTATATAGAGAACTATAAGTAACTAGTGATGTAGAGTACAAGATAGGCATGTGAATGGCTAGAATTTATACATGATTACACTACTGAGTTTGCACATGATTACACTACTTTGAAATTATTCACATGTCCACTTCTACTCCCCTGTTACCCCAATCAATACACAAGGATCGAGACAAGTTACGTTATTATACATGATATCACATGGGGCCCATGAAAGGGTGCACATGATAGTATACATGAGGGCTCTGTGAAAATGAGAGTACATGATCACATGAGTGCACATGCATGATGGAAGCATAGGTGTACATGATGAAAGTGAAACACACGTAGCATGAAGTACCCGATGCTCCCGAGGGGGATAACATCTCATGTAAAGATCCATATAATACCAATCCGTGTTACCAACGTGACAGCATCAAGTAAAGTAATCTAGAGCGAGAAGTAAAGCCTGAACAAGTATGAAACGGTCAGAGAATGTACTCGCCTGATAACTGAATGTCTGAAGAGGATATACTGTCTGAGGAGAGGTGTATGGCTCCTAATCAGAGCAATACAAGTCACAATGTATCCACAATGGTAAAAATAAAGTATACAATGCATACTACATGATTCTAGGTCAATCTGGTCAAAAGTCAACTCTTGGTCAACTCAATAGTCAAACTGGGTCACAGGAAGTCATACTAGGTCACAGGGGATCAAACTGAGTCAAATAAAGTCAAACAAGGTCAAACAAGTCAAGGTTAGTCAAATCTAGGTTAAAGTCAACTCTTGGTCAACATTCTAATCAAACTAGTCAAATACTAGTCAACATGATCAATCTGGGTCAAGTCTAGGTCAAACTTAGACCAACTAAGGTTTTGGTCAAACAAAGACTAGTCAGTAAGGTAATTAGGTTAAACAAAGACTAGTCAATAAGGTAATCAGGTCAAACATGGTCAGACTAGTTAAACTAGTCATTTTTAGGTCAATTAGGTCATGGTTTGACCAATAGTTGACTTTGGTCAACAATGGTCAACATTTTGGTCAACCTAGGTCTAGTAGTCCTAATGGTCTATCCTAACTCATTGGCCATAGGCCATAGGCCATAGGCTAATAACTAAGTTCCATAGGCTAATACCATATAGGTATCTATATATATACAATAGACACATACACTATCTACACCATATATATATATATACATAGGCCATAATATATATATATATATATATATATATATATATATATATATATATATATATATATATATATATATATATATATATATATACAATATATATATATATAGTTATATATATATATATATATATACAATATACATACCCACTATATATACCATATGTAACCAAATATGTAAAATACTATATATATACTCACTACATATAACATATATATATATATATATATATATATATATATATATATATATATATATATATATATATATATATATATATATATATATACATTTACATATAACAACCACATAGGCCTATAGCCTATGTAATACCCTAGGTATCTATGTATAGACACATTATATATAATGACACACTATATAAACTAATACATATATATATATATATATATATATATATATATATATATATATATGAAACATATATATACTACATATTTATAGAGAGAGAAGTAAGAGAGAGAATTAGAGAGAGGGAGAGAGAACAGTGAGAGAGAGGGACTGCTAGACACACACAGGGAAGGGGAGGGGGTTGTTCTCAGATTTCCTGAGAACAGGAAATAGCCCCAACACACACACAGTGCACATATATACATACATATGTATATACATACACAACTACCTATACACACAACTACAAATCCTCAAAACTCACCCACACTCACACATACATATATACTACGTATACATATACTAAAAATACACACATACATGTATAAATCATATCAAAATTAGGTTTGAAATTCGTTTTTAGAAAACTGGAAATAAATACAAAATCTGGAATATTGAGACTGTGTACTCGAAACTAGGTAAACCCAATTTCACACACAAAATCGAGCTAAGACTCGAATCTAAAGGTTGGTAAGTGATGCCCCACATGTACCCTAGTGTCTAGGGGGCCTGATGCGACACCACGACACGGTTTGACGTGTCCAAACTCACAAAAACCCTACTCGGGTAAATCCTGATACTCACACGCAACCACAGTGTCGTGCACGTGTGCAACTCACCCTAGGACACACCACGAGACACGACACGTCTCGTGGTCATGCACACGTGTAGCCCACATATAGGGCTACACGATAGACACACTGTTACGTGTCCACGTGTCCTACAGTGTCGACACGAGACCCGTATCAGTCGAGTTTTCTCGACTGATACACGTGGTTTACACTGCGTCGTGCAGAGATGCACACGCCTCGTGGACACGACACGAGCCACGTGGGGCCTCGTGGTCATGCCCACGTGTAGCCCACGTGTTGGGCTACACACTCGTGTCACCACGAGGTGTCCACGACTCGTGTCCGTACGACACGAGTCGCGTGTCAGTGAGGAAAACGTGCACGTGCACTGTCAGTGCACGACCAATGCACGTGTCCTCGTGTCCTCGATAGGACACGAGAGTGTCTCAAACTCGAGGGGGGGCATGACAGAGGTTGCCCCCTCCTCTGTGTAAATTTTCACGTGTCCACGTGTCCAATTCGTGAAGAAAACAGTGTCGGGTAGCAAGGGAACAAAGTGTGCACAGTGCTGTGTCCAACTCGTGTGTTCGTGTCCAATTTGGACACAAAAAGGACCCTAATATCAACCCAGTCCTACCAACATACAATATACATATAATAAGCTTCACAAATATGTAGTTTGTTTTGAAAACCAAGAACAAAAAGTCCTATGAGGCATTTCACCAAACAAGGGTTTCTAGCTTAGGATACGTGTCCGATACGGACACCAAACCAATCATATTTTTCACCAAACTTGACCTACAGTTCCCTGGTACCTAGATGCATGCAAATATGAAGAGAAAACACAATATTAACATGGTTTGAGGGTATTTACCTATTTGTGTGAAAACTCAAGAAAATACCAAGTAGGGGGGTGTCCTCTTCTCTTGGTGATGCCCAAAGCCCCTCAAATCCTCGATAGCAGGCCCTAAATAGTACCCTCTAGTGTAGGGGAGTCCAATGCAAGAAACTAGAGGTGATTTGGATCAAAAATGGCCAAGTTGTGGAGGTTTGATGGAATATGATTTTTCTAGGTTAAAATTCATGTAAAATGATCATGACTTAATGTGAGGGGATTATATAGGAAGGTGTAGGGCTAGAGGGGTCTTGGCCGGCCATGGCAAGGGGGGGTGTCCTTGGCTTTCCTTCATAGAGAAGGCAAGGACTTTGGTGTAAGGGTTGGGATATTTTGAATGTTTCAAGCAAAATATCCATAAAGGCAAATCTAAGATATTTATACCACTTTAACCATGACCAAATATCTATCCTCTAACTTCTAGGTTAGTAGCTAACCTCTAGATTATGGCTAAACTAGGTTAGAAGCTAACATGACACTTAACAATAATTAAACAATAATAAAAACACATAAATACAAATAATTCCAAATAAATCCTAGAAAATTACAAAAATACCCTTTAGGCTAAAAATCACTAATTTGGTGTTCTAAGCCTATGGCTAGGCTCACATGATCATGGTTAGTCTCTAGGTTATGAAATCTTTAGGGTTTACACTAGGGTTATACTAGTAAATCACAAAGTCATAAGTCATGACTTAGAAAATGGTTTAACTTAACTAAAATCACCCAAAAATCATATTATGACTAAAATACCACTAATAAATAATAAAAATAATAAATTTTCAAAAATACCCCAATTTCAGAAAACTGGGTGTTACAAGTCTACCCACCTTAAAATAATTTCGTCCTCGAAATTTAGGTGGTCGTACTCCTCCTAGGTCAAACCTCCAACAATTAGGGACGAAGCTACTACCTAGCAACATACAAGGTCAACAAGCAAAATATGGGTAGTAGACCTATACTGGGTCATGTCCAAAAATTAGCTGGCAGTTTTAGGTCATAAGGTGTCCTTAATCCAAATCGAAATCAAAAGTAACTCCATGGTGTAAATCAAGATGGAGCCTCGGGTCAAGAAAAATCGTACTAAGCAAATGAAGCACATGATGGTATGCCTGAGTGGGACACTAAGGTCATGGGTGTAGTATGTCATGTCTAGGTTACATATGTGAAATTAGTTTTGAAAAAACAACTAGTCTTGTGCTCTTAATTTAAAAGTCACGATAACGTGTCTACGGTGATCATAATTTAGAGTGGGAAAGGTCTATGACCTAAATTGAACCAGAAATTTGTGATGCAAATAGTAATACCAGGGGAACAGGTTAAATGGAATAGTATGTGGTCTCATCTAGGTGCACTAGTCATTCTAGATCAAGACTGTCCTATGGTATCAAAACGTACAAGCAATCTAAGGTGTCCTAATTGGGAAGGTAAGGGAACGACAATCATCAAGGTTATAGGGCCGTCTTCCATCCTATATGAAAATTGGTCATTAACAAGTGAGAAATCATTAAAGTTACCATTCCATAAAAAGAAAATTGAAAATTTAGGCACAAACAATCACAAATAGATTTTAGTCTTGGTACGATCTAAGTTGATCAATTTCAGGATAATCAAGATTTGGGCAAGATGAAAAATCAATGAAATCAAGTATGAGCACGAGCATCCAATGATGAAGATCCAGGTCATGATTAAATTTAATTCAACTGGATACGAATACGAGGTTCATAGGTGATAAAATAATTCCAAGGAGAATTGTCAAGGCTGTTGCGGATAAGATTCTATGGCAAGTTTAACTGTGTCTCCATCCACGTAGATTAATATATGAAAAGCGAACCGAAAATGCAATAGGTTGATCAGACCATCATGCGCCGGTTCTGATTAGACAATATGTTAGTGGGTACGCACCTAATAAAATATGTCATGACCAAGCTCGAAAAGGATAAGCTTGTAAAACTAAGGATAAATTTATAGCATAAGATATAAGTAAGGGTGAAAATGATGAAAGAAGATACATAGTCCAAGATCCTTAACCAATCGGGTCAAGCATTCAAGGTTAAGCATTTAAGGGTTCCAGCAGAACACCATCACATGCCAAGTCAAAAGAATTGAGCCAAGGTGGATCTCTAATTTGAAATAAGAATTAATTTTGTATCATGGTAGAGGTTATAGTTTAGCCATTTGACCAGAAAATTATATCAAGAAAATAGAGTACAAGGAGACGGGTTTTAGTAGGACATGGAATACCTATATGAAGGTAGGCTAGTCTAGGTCTTACATATGAAGTTTGTTGGGAGGTAACAGCTAGTATTATACTCTGAATATCTAAGTCACGGTAAAGGACGTCCAATGATCTAGAATAGGAAGTGGGAGTTCAAGACGTGATAATTGATGCAAAAGTTAAAGAAGATCAAATTAACCCACGGAATAAAATTAATTAGGAATCCAGTAAATAATTTAGGAACACAGTCCTAGGGATAGATAGGCTACTAGATGAATATAGTTAGGGTTCGATCAAATCAAAGGTCAAGGTTAGAAGGTCTCAATAAAGTCTTTATTTGAGGAAATGTCGAGTAAGTCAGGTTTGGGATACAGTCACATAGTTTGGTAGAAAGGATTGAGCAAGATGCAAAAAATTAGAAGGGACAGTTCATTTCAAGGGAAGCAATTAGCAAGAGAATTAGATGGCAAGAAATACATGAGAGTTTTCTCATAAATGTGATTGAGTACCCTAAAATAAAAGATATTAATCTAACACAAAGAAATTAAAATTAGCAACTACAAAAATTTCAAAATCATCAACTAACACCAGGATTCAAAGTTCTACAGTGAATCCTCCAAAATCAAATTCAATCAATGGAAAAGGAGTTTAAATCGAAATTTCAAATGAGATTCTCAAGGGTCATCCCAGGAATCTCTCAAAGTATCCTAACAGTGATTGAGTATCCTCTCTCACTAAGCCTATTCCTCAAATTCTATCACAGGCTGTAGTGATACTCTAGTTCGAATATCACTACATAAACTCGAGACCTGCATGGGCCACCACTAAAAACGTGTCACGACCCGCACCCTAGAGTAAGGGCACGTGAAGTGGGTACGTCCAGCCTACGCCGCAGTGTCGGCGGTAGAACGCTGTCCTAGGTCAATCATCTAACAATATAAAAATACCTGTACAGTTTATACTGTCCGAATGGAGGTGACATAACAATATACATCTCAATCACATCTAGGGTAGAAGAATGAAAGATAGATAGATAGATAGTAACTCAAAGAGAACAGTAGAATAGATGAAAATGTCCAAGTGTCTAGGATAACCTAACACCAGAATGTCAACTCATAATACAATAAGTCTAAGAGTCTATATATCTCAACATCTCAAAATACAACTCAGATGTGAGACAAAATGATAATATCGAAAGACTGTCTAGCTAAACTAGCCTAGACTACTGGGACAACATCCTCAGCTGCAGGTGGATCCTGCTGAGGGTCCACAACATAAGTATCATCTAGTCCTGCTCCATAATAGGTAGTCACCAGGGCCTCATCCTCATCCTCTGTAATATTTTCAATAGGTCCAGTCAGGACAGGAACGAGCACAATACATCTCACACAGTTCATAACAGGTTAGGAAATACGATACAGGCAATAGAGTAAGATATAGGAAATGTTGAAAGGAAATATACGCTGTAAAAGAGATAGCTGTAATAAAATATCTACTGTATATAGAGAACTATAAGTGACTAGTGATGTAGAGTACAAGATAGGCATGTGAATGGCTAGAATTTATACATGATTATACTACTGAGTTTGCACATGATTACACTACTTTGAAATTATTTACATGTCCACTTCTACTCCCCCGTTACCCCAATCAATACACAAGGATCGAGACAAGTTACGTTATTATACATGATATCACATGGGGCCCATGAAAGGGTGCACATGATAGTATACATGAGGGCTCTGTGAACATGAGAGTACATGATCACATGAGTGCACATACATGATGGAAGCATAGGTGTACATGTTGAAAGTGAAACACACGTAGCATGAAGTACCCGATGCTCCCGAGGGGGATAACATCTCATGTAAAGATCCATATAGTACCAATCCGTGTTACCAACGTGACAGCATCAAGTAAAGTAATCTAGAGCGAGAAGTAAAGCCTGAACAAGTATGAAACGGTCAGAGAATGTACTCGCCTGATAACTGAATGTCTGAAGAGGATATACTGTCTGAGGAGAGGTGTATGGCTCCTAATCAGAGCAATACAAGTCACAATATATCCACAATGGTAAAAATAAAGTATACAATGCATACTACATGATTCTAGGTTAATCTGGTCAAAAGTCAACTCTTGGTCAACTCAATAGTCAAACTGGGTCACAGGAAGTCATACTAGGTCACAGGGGATCAAACTGAGTCAAATAAAGTCAAACAAGGTCAAACAAGTCAAGGTTAGTTAAATCTAGGTTAAAGTCAACTCTTGGTCAACATTCTAATCAAACTAGTCAAATACTAGTCAACATGATCAATCTGGGTCAAGTCTAGGTCAAACTTAGACCAACTAAGGTTTTGGTCAAACAAAGACTAGTCAGTAAGGTAATTAGGTTAAACAATGACTAGTCAATAAGGTAATCAGGTCAAACATGGTCAGACTAGTTAAACTAGTCATTTTTAGGTCAATTAGGTCATGGTTTGACCAATAGTTGACTTTGGTCAACAATGGTCAACATTTTGGTCAACCTAGGTCTAGTAGTCCTAATGGTCTATCCTAACTCATTGGCCATAGGCCATAGGCTAATAACTAAGTTCCATAGGCTAATACCATATAGGTATCTATATATATACAATAGACACATACACTATCTACACCATATATATATATATACATAGGCCATAATATATATATATACATATCTACAATATATATATACAATATACATACCCACTATATATACCATATGTAACCAAATATGTAAAATACTATATATATACTCACTATATATAACATATATATATATATATATATATATATATATATATATATATATATATATATATATATATATATATATATTTTGGTATAACATATATATAACATATACCAAATGTATATGTATATATATATATATATATATATATATATATATATATATATATATATATATATATACCCTATAGCCTATGTAAAAAAATATATATATACATATACATTTACATATAACAACCACATAGGCCTATAGCCTATGTAATACCCTAGGTATCTATGTATAGACACATTATATATAATGACACACTATATAAACTAATACAATATATATATATATATATATATATATATACTACATATTTATAGAGAGAGAAGTAAGAGAGAGAATTAGAGAGAGGGAGAGAGAACAGTGAGAGAGAGGGACTGCTAGACACACACAGGGAAGGGGTGGGGGCTGTTCTCAGATTTCCTGAGAACAGAAAATATCCCCAACACACACACACAGTGCACATATATACATACATATGTATATACATACACAACTACCTATACACACAACTACAAATCCTCAAAACTCACCCACACTCACACATACATATATACTACGTATACATATACTAAAAATACACACATATATGTATAAATCATATCAAAATTCGTTTGAAATTCGTTTTTAGAAAACTGGAAATAAGTACAAAATCTTGAATATTGAGACTGTGTACTCGAAACTAGGTAAACCCAATTTCACACACAAAATCGAGCTAAGACTCGAATCTAAAGGTTGGTAAGTGATGCCCCACATGTACCCTAGTATCTAGGGGGCCTGACGCGACACCACGACACGGTTTGATGTGTCCAAACTCACAAAAACCCCACTCGGGTAAATCCTGATACTCACACGCAACCACAGTGTCGTGCACGTGTGCAACTCACCCTAGGAAACACCACGAGACACGACACGTCTCGTGGTCATGCACACGTATAGCCCACATATAGGGCTACATGATAGACACACTGTTACGTGTCCACGTGTCCTACAGTGTAGACACGAGACCCGTATCAGTCGAGTTTTCTCGACTGATACACGTGGTTTACACTGCGTCGTGCAGGGATGCACACGCCTCGTGGACACGACACGAGCCACGTGGGGCCTCGTGGTCATGCCCACGTGTAGCCCACGTGTTGGGCTACACACTCGTGTCACCACGAGGTGTCCACGACTCGTGTCCGTGCGACACGAGTCGCGTGTCAGTGAGGAAAACGTGCACGTGCACTGTCAGTGCACGACCAGTGCACGTGTCCTCGTGTCCTCGATAGGACACGAGAGTGTCTCAAACTCGAGGGGGGCATGACAGAGGTTGCCCCCTCCTCTGTGTAAATTTTCACGTGTCCACGTGTCCAATTCGTGGAGAAAACAGTGTCGGGTAGCAGGGGAACAAAGTGTGCACAGTGTTGTGTCCAACTCGTGTGTTCGTGTCCAATTTAGACACGAAAAGGACCCTAATATCAACTCAGTCCTACCAACATACAATATACATATAATAAGCTTCACAAATATGTAGTTTGTTTTGAAAACCAAGAACAAAAAGTCCTATGAGGCATTTCACCAAACAAGGGTTTCTAGCTTAGGTTACGTGTCCGATACGGACACCAAACCAATCCTATTTTTCACCAAACTTGACCTACAGTTCTTTGGTACCTAGATGCATGCAAATATGAAGAGAAAACATAATATTAACATGGTTTGAGGGTATTTACCTATTTGTGTGAAAACTCAAGAAAATACCAAGTAGGGGGGTGTCCTCTTCTCTTGGTGATGCCCAAAGCCCCTCAAATCCTTGATAGCAGGCCCTAACTAGTACCCTCTAGTGTAGGGGAGTCCAATGCAAGAAACTAGAGGTGATTTGGATCAAAAATGGCCAAGTTGTGGAGGTTTGAAGGAATGTGATTTTTCTAGGTTAAAATTCATGTAAAATGATCATGAATTAATGTGAGAGGATTATATAGGAAGGTGTAGGGCTAGGGGGGGTCTTGGCCGGCCATGGAAGGGGGGTGTCTTTGGCTTTCCTTCATGGAGAAGGCAAGGACTTTGGTGTAAGGGTTGGGATATTTGAATGTTTCAAGCAAAATATCCGTAAAAGCAAATCTAAGATATTTATACCACTTTAACCATGACTAAATATCTATCCTCTAACTTCTAGGTTAGTAGATAACCTCTAGATTATGGCTAAACTAGGTTAGAAGCTAACATAACACTTAACAATAATTAAATAATAATAAAAACACATAAATACAAATAATTCCAAATAAATCCTAAAAAATTACCAAAATACCCTTTAGGCTAAAAATTACTAATTTGGTGTTCTAAGCCTATGGCTAGGCTCACATGATCATGATTAGTCTCTAGGTTATGAAATCTCTAGGGTTTACACTAGGGCTATACTAGTAAATCACAAAGTCATAAGTCATGACTTAGAAAATGGTTTAACTTAACTAAAATCACCCAAAAATCATATTATGACTAAAATATCATTAATAAATAATAAAAATAATAAATTTTCAAAAATACCCCAATTTCAGAAAACTGGGTGTTACACACGTCGAGGACACGATTCAGGGTACCCTAGTCCTAGCCCTAGTCCAACTCAATACTGGGACATGAGCACCGGGTCCGTGTCGTGTCACGTGCACGAGCTCAATGAACACGTGCACGACACTGTTTTCCCACACTGTCCAGTTCTATATTCATGTGTTTAAATTCCCATTTTAATTGGTTTAATTCATGATTTTATTTGCTATTTAGATCCTAAATATATTGTATAAACTGTACTAGATTAGACTTTACATATTAGATAGGTTCTTATATTAAGGAATGGAATTTTGGACTGTTGGCTGATACCATAGATACATTCTAATCCTAAACCTTGATTCATATTTCTTTAATCTGATTTTTTTATAATGTTCAGTTATCAAGTGATCCAAAATGTTATAGTTCAGGATTAGTTGATTTTATATTTAGATTAGGCTTTATGGCTCATTACCTATGAGTTTGGGTTTCGAAATATATATGACTAATACATGAATGATATTCTGTTATTTCCAGTTTTGAAACATGAACTTTGTCATCTATTTAACCTATCTAATGCCGTTAACAGATTGGTTTTAGTTCCTAAATTGATTCTCCTATATGTTATCTAGCTATGATATAAATTTGGGGTTGTATGGTTGCAAATTGGATTCAAAATAGGGTTGGGAAGGTGTGGACAGAACTGGGTTCAGTTTTCTTTTTTACTGATATTACGAATTGGTTTCCTTTCCTTTCTTTGCTATTTCTATTTCCAGGATTTTACCCTATGTCTCACACACTGATTTCCTCACAGCCTAACACACACATCTACACACATTGCTCTCCTTCTCACTCACAGTTCACACACCCTCACCTAAACACTACACACAGTTACACACACATGTTTCCTCTCATTTACACACACATACACATTATCACTCACCCTCTGGCACTCATTCACTCTCTACACACATGTTATGTATCACCCTTCACACACACACACATTCCTCACTCACTCTCTACACACATACACACATATACTTTCTCTATTATATCATGAATGCATATTTATATATATAATATGTATTATGTATATAAATAATCTATTTATGTATATATTATATGTGAGTTCTGTATAATGTAGTGTATGGGTGATATGTATATAGTTAGCCCATATGTGTGTTTTTATATTATATTATAGCTATATTATATGTGTAATATATATTAGATATATATTGGCATGTGTTATGTGAATATGGTTGGTTCATAGGCATGGAATAGCCTATGGCCCATGGATGAGTCTGTGTGTCAGTTTAGAGTCTGGATTGGACTTGTGTAGCCCTGTTAGACCTAGAATGACTAGTTTGACCTAATTTAGACTTGGTTGACCTAGTTTGACCATAGTTGACTTAGGTTTGACTTCTTGGTTGACCAAGGTTGACCAGTTGACCAAGGTTGACCAAGAGTTGACTTGGCCTAGATTGACCTAGAATTATATAGAATGCATAGTAGGACTTCATTATACCATTTTGGACTTGTTGTGACTTGTATTATTCTGATTAGGAGCCAGACACCTCTCCTCGGACAGTACATTTCATCCGGACACTCAGATACCAGACGAGTACATTCTCTGATCATTTTATATCCTGCTTAGAATTATATTCCTGCTTTAGATTACCTTACTTGATGCTGTAACGACATTATCACGGATTAATACTATATAGATCTCTTCATGCGATGTTATCCCCCTCGGGAGCATCGGGTACATTGTGTCATGTACGTTTCACTTTCATCATGTACTCCTGTGCTTTCACCATACATGTATTCTCCTGTGAATCATGTACTCTCATGTTCACAGAGCCTTCATGTATACTATCACGTACACCCTTTCATGGGCTCCCATGTGATAGCTTGTATAATAACATAACCTGCTTAAATCCTTGTGTATTGATTGGGGAACGGGGGAGTGCTAGTAGTCATGTGAACAAATTCCATAGTAGTGTAGATCATGTGAAACTCTTTAGTGTAGATCATGTACTAATCTGTTCTATTCACATGTGCTATCCTGTACTCTACATCACTAGCCACTATTAGTTCTCTATTTATAGTAGATATTTCTATTACAGTTCTCTCTCTCTCTCTCTCTCTCTCTCTCTCTCTGCTTACATACTGTATTTTTTTCAGATCCGATATCTTACTCTACTGTATGTTTATATTTTCTAACCTGTTATGAACTGTTGAGATGTATTGTGCTCGCTCATGTCCTGACTAGACCTGTTAAAAATATTACAGAGGACGAGGAGGAGGCCTGTGTGGATACCTTCTACGGGGCAGCCCTAGACGACACTTGCGAGCTGGACTCTCAGGAGGACCCAGCTCTAGCTGAGGACATTACCCCTATTGCCTATACTAGCTTAGTTAGGCCTTATCTTATTTTATGTTGTCTTGAGACTGTTTAGCTAGATTTTATTTCTGTTCAAAGATTCTGAGTTGTATATATTCTTTCATATTCAGTAGCTGAGATTTGTACTCTGGTATTTGCTGGGATATTATCTTAGGCTATTTATCATCTGTATTTCCTTGAGTTCTATATCATATCGTGCTATCTCTTTCTTAGTTGTGATTGAGTTTATTTACTGCTATGTCACCCCCATTCGGGGAGTTTAAACTGTTTAGAGTTATATTGTTAGATGATGTGACCTAGGACAGCGTTCTACTGCCGACACTGCGGCGTAGGCTGGACGTACCCACGTCTCATGCCCTTACTCTAGGGTACGGGTCATGACACGTAGGCCAGATGATTAATAATTAGGCAACCGCTGACAGTGTAAAAGTGCTTAAAGTTCGGAGCTCTAGTCATACAATTCAGCTGTCTACTCAAGGCGTCTGCCGCGATGATGAAGATGGTGGAAGATAACGGGTCGTCCTGTCTGACCCCGCGACTGGATTTAAAAAAATCGTCAACTTGTCCGTTGATGGCCTTTGAGAACCAGGAGTTGCTGATCGATCTCCAGACAATATTGGTCCACGTTTCGGAGAATCCGAAGGCCCTGAGCACCCAGATCATGAATTATCAATCCAGCCTGTCATACATTTTCTCCATGTCCAGTTTGATGGCTATGTTGCCCCTCCCCCTCGCTGGGAACTTCATGCAGGTGATGAGCTCCTGAGCCAGCATGATATTGTCTTGGATGTTTCTACCCTTGACAAATCTACTATGTTCCTCAGAGATTATCTTGGGGAGAATTTTGGACATGCGAGAGGCAATGATTTTGGAAATGATCTTGTTAGTGAAAGTACAGAGACTGATAGGACGAAAATCCCGAAATGTCTTCGGATTATCTTTTTTGGGGATAAGGATCAGGTTGGCGCTCGATATAGCTCTGGGGTAAGTTGCTCCCTGAAAGAAGGCCATGACTGCTTCATGTATGTCATACTTGATGATCTTCCAGCATGTACGAAAAAATTCACCCAAAAAAACCGTCGGGACCTAGCGCACTATGTTCATCAAGTGCCCATACTGCGTCTTTCACCTCGCTCTCGGAAGGAAGGATTTCCAGCCGGTTGTTGTCGTCTTCGTTGATGAGGTGAGGTATCTCAGCCAGGATGGAGTTGTCTCTGTATATCGTTTCTTTGGTAAACAACTGGAAGTATAACTTAGCGACAGCCACTTGAATCCCCCGTTGATTGTTGATGATGTTTTCTGATTCGTCGGCTATCTGATACAGGGTATGTCTGCGACCATTGACGCATGCATGGAAATAGCTCAAGTTTTTGTCCCCGTTACTATCCCATCTCAGCCTCTTTTTTTGTTTCCAAAAATCGGTCTCAACTTTCAGCCAAATTTGAGAATAGCTTTAGTTAGATTAAGGGCCGCCCTGGCCGTAGGCGAACGCTCAATCGCGAATAGAGTTTTGGTACGGGTGACATAATCCTCTGCGACGCGAACGGCCTAAAAAATGTTCCCATATGACTGTTTACTCAATATCGAAAGGGCATGCCTCGTGGCCTTGAGCTTGTTGGCCAGTCTGATAAACGGGTTGGGAGAGTCCTCGTGGGCCCAAGCTTCCTCAACAGTGCGCTTAAATTGAGAGTGTTCGCTCCAGAAGTCAAGGAAGCAAAAGGTTTTTCTGATCTAGATTGATTTGCTTTTGACTTCGACTAGAAGGGGGCGTGGTCAGATTCGGTGGAATTTAGGTGAGATAGTTTAGAGGTGATCCCCGATCCCTTCCAAAGTGTGTTAGTTAGTGCCCTATCAAGACGAGAGTATTGCCATCGATCGCCTTCCTGCATGTTGCACCAGGTGAAAGCATTGCCGTTGAACTGGAGATGGGAGAGGTGGGCGTTAAAAATGAAGTTGTTAAAATCTTGCATGGCCGTGAGAGTGGGGGGCCGCCAGTCTTCTCTTTCCTGCATGTAATAGCAATAAAGTCCCCAATACAGAGCCAGGGGAGGTTAATGTGGCTGTGGTGGATGTCGATGAGGTCGTTCCAGAGAAAATTACTTTCGGCGATATCATAACTGTCGTGGACCTGTAGCACCCAGTTTTCCAAATGAGAATAATTTTGAAATTTTGTGTTTATAATTATTTTAATAATGATATTTAATTCATGATATGATTTTGGTGATTTTAAATTATTTTAAAATTATTTAAATCAATGACTTGTGGTTTTGACGTTTTGCTAGTGAAACCCTAGAGACTGTTTGACCTAGAGCCTAACCATGTGATTATGATATTTTAATATCATTTTTGGCCTAAGGATATTTTTGTATTTGACCTCTTTGAATTATTTTGATATTATTTTATTATTTATGATATTGTTTTGGGGTTATTTGAGTCGGGTTCGAATTTCAACTTAATCCGACTTGAAACGGGGACCCGGGGGTAGTTTGACTCTAGTGGAACCCACACACTAGTTAGGCATGGCCCACATGATATTAATTTTATTCCACATGATAGAAATATTTTAGTTAGAGGATAGACTAATTATTATGGATAAGGTTAGTGTGATTAGAGACTTTAGAATGACTAATTTAGCCCCAACCAATTAGTCATTTCCTAATACTCACAGAATAGGTTAGTAGGGGCATTTTGGACCTTACCATAATAGGACAAATAGCCCCATATGGCCAGCCACTTTGGAAGAGGATAGGCTCAAGTTCATTTCATAATTCTCATCCACACTCTCTCTCTTGTTCTTCCCAAAATTTCTAGAGAACAATCCCTAGCAATTTCTCCACCAAATCCTTCCATTTCGCCACCAAATCTTCTTCTTTCCTTCTCCATTCTAGCCAAGGAGGAAACTACCCAAGTTTGGAAGAATTCGGAGCTCGTTCGTGTCCTTTTGGAATCTCTACGTGTCGGTGTCGCTCCGGGAAGGCTTTTCTTCGATTCGATCTACCGGGAGGTATAAATCCCTTCTCCTTTTCATTTCCTCATGCATATAGGTCTATTTTGAACCCATAGGAATGACCCCCATGGTTGTATCTCCATTTGTGTCCATTTCGTGTCCATTTGGAGGTCATAGGAGTGTCCTTTGTGTTGTGGTTGTGTCCATATGGGAAAACCCCAAATTTGGACACACTATGTGTTGTTGTTATGTATGAATGAATTATTACATGTTTAATCTCATATTTTTGTATTGGAGATGTGTTCTATAGTGTCTCATATATATATATATATATATATATATATATATATATATATATATATATATATATATATATATATGTATATATTAGTGTAGAGAGTGAGTTCTTGATATATTATGTTATATACTTGTGTTTTTTTGTCTCAAACTACCCAAATCCGTCATGATTTTTATCCACGTTTTTAATTTCAGCCCTAACTTAGAAATGTCATAACTTCTAGCTCAAAGCTCAGTTTAATCTTTCATTTTTTTTAAAAGAAGCGTATTGAAGTTAGCTTTCCAAAAACATATATTAATAGGCCTAATTCTTTCTATAACTTTCTGGAGAATTATTTGAGTGTCAGCTGTACGAAAGACAAACGCGTTCTCGGTGTTTTCGCGATTCCGGGAGTTTTCGGAAACGAAAATGTGATCCGTTTGAAGTTTCGGAAAGCTAACACATAGATCTATAACATACTTTATTTCTAGATTTTAATTCATGCTGAGATGGTACAGTATTGATTATTAGTAGGAGTTACTATTCGGCATATGCATTTTGTGCACCCTTGTGTGTAATATAATGTTCTATTTGATTTTAACCCATGTTAATGTATATACATTATGTAATTAAATAGAAAATGCAAGCATGAGTAAATGTTAAATAAATGATATATGAGGTGTAAGTATCCTATCTAATGTAAGCATGTATAAGTATGGCTTGTAATGAATATGTAGGTTCCATAGTATATAATGTATGGTGCATATAGTGGTGCAAGAGAATAAATGAATGATGAATGAATGCAAGCATGAATGTAATGTAATAATAGATATAATGTATGCAATATACAAGTTAATAAGATGTAATATTCTATGTTAACACAAATCCTATATTACCTCATATACCCCCTTACACTATGTTGACACTATCACACTTGACACATTGTTCACTTACACTTTGACACTCTTTGATATGTATACACTATGTATGCCCATTTAACCCTCACTTGCCCCTTTGCCATGTTCACATACACACACATAGCCTCTTAAATAAGTATTTATGAATATAGTTAACTTAGCTATGTATATATATTATATATATGTTAGCATATTGTGTTGTAATATATAAGTTTATATAACCATTTGAAATGCCATGATTATAGACCTAATGTTGAATACCAATATATGCATGTGTATATATGTGTAGACATATATAGCTTAAAGTAATAGATTACCTAGTGTATATCCAATGTGAATTCTTGTCTATTTGAGTATTGAATAATTGCATGCTATATAGAGTTGGGTGTATGTTGGCTTGTATAGCCTTGTATTGATGTGTGCTTGCTAGGATAGTCTTGGTTAGGCCTAGTAAGACTTGTTGGGTTAGGACATGACCTAGTTTAACCTAGTTTGACTAGTGCAGTTGACCAGAGTTGACCAAGGATTGACTTTGGCCTAGTTTGACCTAGATTCATGTAGAATCCTTTGTAATGCTTTATATTACCCTTCTGGATATGTTGTGACTTGTGCTGTTCTAATTAGGAGCCAGACACCTCTCCTCGGACAGTATCTTTACCTTGGACATTCAGATATCAGGCGAGTACATTCTCTGATCATTTCATATCCTGTTAGAATTATTTTCCTGCTTTAGATTACTATACTTGATGCTGTCATGTTGGTAACACGGATTAGTACTATATGGATCCTTTCTTGAGATGTTATCCCCTCAGGGAGCATCGTATACTACATGTTCTGTGCGTTTCACTTACATGGTGTATCACTATGCTTCACGGTTCTTCGATCACTTGTGACATGTACTCTCATGATCACAGAGTCTTCCCAGAATCACCCCATTGTGGGCATTCCTAGAATCACCCATTTATGGGCTATCCATGCATCACCCCTTGTGGGCCTTTGCATGGAATCATAACATAACCTGGTTGGATCCTTGTGTATTGATTGGGGGTACGGGGGAGTAGAAATAGCATGTGAATAATTCTAAATAATATAACCTTGAACCACCTCTCATGAATCACCTCTACCTGTTCACATGTCTAGCTTGTACTCTGATTCACTAGTCACTGTTAGTTCTCTACTTATAGTAGATATTTCTATTACAGTTCTCTCTCTCTCTGTTTACATACTGTATTTCTTTCAGATCATGTATCTTAATTTACTGCATGATTATATTTTTCTAACCTGCCATAATCTGTTGAGATGTATTGTGCTCGCTCCAGTCCTGACTGGACCTGTTGATAAATTTTACAGATAGCCTGGAGGTTGCCTGCTAGCCTAGAAGAGACAGTAGAGGTTTCATAGATAGCTAGGGTTTTTGCTTATAGTTTATTTTCAGTCATCTTGAGTTGTATTTATGGATTACTGTATTTGAGTTTTGAGATGTATTCTGAGTTTGTATCTTAGACACTTAGACTTCTATCTGTTGTATCTCTTTTCGATTTTATGTTTTATCTATCTTCCTTTATGCTCTACCTTAGATGTGATTGAGTTTACATTCTGCTATATCACCCCCATTCAGGGAGTATAAACTGTTTAGTCTTATACCGTTAGATGCATTGAGACCTAGGACAGCGTTCTACCACCGACACTGCGGTGTAGGCTGGGCGTTGTTACGTTCTTGTGCCCTAACTCTAGGGTGCGGGTCGTGACAGGACCGCTAACAGGATAGCTCGCTTAGGGATCAAAGGGTGTTCCATCCAGCAAGAAAGAGCCTGCTTCGAATCTTGGATGACTCCGATATTGATGTTCTTCGAACAGAGGATCCAGATGTCATGTCTGCCAGCGATGGATGTAGTAAAGCCTAACTGCAAATGAATTGTTTTGATTCTCTTGGGGAGAATTTTAGGTTCAAGGATGATCAGGATGTCAATCTTGTGAATTTTGTTGAGACTGGCGAGACGCCTCATGGTGGGTTTGTTCGCCAGACCTCGAACATTTCAGGAGAGGATGTTTAACATTAAATGATGCTTGGGGGTGATGTTTGGTCCGCTTGGCTGCGGACCTGGTACGCATGGCTGATGACTCGGATGCTCCATTCTATTCAGTCTTTTTTCTGGAGAAGTTGTCTCGGCAAACATTAAGCTGGTAATGTCAAGTGCGGGCTCCTCAGGAGGGGTAGGGGGTAGATCTGTGGCATGGTTAAGTAATTCTCCAGCCGAATCCTGGGTGGGCTCCTCGGTAGGGATGCGGAGGGTGTCTTCGTTGTAGCCGTTTGGATCTTCTGTGGTTAGAAGATATCCAGCAGCGATAACCTGTTGTCCCCGAAGGACCTGCTCTGGTCCCAAGACAGCAAGGGCTTTAGCATCGATAGTCGCACAGGCTTCAGCACCGGGGATTTTCTTACTGGAAAGGTGGACATCTAAGGGCTGTGTTGATCCGGGATTCGAGTTTGGAGGATTCTCCCCCATGTCCTTCGGGAATGGTTCTCCAGAGCTCACCATCTCTGACTCCGGCTCGGGGGCCGCGGACGATCCTTTGAAGAGTGCAATCTTCTGAGTGGCTTCTGCCTCTTCTGTGAGTAAAGCGTTGAACCGATTCGATAGTATAGGCGCTGGGGGCTTGTAGGTGACCACCGCTCCTCCTGGTGGCGTGCCTGGCTCACCTCCATTGGATTCAAACCTTATGTGGGAGTTTGGTAGAGGAAGTAGGGGAGAGAGCGTCTGAGGCTTAAGCTTCCTGCTCTCGTTGGCCGTTGTGTCTTTGCTGGCAGGATTCCTCTTGAGCTCTGGGTGTAGGTGAAAATAATGTTTTGTGAGGTGCCCTTTTTAGTAGCAGTGATTGCAAAAAATGATGTGATTATCATAAACTAATTGCTGGGTATGTGTCTTGCTGCATAGCTCAATAAGGATGTGATTGGGAGGCTCATTTGTGAGATCGAGCTCAACACAGATCCTGGCGTAGTGAGCCTTAGATAGGTTGTTAGTCTCGGGTACGGAGGCTACGAACGTCCCGAAAGAGTTGGCAATGCGCCTAAGAGCCTCGGGGACGAAGCAAACCAGGGGGAGGTTGGGTAGGGTCACCCAAGCCACTACCGTGGCTGAGTCTACTTTGGTGTTAAAGTCTGGGGACCACCTGATGATCTTCATCTGGTGAGTGTCCACCCTGCTGGTTTCCTTAACCCACACGGTCCGGTGGTCGAGCTCGGAAGAGAGGTGAAGCAGAAGATGCATGGGGTCTAGGGGCAATCCTGTATTCTGCGGATAGCCTCCAACTTGCAATAACCTCCTGCACTCTGCTGAACTTAGGACATCCGGAGGAGAATTTGAGGACAAAGGTATGGAGGAAAGAGGTGAGAAGCGTGATCAGTTCCTTATCAGAGAAGGGGACCTTAGTCATGGCTGAATCTGAAGAATAAGCAACATCAGGGAGAGGAACGTCGGGGAGCTGAAACCCCTTCTTGGCCAATAAGTCCGGACGGAGCTTCTCAGCGAAAGAGGGAATCGGGGCCGTCGAGGGCGACGGGCGGACCTGAGAGAAATGGAAGAGGACAAAGATGGAATCAAATCTACTGCCGGCAAGGGGGCCAGCTCCACGGATGGGAAGAGGGCGATCAGATCATCAGGGATAACCCGACCGGAGAAGAGCGCAGGAGCTAGGATCGAGGGATAAGACCCTGCTGAGGGAAGGGCGCAGGAGCTAGGAGCGCCGAGCTACGGGAGAGCGCCAAAGGACCCACCAACAGGAGGGAAGCGGACGACGGAAGAATGATGAGGGGTCGAGGACCTGAAGCTGAGGAGAGAATGCGGGGGGAGAAGCCAGATCGGACGGGAGTCCCAGCAATGCGAGAAGGTCGGTTGGGGTAGCCATGGGGGGAGTCGGCCGAGCTCCGACGCAACCCCACGGCGGCGGCGGCGGCCGCGGCAGCCCTAGGCGAGGTATATATATATATATATATATATATATATATATATATATATATATATATATATGTATATATATATATATATTTTTTTTTTTGTATATATGAGTATAATCTAGATATCATGTATATATACATATATATTAATGTATATATATATGTATATATTAGTATATATATATAATAGATATATATAGAAGATATATAGATATATAGATATATATATATATATATATATATATACATATATTATATATTGTATATATAAAAAAAAAAAAAAATATATATATATATATATATAGATATATATATATATATATATAGATATATATATATATATATATATATATATATAGATATATATATATATTATAAGATATATAAAATATATATATATTATATATATATATATTATATATAGATATATATATATATATATATATATATATATATATTTTTTTTTTATATATATATAATATATATATTAATATATATATATATATTACATATATATATACATATATATATATATATATTTTTTTTTTTTGTTATATATAATTCTATATATATATATATATATATATATATATATATATATATATATATATATATATATATATATATATATATATATATGTATATATATATATATATATATGTATATATGTATATATATATATGTATATATGTATTATATATATTATATATATTATGATTGTTATAGATTTATTTATATTTTTATTATAATTTGTTGTAGATATATGTGAAGAAGATAGAGGGTTTTCGATTATACATATACATATATATATATATATATATATATATATATATATATATATATATATATATATATATATATATATATATATTATATATATTATGATTTGTTATAGATTTATTTATATTTTTATTATAATTTGTTATAGATATATGTGAAGAAGATAGAGGGTTTTCGGTTAGTTACAAGGAAGAAAAGAGAAAGAAAAAAATTGAGATGCATAAAAAGACAAGTTAGTTTTAGAATTATTATCTACAATAATTTATATTATGAATAATTAATGAAAGATTTACAAAGGATGACTCAATTTTGAGTTATTTTCAAGCCGCATTATATTATAGAAAGATTATTTCTAAAACTTCTATTCCTACTCTAGAATATTGGTAAAATATTTTATAGTTTGGTACAAGTACCATAAACGTTAACGTAATATCAGAAAAATTCACATTCAGATCTTCTTTTGATATGTATTTTTAAATAATCTTTAAATGAATTATACAGTTGTATTACTCCAACTTTCGGGTCATGAATCGATCTATAGGAAGATTTCAAAATAATATAATATTTTCTATGCCTTCATCAACATCTTTAAAAGTGCGATAAACTTTAACATTTTCATGCATAAGTAGGGACCAAGTAGACCAACTATTATGTGACTCAAACTTGCCCCAACAAAATTTCCTTTCTTTCTATTTTTAAAGAAGTTCTACTCGCTAATATGAGAAAACAACTAGGATGGCGAGTGGAGGTCCTAGCTCGAGTCTACGCGTCACACACACAAGTTCTACCTGAGCCTTGTCGTTTGATTTATTCTTTTGGGATATTTTTAGCAAATGTTCCCGTTCAAATTATTGAAACTAGCATATACCTCCATTTTTTAAAAAAAATTAACAAATGACACAATTCCTTTGTATGGACAAGATTATATTTTAAGATATACTCCCACTATTTAATCAATTTTTTGGTTGATTTACAAAGGAATGAGGATATTTGTTAATTTTTTAAAAATGGAGGTATATACTAGTTTCTATATCTTCAATGGAACCATTTGCCAAATTTGCTATTCTTTTTTCATACACAGTCATTGACATGCGGGCCAAAACAATGTAGTCATGTAGTGTGTTGGTTGACCAAAGGCTTTTTTATACCTAAATACCATCAACTTTGATATTTTAACAAATTATTACCGTAAAGTTTCGTTTTAAGCTAATGGTTACAATAAAGTTTCAACAATTAATTCAGTGCATAACATGGTTAAAACTTACAGAAAATGACCTTTCTGTTCTTGACTTAAACTAACCCTTCATCGATCATCCTTTTCCATTCAACCGATTTTAATTTAGTGCATAACATTGTTAAACATTACAGGAAATGACCTTTCTCTTCTTGACTTAAACTAACCCTTCATTGATCATCCTTTTCCATTCAACCGGTTCTAAATATACTTAATCCAAAATCATTCTCTTCAAATCCCTAATTCTCTTTCAGAAGTTCTGTTGAGAATCGAACAAGTCTTGTAAACGCTCCGATAGCGTGTCTGAGACATTACATAAGTAGGGACTAAGTAGACCAACTATCATGTGACTCAAACTTGCCCCAACAAAATTTTCTTTCTTTCTATTTTCAAAGAAGTTCTACTCGCTAATATGAGAAAATAACTAGGATAGCGAGTGGAGGTCCTAGCTCGAGTCTAGGCGTCACACACACAAGTTCTACCCGAGCCATGTCGTTTGATCTTATTCTTTTTGGATATTTTAGCAAATATTTCCATTCAAATTATTGAAACTAGCATATACCTCCACTTTTTAAAAAACTAATAAATGCCACAATTCCTTTGTATGGACAAAGTTATATTTTAAGATATACCCTCGATACTTAATTAATTTTTTGGATGATTTACAAGACATTTGTTATTTTTTAAAAATTGGAGGTATATACTAGTTTTTATGTCTTTAATGGGACTATTTGCTAAATATTCCTATTCTTTTTCATACGCAGTCATTGACATGCGGACCAAAACAATGTAGTCATGCAATGTGTTGGTTGACGAAAGGCTTATTTATACCTAAACACCATCAACTTTGATATTTTAACAAATTATTACGGTAAAGTTTCGTTTTAAGCTAATTGTTACAATAAAGTTTCAACAATTAATTTAGTGCATAACATTGTTAAAACTTAGAGGAAATGACCTTTCTATTCTTGACTTAAACTAACCCTTCATCAATCATCCTTTTCCATTTAACCGATTTTAATTTAGTACATAACAATATTGTTAAAACTTACAGGAAATGACCTTTTTGTTCTTGACTTAAACCAACCCTTCATTGATTATCCTTTTCCATTCAACTAGTTCTAAACATACTTAATCCAAAATCGTTCTCTTCAAATCCCTAATTCTTTTTTAGAAGTTCTGTTGAGAATCGAATATGTCTTGTAAACGCTCCGATAGCGTGTCTGAGACATTACCGTAGTAGAAACTTAGTCCAACCTACCTGAAATAACCAACCCCCGTCTAACAAACACCAAACACAGATCAAGACAAGTATATGGCGGTGACTATGTCACCGGGACAAATCTTAATCCATATAACTCAGATCAAATTATAAGATTGAAAAAAATCAATGTTGAACTCTTTGTCCTAATAGGTTCACCGCTCTCACCACACTCAAGAATAAACGACAGAGATTACAATGGAATCACTCATCAAGCCGTAGTAATTTTTTTTAACCGAAGTTGACAACTCCTTGATCATATCCTCCTTCCTTTTATCTTGTATGTGTTGGCTATTGGTCATGGTCAAACCTGATTTTAATAATTGATCTACCATGTCTCCATATATGGGCTACTTGGATGATTTGCTCAACCTGCTACTGCTACCGTTCAAGACTTGGAGCCGATTTTCCATAGAGTCTATATTTTCAATATTAATGTATTTTTTATAATTTATTGATGCTAGGAATACAATATATACCAAGTTGTACTGGCAAATAGGCTACCCCAAAAATGTTTTCAAAATACCCTTTGTTTTAAAAATAAGCCCACTTACAAAAGCTCATAACTGTTTGACTTCTCAAAAGCCCAAAAATTCGATTTGTAAAACCCTAACCGACTAATTATGGACCAACAGAATTTGGTCTGAGTACGGCCCGAATTCGGCCCGGGTTCAGTTAGTGGAACGTTGGCATTTGAACCCAGTCTCCCCGCAGTTACGGGTGCAACGGCTATCTGTCGAGATTCTCTCATAGAATTCTGTCCGAATTTTTCTTTTGGAAAACCTATAAATAGAGAAGAATTTTTACCATTTCAACACACCAATTCATTCTTTCTTCTCTTGTCTCTAAGCCTACTAGGTCTTCCAAAAGCCTTCTAAGCTTTCATTTTTAAATCACAAGCC
Source organism: Iris pallida (assembly GCA_029216955.1). Classification (NCBI taxonomy): domain Eukaryota; kingdom Viridiplantae; phylum Streptophyta; class Magnoliopsida; order Asparagales; family Iridaceae; genus Iris; species Iris pallida. Next base: position 302,560 of record JANAVB010043018.1, read on the forward strand.
AGTTACAATCCTCTAGTCTATTTTTCCAGTGCGGTACGGTCTAGAAGTTTCAGAGTGATTGTAATCAGAGGCTTTATTGAAGATAGACACTTCACAATTGAAGTTGGTCGAGTGCTTCAGATCAAAGCTCGTATTGTAGAAGTTACAACAACTTCGCATGAAAACTTGCGATGTTTTTCCATAGTGGATTTCAACTAGAAGCTGGAATTCTTCCGACTGGATTAGTCCTCACAAGAGAAAAAACTAGTATACATCCTGGTGTTTGCGTTTGCTCTCTGCTCTCTACTTTATATTTTTATATTTTGATATATTTCTGTGATATTGCTACTAACTATTTTTTTAATAGCTAATTTTTTGCTGCCTACTCTATTCACCCCCCAGAGTATAGTGCTTTACATCTTATTCCTACAAGTGGTATCTGAGCAAGTTATACAGGTAAAACAAGATAAAATTGCTCTTATTGTCTTTAATACAACTGTTGTTACATAGATTACTATATCACACATGACAACTGTAAATTTTACAAGTGAAGGCCAGGCCATAAACAGACCCCCACTGTTTGATGGTACCAACTACACATATTGGAAAATACGCATGAGTTTCTTCTTGAAATATTTAGACTTCGACCTATGGTCCTTTCACTACTAAAATAACCCATTTTAGCGACGTTAGGAGACATCGCTAAATAAGGAAAATACGTCGCTAAAACCAATTTGCGAGTATTTAGCGATAAAAACCGGACTTCGCTTATAGGCAAGTCGCAGATGACACTTTAGTCGCCGAACGTCGCTATTTGCGACGCGGAGTTCATTGTCGCTAGACGTCGCAAAATTAGCGACAGATAGCGACGTATGACTACGTCGCCAAAATTGCGACGTAAAGCGACCACTTGCGACGCTGTAAACTTTATATATGATGACATGGCATGGCAGCCACGTGGGCAACTTAGCGACGCCTACCGACAGATTTTGCGACGTACACCCTCAGCCCATGTCAGCATATTAGTGACGTCTAGCGACGTTACGTCGCTATTTAGCGACGTATAGCGACGTCTAAGATCCTTCGCAGTACGTCGCAGAACGTCGCTATACGTCGCAGATATTATAAAAAATTTTAAAAAATATAATTGATATTTTTGTTATGCTGTGTGTCTGTGTTTACAGTGTGTGTGAAGTGCAGTGTTCGAACCATCGACAGTTTCGTTTACTGTTCTATGTTTTATCTTGGATAGAAGAGCAACAGTTCAGGGTGCACTTCTCAGAGCTTCCTCTTCACATTCTTTACCTTCTCGGGAACCTTTACGACGTCCCGAGAAAGTGAAGGACGTGAAAATGAAGCTCTCAGAAGTGAACCCTGAACTGTTGCTATTTCTATCCAAGATAACACATACAACAGTAATCGAAACTGTCGATGGTTCCGAACACTATATTTCACATTCACTGTAAACACAGACATACATCATAACAAAATACATAATATATTTTTTTAAAATTTCGGCAGCACCTCCTTTGTATATCAGATCATCGCTTATAACCCAGCGTAGGTATATTTGTCATCCCCGTCGCAGATATCACAAAGTAAATATCACAATAAAAATAGGAGGCAATGCAAAGTAAATATCACATACACACATCCTCACAAACATCCAATAGAGTCAAATATAAATGGAAGATGATAAAAAGTCTCCCACCAAGTGTATAAACAACAGTGTACCAATAAACAATTTGCCCATAGGGCCAATACATACAAGTCATAAAAAAACCAATAAAATCACTACGGACCCCTGTCGCGCAACTGGGACAACTGGGATAGAATGTAGTCATACTGCTCCTGGGTGAGCTGCACCGTAGGGGCAGTAGGAGGCAGTGGAATGTCTGGAGTCGGCGCCGTCGATGGACCGGAAGGACGTATCTGCTCCAGCTCTCGCAGTCGCTCACCATGCGCAGCAAGGGTACTCACCACCCTCTCAGTATACTGAGTGAGTGAGGCAGACATGCTCCTCTACGATCCCTCCAGCTCAACCTGTCTACGCTCTGTACGCTGCGTAGACTCGGTGAGCATCTGTAAGCTGGCAGCTGTAGCCTGATACAGACTCATCAACTCCTGTATACTGCGCTCGACCGCATCAAATCGTCCGGTGACGATCGGAGGGTCGGATCGTCGCTCGACCGCATCAAAAATCTGCTGCTGCAACTCGCGACGCAGCTCCTCGATCTGACGACGAACATCCTCAGCTCGTGATGACGCCTGCGTAGCCGAAGACTGAGCACTGACAGAGGGGGCCCGGGATGACTCCGAAGCCAAATACGCGCCATAGGATCCCGTACCGTAGTACGTACCCTTCTGAAGACCGCCAACGGCAGTCATCCAGAGCTCGTCCGGCGATGGAGCTGTAGGCGGCTGGGAGGAAGTACCAGTCCCTCCCTCTGCTTGTGCACTAGCAGTAGCAGCAGCAGCCGCCTCCTCCTGTAGCCGAACAAACTCGGCCTAGAACATATTTGCTAACGTGTAAGTGTTTGCTAAAGTCTATATTGATAAAGTCTATATTGAAACCAACTCGAGTCCAAATTCTATTTCCATATCATAAAACTTAATTTAATAAGTAAAGGTCAATCTATCATAGGCTAATACACATGTAGGAGTAATATTGGTACTTAAAACATTAGTTAGAATCAGATTAACAGGATTGACATAGGAAAAACTTGAAACGTATCATATATCAGTCATGTAAAGTCAACCCACATATGTTCGAATCCCATATCACAGTAACGACCCATTCTCAATGTAAATATCAACTAATATAGATTAACAACATGTCTAGGAATCAAATCTAGCATTTAAATCACAATTTAAACCATTTAAACTAGGAATAAATCTGTGTTTGTGTGTGTGTGTATGTGTCTGTGTCTGTGTGTGTGTGTGTCTGTTTCCGTGTGTGTCCGTATGTGTATGTGTGTGTGTCTGTGTCTGTGTCTGTGTGTGTGTGTGTGTGTCAGTGTCCGTGTGTGTCCGTGTGTGTATGTGTGTGTGTCTATGTCTGTGTCTGTGTGTGTGCATGTGTGACCGTATCCGTGTGTGTGTGTGTTCGTGGGAGAGGAGGAGGAGGAAGGAGAGGAGTTAGGTTAGGGTTTACCTGAGGAAGAGGAGGAGGAGCTCGGATTGGGAGAGGAGGAGCTCGAGGAGGAGGATCTCGAGGAGGAGGAGAAGCTCGCCGGAGGGGGAGGGAGTCGCCGGGGGAGGGTCCAGCAGTAGCTGAGGACCTTCCCCCGACTGTTTAGACTAGTTTAGATAGTTTATTATCTTTTGTAGTCTGGAGACTTGTTTAGTTAGACTCATTTGGATTCAGTTGTATATATTCTTTTATCTGAGACCTTGTATTGTGGATTGCTGGGATTATCTTAGACTGCTACTATCTATTCAGTTCTTTGAGTTCTATTTCATATCGTGCTATCTCTTCCTTAGCTGTGATTGAGTTATTATTACTATGATACCCCGTTCGGGGAATATAAACTGTTTAGATATAAACTGTTAGATGTTGAGACCTAGGACAGCGTTCTACCGCCGACACTGCGGCATAGGCTGGACGTATTCACGTCTCGTGCCCTTACTCTAGGGTGCGGGTCGTGACAGGAGGGGTCGCCGGGGGGGAGGGCACTGACAGAGGGGGAGGGAGTCTCCGGGGGGGTGGGGGAAAAATTAAAATTTTGGGTTTTCGAGTGAGAGTGAGGGGGAAAGAAGGAAGCGGCGTGCCCTAAGTAAAATAACTTAGCGACGTCACGTGTTGACGTCGCTAAACGTCGCAACCATGGCAACATATACTTATAATATATCATTGAAGGTCGCTATTCAGCGACGTAGGATACTCCTATCGCAGAACGTCGCTAGTCAGCGACGTTTTGCGATGTGTTTATAAAGAAGTCGCTACTGGCGATGTAATTTCTTGTCGTCGCTACATTACGTCGCTATTTGATAATATTTTAGTAGTGATTGTTGTCAATGGCTATAAAAAGCCTTCCCGTGTTCTTATTGACGAAGAATTGGTTGAGAAAGCACATGACAAGTATACTAACTCAGAAAAGAAAGAGGCCAGTCTTGACGCACATGCTATTAACACTTTATTTTGTGCTTTAGACAGTACTGAATTTAACAGGGTGTCAACATGCACAATATCCAATCAAATGTGAAAACTTCTCGAAGTTACTCACGAAGACACGACGCAAGTCAAAGAGTCAAAGATTAGTAGACTCACTCAAGAGTATGAGGCATTCAAAATAAAGCCAAACGAATCAGTTATACGGACGTTTACAAGATTTCTGGATATTGTAAATCCTTTGTCTTCTTTAGGCAAGAAATACAATAACCATGAAAATATTCATAAATTTCTACGAGCTCTCACGAAGAACTGGATTCCAAAGGCTACTACAATTATTGAAGGAAATGGCCTTACTACTATGTCTCTTGAAACACTCATGGAAAAGCTACTCACTCACGAGCTAGAATTTTAATACTTTGAAGACGACACACCAAAGGAGAAGTCAATTTCCCTCAAAGTGCAACATCGAAGAACTGTCGAAGAAGATTCTGATGACATGGATTCTGAAACTGAGGATCAATCTCTCCTAGTAAAGAAGTTCAAGAAGTTCATGAGATTCAACCGAAGAACAAAAGAACACAACAGCAACAATAGCAACAATAAAGAAGATCAATCTGCTATGGTTGCAAGAAGAAATGACATATCAAGAAGGATTGTCCGACAGCATCATCATCAACCAAGAAGGGAAACAAATATAAAAATAGTTACCTGAAGAAATCTACTTCCAGGAGATATGCTAATACAAGCATATGACATCAAAGTGAAGCCAGCGACTCAGAAGATGAACAATCAGACGACACTGCAAATGAATACTTAATGGCATATGATCAGGTAAACATTAATCCCCTGTTTGATACTTATGATGATTTTACCTTTGAACAACTAGGTGAAACCTTTAGTGACCTCTTAGGTGATTACAAAAAACTGCGTAGCAAATACCAGAACTCTAAGAAGGTACTCAAAGAGTACAAAAGTGAAATAGAAAGACTTACCGATCTACTAGCTGAGGTTAGAAGTAATGATAACCCTAATGAGATAGGTGAACTTTTCTCTGTCATATTGCAATTACACAAGACCACACGACTATCCGAAGAAAAAGACAAGACTATTGCCAAACTTGAAGAAGACTTACTCAAAGAGAATAAGAGCCTTCAACATGCACTAGTCAAAAACGATACACTCACATTTGACTATACTAAGCTATATGAAACATACGACACTTCCAAAAAGTTGGAAATTAGGTTAGGAAAATAGCTTGAAGTTGTTGCTTCCTATCCTAACACGTGTCACTTACCGAAATATCGAAACACAGTCAAACCCAATACTGTCAGACCGAACCTAGCCAAACCTTTGTCCAAGAAGACAAACCGGCATGCATTTTATTACAAATATCCAACTAAAAAATTAAGGCCTACCAATCATGCACAACACACTGCATCTAACACTCAACATGCTAGATGTTACTATTGTGGCACCATTGGTCATATTTCTCCTATATGTAGAGTAAAAAAGCTAGTTGATTTGAAAATTTGTGCATGGATACCAAAGACTAATATTTCAGGACCCTGCAAGAAATGAGTACCAAAAGTTTCATCTACAAATTCTTTTGTAGGTGAAACACCCTACTCACATGCTAGAAGCAGATGGATCCTTGACAGCGGTTGCTCTCGGCACATGACCAGTAACGCTTCGCTATTCGCAACATTGTCGAAGAAGAAAGAAGGATATGTCTCCTTTGATAATAACTTTAAAGGGTATATAGTAGGTATCGACAACATTGGTAAAGCTCCCTATCATGTGATTAAAGATGTCTGTCTAGTAATCGAGTTAAAATATAACCTACTCAGCATAAGTCATTTGGCTTATCATGGTATGGTATTAACTTTGTCAAAGACAAATGTACTATAGTTGATATCTTAATTGGCAGTACTATCTTTGAAGGTATTAGGGAAGACAATATATATTTTCTATTTGTTGGAAGATGCTAACAAAGCAGGTAGATGCTTACTTGCCAAAAATGATGAGAGTCAACTATGGTATATGAGACTCGATCATACAAATATGGACACAATTTCATGACTATCCACGAAGAAATTGGTACGAGGCTTACCGGACATTACTTTCAAGAAGGATATGGTATGTAGTGAATGTGAAAAGAACAAAGCTATCCGATCCACATTTAAGTCCAAGAACGCTGTAAGTACTACTTGACCTCTACAACTACTGCATATGAATTTATTTGGGCCTAGTAGAATTGCTAGAATAGGTAAGTTATATGTATTTGTAATAGTAGATGATTTCTCTAGATACACGTGGGTATATTTTCTCACACGCAAGAATGACGTATTATCTAAATTTGTCTCTTTTTGCAAGAAAGTTTAAAATGAGAAGGGATTCATGATCACTTGTATTCGAAGTGATCATGGCGGCAAATTCGAGAATACAGAGTTTGAGCAATTTTGTGACACACGCGATTATTTGCATGAGTTCTCCTACCCTAGGACCACAACAAAATAGAGTTATGGAACATAAGAATATGACTTTATCTAAAATAGTTAGAGTTATGTTAAACTAGTTTAGTCTACCCAAATATTTCTGGGTTAAAATTGTCAATACAGCTTGTTATGTTCTAAATAGGGTTCTTATTCGACCAAAATCGAAGAAGACTCCCTATGAGTTATGGTTTGATAGAACACCCACAGTTTCTTACTTTAAATCTTTGGTTGTAAATGTTTCATTCTTAATACTAAAGATAATTTGGAAAAGTTTGACAAAAAGACTGATGAGGATATCTTTTTAGGTTGCACGGCTAAAAGCAAAGGGTACCGAGTCTTCAATAAAAGGACTATGATCATCAAAGAATCAATAAATGTCACCATCGACGAACTAAATCAACAGATGATTGAAACCAGCTACCTTGAGAGTCTGCCAAAAAGAATGAAGTTTATGGCCGACCATCCCAAGGACTTGGTAATAGGTAAGATTACCAAGGGTGTAAGTACTCGTTCCTCTGCCAGAGATATAGCTTCTTGTGTTACATTTATTTCACAGCTAGAACCTAAAATTATTGAAGAAGCATGTAGCAATAATTACTGGTTAGATGCTATGCAAGAGAAATTAAACCAATTTGAACGGAATCAAGTTTGGAAACTTATTCCCAAACCTATTGATCATTCGGTCATCAGCACCCGCTGGGTATTCCGAAATAAATTGAATAAGAATGTTTTAGTTACTCATAATAAGGTCCGACTCGTAGCTCAAGGTTACAACCAAGAGGAATGTATCGACTACGATGAGACATATGCCCCAGTTGTAAGATTAGAATCCATTCGCATGTTATGTGCATTTGCATGTTATGATAATTTCAAACTTTTTTAAATAGACGTAAAAAGTGCATTTCTTAACGGTTTTATAAAAAAAAAGTTTATGTAGCTCAACCTCCATGATTTGTTGATTTCAAAAATCCTGACTATGTTTTCAAGTTGTACAAACCTTATACGGTCTGAAACAAGCCCCTTATGCTTGGTACGATCGTTTAAGTTCCTTTCTACTTGATAACGATTTTTTAAAAGGCAAGGTTGACACTACACTGCTTATAAAGTCTTTAAAAGAAAATCTTCTTTTAATTCAGATTTATGTTGATGATATTATGTTTGGATCTACTGATGAGTCTTTTTGTCAAGAATTTTCCAAGTATATATAGAATGAGTTTGAGATGAGCATGATGGAATAACTCAAATTCTTTCTTGAATTGCAAATCAAACAAACCAACAATGGGACGTTCATCAATCAAGCCAAGTACACAAAAGATTTGCGAAAGAAATTCGATCTGGAAGCCGTCAAACCTCTTGGCACTCCAACGGCAACTTCAACCAAGCTTGATGTAGATGAACAAGGCAAACCTGTCGACATACGTAAGTATCAAGGTCTGATTGGTAGTTTACTTTATTTAACTGCTAGTCATCCTGATATAATGTTTAGTATTTGCTTGTGTACACGTTTTCAAGCTAACCCTAAGGAATCATACCTATGCGCAGTTAAGCATATCTTTTGATACCTTAAAGGCACTTCTTCTGTCGGCTTATGGTATCCTAAAACCATGTTCTTTGACCTTTGCTGGATGCAAAGTAGATAAAAAAATTACTAGCGACACATGTCATTTCCTAGGTAAGGCACTAGTTTCTTGGTTTAGCAAAAAGTAAAATTTTGTCGCATTATCAACTACTGAGGCTGAGTATATCGCTGCAGGACGTTATTGTGCACAAATTTTATGGATGAAGCAAACCTTAGAAGACTTTGGTTTATATTACACACACATACCCATTTTTGTGACAACACTAGTACTATTAATTTGATTAAGAATCTTGTATGTCATTCTCGCACTAAGGATATTGAAATTCGACATTATTTTCTTAGATACCATCAAACAAATGGAGATATAAACCTAGAATATGCAGACAGAGAAACAATTGGCTGACATCTTTACAAAACCATTAACGGAAGATCGTTTCAATTGTTTACGTCGAGAATTAGGAATTTTAGATGTCAATAATCTTAATTAATTTTATTTTATTAATTAATTTTCATTATACAAAAATTGTTTCCGAGTCAAGCCTACAAAGGGTCTGTCTGTCACTACGGCTATGGCTAAAGCGAAACGGTACTTAAGCATTCCCTTGTGAACCTATGTTAGTTGGGATAGTACTCCTATAGCTAATTTGAGACATTCGCTACGTAACAAAATTTAATTCATAAAATAATGTTAATTATATTAATTGAAATTTAAAATTACTAAACCTGGAATTAAATAATTAAAAAGGAATAATGAATACAAAGTGGCATTTATTTTTGTGCAAAATACCTCAATAAAACTGTAGACGAACTCGCACTGAATTTGGCTCGAGTTCTGTTGATGTCGGGTATTTTAAGCCAGAAATGAAGTGGCCCTCTTTCTATTCATCTCCTTCCTCCTTCAAACAGAGCAGCAGTCACGCGAAAGAGCCCCCAAACCCTAGTTCTTCCACCTTTGATTTCTCTCAATTCCTTTGGAATTTTTTTCCAAACTTTGGATTCGTGCGTGGAATATCATTCTCTTCTACATACTTGATTTCTAAAAGGTATAATTTCTTTCTTTTCTCTATTTCAATTTCTTAGAAATTCTATATTTCCTTAGAAATCATGCCTAGGATTAATAATCCTTTCAAGAGAAAGAAGACGCTAGCGAAGAAATCTCCTCTTCGGATCCTCTTCAAGGATCTCTCTTTTCGCTTGTCCAAATGGCCGACGGGGCGTTCAGTGAGTTTTACTTCGAAACTCTTGAACAATCATTATTATGGTATGCGGATTTTTTAATTCGCAACATATACCCCGGTACACCAATTAAGTGGACGATTTTTCTGTCATGCAAACCCTATTTTGAAGCACTGGGATTGTACAACCTTGTCACTCATTCTTTTTCTATTGCTACTAATGCTATTCGGTTATTTTACTGTAACTTTACCTTAGCTGATGATACTTTTACTGTTAAGAGCCAAGTCGCAGGCATTGATATTCAATTTAATGATGTCGACTTAGCGAAAATGTTAAATATTCCATATATAGGTGCTCTGCTAGACGATATCACTGAATTTGAGTTTCCAAGGGACACGACTTTAAACAGTTTCAAGAACCAACTTTGTGCTTATGATCATGTCTGTCCCGGAAAGTTTAAAGCTACACATTTGAACTTATTCTTTTATAAGTTACATCATACTGTTTATTCTACTATTTGCCAAAATCTACTTCCAAAGACGATGTGACCACCCGTGAAATATCTGCACTTTATCATATTCGTAATAGGATTTCTTTTTCCGTCCCTAAGACGATTATCCAGATGATGGGTCGATGTCGTGAGAGGAACAGAAATCTTGTCTATGCGATGATCCTTCCTATCATCTTCCATCACTTTAAGATCGATTTATCTTCTTGTACTCGTGACTCTGAGCCCAAGTATCTTCAGCTCTCTCGTTGTAGTGCAACTGTCCATCACGTTCCTCCTACTGTACCACCTTCTCCACCTCATGATTACCCTATAACTTTTGAGGGTATCCACTAGCACTTATTTGATATGTGGCGTGCTCAGTTGGATGAGCACAACTTTTTGTGAGCGTTTGTTACTGACACATTGAGGGAACGTGAGTTCCGAGATGCTAGTCGATTTCAGGCCCTTACAAACTCTTTTACGGATCTATATTTTGCCCAGACTGGTTAGCACGCTAGTTCTCTTCCACGAGATCCTACTGTATCAAGCTACTGCTGTGATGATGAGGTGGTTCATCACTTTTTTGAGCTCGGTAATGCTTATGATTGGTACCATGGTTCTGGTGCTACTCCATACTCATCTCATGGAGCTGGCACTTCTAGGACTGGTCCTTCTGGACATGGTGGCGATGCTGATCGCGATGATAATGACTCTGTTTAGTAGGTGAGTATTTGATCTAGATGTTACTGCACTTTGTCTAGATGTTTTCTTACTAGACTCTATTATTTGTCTGTGTTCTTGGAAATGCTCTGACATTCCAAGATAGTAGTACTTTTATTTTTCTTTAGCACTTTTGTGACAGTTTGCTGAGTTGATTTATTCAAACTCCTTTTATTATGCATTTTCTATCATTTCAGTATGTATTGTTTCTTTTTGGTATGCACTTCTGTGTTTTATGCTTAGCACAATATATGTTAGCTGATGCTTCATTTATAAAATTGTCTGTGAACTTTATGTTATTTCTTTATATCATCTCTGTGTTTCCTCAACGTTCGTCTCTTATGTATGAATTGCGGGGTAGCTTCTCTTTTTGCAATTTTTTTGCTAGTGACAACGGGAAAGAAAAGAATCTAACATCTTTTTCAGGACAAGTGGAGACAGCACAGAACAGCACCTTACAAATTTTGATATTTTAGTCAAATCAAGATCAAGATATTATATCGGTCAAGGTTTGTCAATTATCAAAATGGAGGAGATTGTTGGTCTATTGGTCATGGTCAAACCTGATTTTAATAATTGATCTAACCCTATCTCGACAAAAGGGCTACTAGGCCGATCTGCTCAACCTGCTACTGCTACTGCTACCGCTACCGCTACCGTTCAAGACTTGGAACCGTTTTGCCATTGAGTCTGTATTTTCAATATTAATGTATTTTTATAATTTATTGAGTCTAGGAAAATAATATACACCGAGTCGTACTAACAAATAGGCTACCCCAAAAATATTTTTTAAAATACCCTTTGTTTTGAAAATAAGTCCACTTACAAAAGCTTCTAACTGCTTGGCTTCTCAAAAGCCCAAAAATTCGATTTGTAAAATCCTAACCAACCAATTCTGGACCAACAGAATTTGGTCCAAGTACGGCCTGAATTTGGCCCGAGTTCGGTTAGAGGAACGTTGGCATTTGAACCCAATTTTCCGCATTTACAGGTACAACGGCTATCTGCCGAGATTCTATCATAGAATTCTACCCGAATTCTTCCTTTGAAAAACCTATAAATATAGAAGAATTTCTAGCATTTCAACACATCAATTCATTCTTTTTTCTCTTCTCTCTAAGCCTACTACGGTCTTCCAAAAGCCTTCTAAGCTTTCATTTTCAAATCACAAGCCAGTTATAATCCTCTAGTTTATTTGCCAGTGCGGTACGGTTTAGAAGTTTTAGAGTGATTGTAATCAGAGGCTTGATTGAAGATAGATACTTCACAATTAAAGTTGGTCGAGTGCTTCGGATCAAAGCTCGCGTTGTAAAAGTTGCAAGAACTTCGCATGAAAACTTTTGGTGTTTTTCTATAGTAGATTTCAACTGGAAGCTGGAGTTCTTCCGACTGGATTAGTCCTCATAAGAGGGAAACCAGTATACATCCTTGTGTTTGTGTTTGCTCTCTGCTCTCTACTTTATATTTTCATATTTTTGATATATTTCTGTGATCTTGCTACTAACTATTTTTTTAATAGCTAATTTTCTGATGCCTACTCTATCCACCCCCCTAGAGTATAGTGCTTTATATCTCGTTTCTACAGTATGGAGAAACCCTAAGAGCAAAGTATGGTTATTTTTTTAGATCTCATGGGGACGAGTCCCCCGAATCTCAATTTTGTGCTATGCTTTGTGCCTCTATCCTCACCCCATATGTATAGGATGAGAAAAATCCTATTCTAGATCATAATAGGATTACCTAAATAGGAAATGCCAAGAAAAAAATTATATTACATCTAAAATAGCCCATCAACATCCTTTTTTAGATTATAATATAATTTCCTAAATAGGAAACCCTAAAATAAGAATCTTATTATATCTAAGATATCCTAGCATAAATTATGGATGTCTAAATCTAATCAAATCAAATATTTAATCAAATTTGGACTCCACAAATATACTGTTACCAAATCTAGACTGGACTCCAACAAGTTTCTCGTTGAATCTCTAATGTTTGTTCGAATTTGACGGTTTGGAGAAGATTTTGGACTAGTGAGTACGATAGGACTTTCACTCTTTAAGAGTAAAGAACTTATTTTGAAGTAAACTCCTCTCTTTTTTGTTAGAAGTTCTCAATTTTTTTATTAAAAAAATCTACATTTTTTATATCATTATGTTTTAGTGTTAGGATGGACGTTAGATATATTTAGGGCTAGGATGGACCTCCCAAGGGCTCTCTATTTAGGATTAAGGCAATATTTTTTTGGGTTGAGAAGAAAAAGAGAGGGAGAGGGTAATATTAGGGCCTAGTAACTTAGGATTATAATCTTCTCTGAAGGATATATTGTCATAATTTGGTTATGTGCATGTTACATAACAATCTTTTCGATGAAAAATTAACATATAATATTAGGTTGCTCTTTTTGAAACTCAATGACTGAAATTTCTTAAAATAAAGTTTTATAATAGCAATTTGTCAAAATATCAGAATTGATGGTATTGAAGTGCAAATTAGACTTGACCAAAATAGCACAATGAATTTGATAAGTAAAAGAAAATTTAATGAGCATGGAAACCTATTAGTTTGTATATTCCTACATTTAAATTGTTCCAAGTTTGATATTCATACAAGAAAACTGATGAGTTTATTACACCATTTGTTATCTACATTGTAAAATTTGATTACAAGATGGAAAATACGTGAAAAATAATTTAATTCTAAGGAATTATTTTACTAGGAAAAAAATTCTATGGAATTTTGAAAATTTTCATAGGCGTTGTTTGATTGCAATTATTTTCTTGTGGAGAATCAAATAAATTTTTATGGAAACTTAATTCGGTGTTCGATTGTCATTATTTTTCACAGAAAATAGTTATTTTCCAGAAAATGATATTTCCCTATGGTTGTCATTTTTATTTTTCATTATTTTGGAGAATAATATGAAAAATTATAGTCTTTTGGGAAGTAATTCTATCGAAAAATATAAACTATCAGACACTACACATTGTTGGAAATTTTGTGACAAAAATAATTTTCATGGAAAAAAAAGCCCAATCAAACACAACTATAACTGAATACATATAGAATAAGAATGCCTTTTGCATTTCTTCCATCAAAAGGACAGAGGTTTGTTTAATTGACAACAGAGTCGAGTTGATCTTGTTGGGGATTATTTCATTTTGGTCATTAGTGTTCTGGTCCCACTGTTCCATTTTGAGGCAAATTCTAACTATGTATATTTTAGTATTTGAGCTATCATCTATTGACTTGTGTAACACACACTTTTCTAAAATAAGGATAATTTTGAACTTTTATAATTTTGATTAATCAATAATAAGATTTAATTCATGTTGTTATTTTTGGTGATTTTTAATCAATTTAAAATGTTGAATTGTGATTTTGATGGTTAACTAGTTAAACCCTAGTTTTGCTAAGCCTAGAGACTAACCATGACCAAGGGAGCCTAGTCATGTGATTAGGATGACTAATTACAACTTTTAGCCTAGGGATATTTTGGTCATTTTAACTTTTTGGTTATTTTGAATTTTTTATTAATTAAATATGTGCTAATTGTTAGGTTGAGACTTGACCTAGAAACTTAGCCTAATTTAGATTAGCCTTGAGCTTAGAGTATTGATTAGGATAACCTAGTAATGACATGGATAATATTATCTAGATATTCTAAGTAGGATATTTTTCCTTCGGATATTTATGAAAAAGAAAGCTTTATGACTAGTTGAACCAATAGGAAGGCTTAGAATTGGGTGCACAACTCCTAGCCACTCATCTAGACCTAAAACCTAACCCTAATTCATCTAAGGGCAACCACTGTAGGTAGGTTAGCCTCCATTCCTTTCATTTCCTTCCATCTTGCCTATTTTCCTTCACAAAGTGTTCTTCCCAAAATTAGAGATCTTTCCTCTTTGATTTGATCTCCAAATCCTTACATCCCTCCACCAAAACTTCCATCCAACCTTCTCATACTACCAAGGGAGGGTGCTAGCAAAGATTTGGAGCAAAAGTGCAAGGAGGAGTGTCATTTTTGGAAGATCTTCGTGTCGGAACCGTGTCCTTGGGAGTATCATTGGGATTCCACTCCCAATAGGTAAAACCAACTCTCTAAATTGATTTTCTATGCATATTAGTTAGTTTTGAACCCATAGGATCCACCCCATGCATGTACCCTATTTAGATTCAAATTTGAGGCCATTTGGAGCTCTCTTGAGAATTTTAGATATTTGTCTTGTGTCCTACTTGATAGATCCCAAATTAGGACACCCCATGTGTATGTATGTATGATAATAGTTTATATAGATATTTAAATTCAATTTTAGAATGGTTAGAGAGTGGATTTATCTTAGTTAGGATGGTTATATTGAGTTTCATTTGGATACCTATGTTGGTATCCAAGTATCTTGACCAACATGTATTTTTTTCCAAAGCAACTCAAATTGTCATAATATTCATCCACGTTTTATTAACCAAAGCAACTTAAAAATGTCATAACTTTTAGCTTAGAACTCTGATTAATCTCCTGGTTTTTTAAAAGAACCGTATCGAAGTTAGTTTTCCAAATATATATTTTAATAAGCCAAATTCTTTCTGGAACTTTCTGTAGAATTATTTGAGTGTCAGCTGTACGAAAGACGAACGCATTTCGATATTTTTGCGATTCCGGGAGCTTTCGGACACGAAAATGCGATTCATTTGAAGTTTCGGAAAGCTAACACGAAGGGCTACAACATACTTTAATCCTAGAATTTAGTGAATGCCCAATTGGTACAGTATTGGTTTTAAGTAGAAGAGTGACTATACTACATAGGTATTTTGTGTAACCTATGAGCCTATGTAGTATGTATATTAAATAAATATAGAGTATGTAATGCATGATATGTTAGATGAATGAAATGATATATATATATATATATATATATATATATATATATATATATATATATATATATATATATATATATATATATATATATATATATATATATATATATATATATATATATATATATATATGATATATAAAATATATATATATATATATATATATATATATATATATATATATATATATATATATATATATAATATGATATATATCCTCTTTACAAATATGTATATATATGGTTGAATACAAGCATGTAGGAATACAATCAATGTAATGTATATAAGCAATGCATAAACGCATGAATGAAAGAATGATATACAATGTATGCATGAAAGTATATAATGAATGCTAGATATGAATGCAAGGTATACATGTAATGATAGATATGAATACATAATATATAAATAATATAATACAATATATAATGATAGCAGGTATGGTAATGTAGAATATATGATGCAAGCATGTATATGTCCACTGTTTTCCCTTTTCCTTACATTTTTCCTTCCTTCCCTTTTCATTTCGGTTTTCTTCCTTTTTTCCTCTTCTATTTTTACATGTTGTATACAATGTATATAATGTATAGATGCATGTAAGTATGTAATATGCATGAATGACATGTATTTAATAAAATAAGTATATGCATGCAACTTAATGATATGTGAATAGATATAATGCATGAACTAAAGTATGCATGTATATGGGATATGAATGAATGATATATATATATATTTTAAGGTAATGTAATGTATGTATTCACATATATTTTGAGTTAAATATATGAGTTTGTATACATATATTATATGTATGCAAGTATGCATGAATGAATGTAATATAATGTAGAGTATGCATATATGAATATAATATATACAAGTATATAATGTATTCAAATATGTATGTATGCATCTATGTATGTATGTATAGGTGCGTGAATGAATGCAAGTAAGCATATATGATATGTATATAGGCATGTATGCAATGTATGTTTGTATACATGATATGTATGCATGCATGTATGCAATGTAAGTATGTATGTATACATTTCTATAAACTGAGTTGACCTATAACCTTTTACACACATGCATTTATACACCCTTTGACACCATGTATCCCATGTCACATATACCTACCTATCACTAAATCTGAGAATATTAACACATGTCGTTTCACACACATGCCAAACACATACACACACTCAATTACTCTTTTACCTCTCCTTCTATATATATATATATATATATATATATATATATATATATATATATATATATATATATATATATATATATATATGAAAAAAAATATATATATAATATATATATATGAATAAGTGAATGTGAATAATATATATACTTTATATGACTAAGTTGTGTGCCTTGTTAGCTTATGGTTTAGTTTTGTGCTTGGCTTAGCAAGTGACTTAGGCTATGAGTTAGTAGCTATCTTGGATACTTGATTTGCATAAACTTAGTTTGTTTAGACCTATAAATGACTAACCTAGACTAGTTGACCGCTGTTGACCAAACCCTAACTAATTTGACCACAGTTGACTAGAGTTGACCTAGTTTGACTTTATAGATGACCAGAGTTGACCAAGAGTTGACTTTGAACTAGATTGACTTAGACTCATGTAGATTGCATTATAATTTTAATTACCATATAAATTGAACTATTTATAACCTGTGTTGCTATAACTAGGACTCTGTGACTCTAGTTGGCCATCTTTTCATATCAGCTATTCAGGATATCAGGCGAGTACATTCTCTGACTGTTTTATACTTGCTAGAACTTATATTCCTGCTCTAGATTACTTTACTTGTATGTTGTCACATTGGTAACACGGTTTTGTACTATATGGATCTTTTCATGAGATGTTATCTCCCTCGGAAGCATCAGGTACTTCATGTCGTGTGTTTCACTTACATCATATATCTTCATGCTTCACTATTCATGTATACTCTGGAGTTTCATGTACTCTCATGTTCACAGAGCCTCCATAAATCAATTTTACGTGTGCTCTCATCTATGAGGCAGTGAGATCATGAATCTTAACGTAACATATCTGGATCCTTGTGTCTTGATTGGGGATGAGGGAGTAGAAATAGTCATATAAATAATTCCAAGGTAGTATAGTCATGTTCAACCTCTCATGAATCACCTCCAGCTGTTCACATGTCTATTTTGTACTCTGATTCACTAGTCACTGATAGTTCTCTACTTATAGTAGATATTTTTATTATAGTTATCTCTTTTACTTCATGTATATTCCTTAAGTTATTCATATATCGTACTCTATTGCATGTTTATTATCTTCTGACATGATATGAACTGCATGAAATGTATTGTGCTCGCTCTTGTCCTGATTGGACCTGTTGAAAATATTATAGGTAACATAGAGATTCATAGCTAGCCTAGAGGACCAGTAGAGCTTGGAGTAGATTGCTAGTTTATGGTTTAGTTTTTTCTGTTGGAACTTGTATTGTAATAGGTGGAGATTTGAGTTGTATTAAGTTTTGTTATTGTGTCGTTTAGACACTTAGACTTATTTCCCTTTCTGTTTGTACTTCCTTTGAGATTTTTATATTTATGATATCGTGCTATTTCTGCCTTAGTTGTGATTGAGACTGTATTTTATATTGTCACCTCCACTCAGAGTGTATATACTGTACAGGTATCTTATATTGTTAGATATTGTGACCTAGGACAGCGTTCTACCGCCGACACTGCGGTGTAGGCTGGACGTACCCACTTCTCGTGCCCTTACTCTAGGGTGCGGGTCATGACACATTTTTAGTGGTGGCCCATGGAGGTCGAGATTTGCATTTGTACGAAGTCGTGGTAGTACAATGATTAGTTGTACTGTTGCACACCTGCGATTAGAGATAAGGAATAGGTGTTAGAATGAGAGGATACTCAATCACTATTAGAATTTCTAGAGAGATTCCTGGGACGACCCTTGAGAATCTTATTTTAACTTTGATTTGAAATCTCTTTTTCTCTTGATTTGATTCACCCTTACTTCCTGTTATTGAATTTGATTTTTGATGGATTATTGTTGAATTTTGAATCTTGATGTTAGTTGTTGAATTTGAGTTTGTATTTATATATGTATATATACATCTTTTTGGAATTAAAGTATAACATGATAACATACTTGATAAGGACAGTGAGAAAGGTAAAAGTCTACTTTATTTATGGAGTTTAGAATTTATCGCAGTCATATTTGCTAGCATGACAAGGACGTAGAGCCTGATTTAAATATACTTATCCTAGTTATGAAATCTAGATTTTCTTACAGCTATACCGGGTGGCATGGTAAGAATTCTAGATAACATGACTATAGGGTGTATACCTTCGTTATGGACTCTATTGTTTATTGCTGCTATGCTTACTGGCGTAGCAAAATTTTGACAACAGAATTTCAGGAAGATGTGTATGGTATCAGATTTTATCTTAAATGGGTTCTTTTCTTTTTAACAGTTGATGAAGAACAGATTTTATCATTATTTCTTTCTTGCCATTATTTCTTGTATTACCTTTTTTTTTAAAAATAAAATAAAACTGTCCTGATTACATCAATCACCTGTCTCGTATCTAATTTTGTCAGCTATACTTTGAAACTCTTGATTCTCCATATCTTTTCACCTTCAAAAAGTCGAGGAAGTAACGTAAATCATCTAACTCGAAAAAGATTTGATTTGTTATCTTGTGATAATCTTGCTAGGGGTATAATATGATGGACCTTGATATAGGTTTGGGATAGAGATGCGAATAAATTTGAGGATGAAATCAAGAGAGTTATATTATCAATTTAGGAACAATCATACTTAGAAAAATATTTTGGGTATGAATAATTCATAGATGTATTTCATAACTGATGAGGATATTCGAGGTCAACTTAGTTTCGATAACTTGGATAAATTTTGGTTATTGATTCTTGAGACGTTACACTTTAAGGCTATGATGTTAAATTTAGGAATTTAATAATAGAGAAGAGATTTTAACTGTATTTAATGATGATACGAAATTGAATAAGATATTGTAAGAAATGGCTAGAAACAGAAAGAACGCAAGAATTTTGAGTTATATAAAATACAGAGATTTTATGAAAATTTTAAATTTCAGAAGAATAATATTGAAGATGTACGTTGAAGGAAATATGAAGGTTAAAATTATAATGAAGAATAAGTTTTGTAAGGTCTAGTAGGTTTAGATTTAAATACTACAAGGAGAGTAAATTGAATAAGTTCAAGGATTACTTGATTTAGAGGCTTCGGATCCAATTCATGACAAGGTGGAAGAATTTAGATTTATGATGATTAAGTGGTCAGTTTTGATTCCTAGTAAGAAGGGTATGCTTCATGAATAATGTTTCGGAACTTAGAAATTTAGCCTATGGGGATCATGACAAGGTCAAATTTTTATGACGAAAGGATATAATTTTGATGGTAGTCATACAAAGGTTGATTTTTATATTGGGACTTGTGAGATAAAAATATGATTGGCAAATGATAAACTTGATAGTATCATAGAGAGATAATTAACTTGACTTTCCTATGAAATTTTTTCTCTTGTTTTCCCTTTAAAAGGAGAAATTTGACTTATTCCATATCTTTGAATCATCCTTTAAAAGTTTTTAATATCATTGAATCATAGCTCCCTTAATCACAACCAATCGACTTTGATCATCTTTTCTTATCATATTAATATCTTGTGCCGTACTCAATTGAATTAAATTTAATTGTGACCTGAATCTCCATTCTTGTATGCTCGTGCTCAGACTTCGATGCCTTGTCCTCCATATTGCCCAAATCTTGATTATCCAGAATTGATCAACTTAGATCGTATCGAGACTAAATTTTCTTAATATATATTGTGATTGGATTTCAATGCTATAGACTTACGTTCTTTAAACTTTTGATTTTGATTTTTCTTTGAATAGTACCCCTTTATAGATAATTACTAGTTATCTTTATTTTATTTTTGATAATTACCAGTTTTTATATAGGATGGTAGACTGCCTTACAGCCTTGATAATTTGTTGTTTCTATAACTTTTCCAGTTTAGCACCCCAGATTGCTTGTATGTTTTGATACACTATGACCGTTTTGGCTTAGCATGACTAGTATACCTAGATGAGACTTTCAACTGCTACCGTATGCCATGACCCTGTATGCCATTCTTTTAAATTGTATAATTTAGGTAAGTTTTGAGACCATGATTGTTGGGGACGAGACTCTAGAAGAAGTATGACCATCTTAATTTCGAGGACGAAATTCTTCTAAGGAGGGTAGACTTGTAACACCCACTTTTCTGAAATGAGGATAATTTTGAACTTTTATAATTTTGATTAATCAATAATAAGATGTAACTCATGTTGTGATTTTTTGTGATTTTTAATCAATTTAAAACTATTTAAAATGTTGAATTGTGATTTTGATGGTTAACTAGTTAAACCCTAGTTTTGCTAAGCCTAGAGACTAACCATGACCAAGGGAGCCTAGTCATGTGATTAGGATGACTAATTACAATTTTTAGCCTATGGGTATTTTGATCATTTTAACTTTTTGGTGATTTTGATTTTTTATTAATTAAATATGTGCTAATTGTTAGGTTGAGACTTGACCTAGAAACTTAGCCTAATTTAGATTAGCCTTGAGCTTAGAGTATTGATTAGGGTAACCTAGTAATGACAAGGATAATAATATCTAAAAATTCTAAGTAGGATATTTTCCCTTAGGATATTTATGAAAAAGAAAGCTTTATGACTAGTTGAACCAATAGGAAGGCTTAGAATTGGGTGGACAACTCCTAGCCACTCATCTAGACCTAAAACCTAACCCTAATTCATCTAAGGGCAGCCACTATAGGTAGGTTAGCCTCCATTCCTTTCATTTCATTCCATCTTGCCTCTTTTCCTTCACAAAGTGTTCTTCTCCAAATTAGAGACCTTTTCTCTTTGATTTGATCTCCAAATCCTTACATCCCTCCACCAAAACTTCCATCCAACCTTTTTATACAACCAAGGGAGGGTGCTAGCAAAGATTTGGAGCAAAGTGCAAGGAGGAGTGTCCTTTTTGGAAGATCTTCATGTCGGAACCGTGTCCTTGGAAGTATCATTGGGATTCCATTCCCAATAGGTAAAACCAACCCTCTAAATTAATTTCCTATGCATATTAGTTAGTTTTGAACCCATAGGATCCACCCCCATGCATGTAGCCCATTTAGATTCAAATTTGAGACCATTTGAAGCTCTTTTGAGCATTTTAGATATGTGTCATGTGTCCTACTTGATAGATCCCAAATTAGGACACCCCATGTGTATCTATGTATGATAATAGTTTATATAGATATTTAAATTCAATTTTAGAATGGTTAGAGAGTGGATTTATCTTAGTTAGTATGGTTAGAATGAGTTTTATTTGGATACCTATGTTGGTATCCAAGTATCTTGACCTACATGTGTTTCTTTTGTCCAAAATAACTCAAATTCGTCATAATATTCATCCAAGTTTTTATTAACCAAAGCAACTTAGAAATGTCATAACTTTTAGCTTAGAACTCTGATTAATCTTTTCTTTTTTTAAAAGAACCGTATCGAAGTTAGCTTTCCAAATATATATTTTAATAAGCCAAATTCTTTCTAGAACTTTCTGTAGGATTATTTGAGTGTCAGCTGTACGAAAGACGAACGCATTTCAGTATTTTTGTGATTCCGGGAGCTTCCGGACACGAAAATACGATCCGTTTGAAGTTTCGGAAAGCTAACACGAAGGAATACAACATGCTTTAATCTTAGAATTTAGTGAATGCCCAATTGGTACAGTATTGGTTTTAAGTAGAAGAGTGACTATACGACATAGGTATTTTATGTAACCTATGAGCCTATGTAGTATGTATATTAAATGAATATAGAGTATGTAATGCATGATATATTAGATGAATAAAATAATATATATATATATATATATATATATATATATATATATATATATATATATATATATATATATATTATATATATATTTATATATATATATATATATATAAAATATATATATATATATGACATATATCCTCTTTACAAATATGTATATATATGGTTGAATGCAAGCATGTAGGAATGCAATCAATGTAATATATGTAAGCAATGCATAAATGCATGAATGAAAGAATGATATACAATGTATGCATGATAGTATATAATGAATGCTAAATATGAATGCAAGGTATACATGTAATGATAGATATGAATACATAATGTATAAATAATATAATGCAATATATAATGATAGCAGGTATGGTAATGTAGAATATATGATGCAAGCATGTATATGTCTACTGTTTTCCCTTTTCCTTACATTTTTTTTTCCTTCCCTTTCCATTTCGGTTTTCTCCCTTTTTTCCTCTTCTATTTTTACATATTGTATACAATGTATATAATGTCTAGATGCATGCAAGTATGTAATATGCATGAATGACATATATGTAATAAAAATAAGTATATGCATGCATCTTAATGATATGTGAATGGATATAATGCATGAACTGAAGTATGTATGTATATGGGATATGAATGAATGATATATATATATATATATGTTTTAAGGTAATGTAATGTATGTATTCACATATATTTTGAGTTAAATATATGAGTTTGTATGCATATATTATATGTATGCAAGTATGCATGAATGAATGTAATATAATGTAGAGTATGCATATATGAATATAATGTATACAAGTATATAATGTATTCAAATACGTATGTATGCATCTATGTATGTATGTATGTATAGGTGCATGAATGAATGCAAGTACGTATATATGATATGTATATAGGCATGTATGCAATGTATGTTTGTATACATGATATGTGTGTATGCATGTATGTAATGTAGGTATGTATGTATGCATTTCTATAAACTGAGTTGACCTATAACCTTTTACACACATGCATTTATACACCCTTTGACACCATGTATCCCATGTCACATACACCTACTTATCACTAATTCAGAGAATATTAACACATATCCTTTCACACACATGCCAAACACATACACACACTCAACTACTCTTTTACCTCTCCTTCTATATATATATATATATATATATATATATATATATATATATATATATATAATATATATATATATATATATATGTGTGTGTGTGTGTGTGTGTGTGTGTGTGTGTGTGTGTGTGCCTATATATATAGCTTTCCTATATATATCTATGTATATGAATAAGTGAATATGAATAATATATATACTTTATATGACTAAGTTGTGTGCCTTGTTAGCTTATGGTTTAATTTTGTGCTTGGTTTAGCAAGTGACTTAGGCTATGAGTTAGTAGCTATCTTGGATACTTGATTTGCATAGACTTAGTTTGTTTAGACCTAGAATTGACTAACCTAGACTAGTTTATCGTCGTTGACCAAACCCTAGCTAATTTGGCCACAGTTGACTAGAGTTGACCTAGTTTAACTTTATAGATGACCAGAGTTGACCAAGAGTTGAATTTGAACTAGATTGACTTAAACTCATGTAGATTGCATTATAATTTCAATTACCATATAAATTGAACTATTTATAATCTATGTTGCTATAACTAGGACTCTGTGACTCTAGTTGGCCATCTTTTTATATCAGCTGTTCAGGTTATCAGACGAGTACATTATCTGACCGTTTCATACTTGCTAGAACTTATATTCCTGCTCTAGATTACTTTACTTGTATGCTGTCACGTTGGTAACATGGATTGGTACTATATGGATCTTTTCATGAGATGTTATCCTCCTCGGGAGCGTCAGGTACTTCATGTCGTGTATTTCACTTACATCATGTATCTTCATGCTTCACTATTCATGTATACTCTGGAGTTTCATGTACTCTCATGTTCACAGAGCCCCCATGAATCAATTTTACGTGTGCTCTCATCTATGAGGCAGTAAGATCATGAATCTTAACGTAACATATCTGGATCCTTGTGTCTTGATTGGGGATGGAGGAGTAGAAATAGTCATGTAAATAATTCCAAAGTAGTATAGTCATGTTCATCCTCTCATGAATCACCTCCAGCTGTTCACATGTCTATCTTGTACTCTGATTCACTAGTCACTGATAGTTCTCTACTTATAGTAGATATTTCTATTACAGTTATCTCTTTTACTTCATGTATATTCCTTCAGTTATTCATATATCGTACTCTATTGCATGTTTATTATCTTCTGACATGATATGAATTGCGTGAGATGTATTGTGCTCGCTCCTGTCCTGATTGGACCTGTTAAAAATATTACAGGTAACATAGAGATTCACAGCTAGCTTAGAGGACCAGTAGAGCATGGAGTAGATTGCTAGTTTATGATTTAGTTTTCTCTGTTGGAACTTGTATTGTAATAAGTGGAGATTTGAGTTGTATTAAGTTTGTTATTGTGTAGTTTAGACACTTAGACTTATTTTTCTTTCTGTTTGTACTTCCTTTGAGATTTTTATATTTATGATATCGTGTTATTTTTGCCTTAGTTGTGATTGAGACTGTATTTTGTATTATCACCTCCACTCGGAGTGTATATACTGTACAGGTACCTTATATTGTTAGATGTTGTGACCTAGGATAGCGTTCTACCGTCGACACTGCGGCGTAGGCTGGACGTACCCACTTCTCGTGCCCTTACTCTAGGGTGCGGGTCGTGACAACTTGTACACATGAGGTGCATTAGCTCAAGTGGTTAGTATAGTGGAAGACTAGTGGACAAGATTCAAATTCCATAAAAATCATTTATTTTTGTCACTAATTGTTGGAAGAAATTGAAGACACCTCTAGAGGGGGTAGTCATGGGAGGGTTTGAATAGAGTGTATCAAATCCAATAAAAACTAAGACAAATTAGCAACTAAAAATTTAATGCAAACAAGTATAGGAAAGTAAATAGAGTAAAGAAGTCACAAACGCAAATGTCGCGATGTATACGGGTGTCCTTCGTGGAAGGAATCCAGTTCCGGATACTCCCGTCCGGTATTAATCTACTATTAAGAAATAATAGTACACTACGTGCTTTGATTCGAAGAGCATGCTAACTTCTTACAACCACGTACTTTGATCCGAAGAGCACGCCGACTTCAACACTCGTAGTTGAAAACAGAGCTTGAATTTTCAAGCTTTTACAACTCTTCAAAGACTTCTAATCGATATCGCACTTGACACCAGAAGACTTAGGAGTTGATCTTGGGGATTGGAAGATTATAGAGCACAAGAAGAAATAAATATGAAAAGAATGAGTTAATTGATGAATGAAATTGGTGGGAACTGATGGCTATTTATAGGACGTTGGAGACCGAGTTCGGCCGGAGTTCGATCGCCAAACGTTTAAAAATTTGACCGTTTGGTTCCGTGTTCTCCTGGACGAACGAGTCAATTCAGGAATACTGGGTCACCCAATGGCCGATTTCTGCCAAAGACAGAACTCCGCCCTAGTTCGATTTGCATGGGACCAGAATGGTTCTGTGTAGGCTGAGCTATTTTGTGGAGTTGTGATCATGTTTGTATGGTGGACACATAACATAGGTTTTGGGTTGTTTTGAGTGGAATTGTGTTTGATATAATTGTGGACTTATCTAGTTGCTAGTGCGACTCGATGTACAGAATCCTAGACACAAAGAAATATCAAATACATAAAATAAAAAAATACTAATCGACCAAAATTCGTTCTTTTGATTTGTGAGCATCAGCAGGGATGATGTCAAGTCCTTAGTTGTTCGTACATGTATTTGTATTATGTTATATTAAATCAAAGTTTAGTCAAATATCAAAATCAAATTGACCATGACCAATTGGGCAAACAGAAATTTCTTTGGACCTAGGCCTAGCTCAGACTTGGACTCGGATGTTGGTGAATGACGCTCTGACGGTCAACTTTATACCTTTCAAATTTGTATCGGGCGTGGAAATGGCACGTCGAAGTTATGCGGTAGCCTTACAGAAGTAAAGATGGCGTGCGACATCATGAAAGCTCCTCGGTAGCATCGCGGTAGAACCATGAGAGCTACGTTGTAACTCCTCAGAAGTTACGTAGTAGCTTTGCGGAAGCCTGAGTGGTGCTAAAGTCTTGTTGGTTATTTTTGTGGCTATCATGGAAGTTATTAATGCCCTATCAATTAAAGAGGTACTCCATGTTCTTCTGTCTGCGTCCATAGTAAGCGGTTAGAACAAATCATGGGATTACTCTACTATATATTTTATGCTTTTGCACTTTGTAAAAGAGAGAAGACAGAAGAAATAGAGGAGATTTCCACCAAAGAAAAGAGAGGTTCACCTCTAATAGCAACAAGAAAGCATCAGCACTACTTCGAGAGTCCTTTAGCACGTCAGTTCTTAAGAAATTTATTTATATTTACTATGTTATTATTTTACGAGTAAAACTCCTTTATTTCTATTAATTATCCTAATTTAATTATCCCTGCTTCATTTTTATGTGTGTGTGTGTGTGTGTCTATATAAAAAAATATATATATATATATATATATATATATATATATATATATATATATATATATATATATATATATATATATATAATCCTTTTATCATATTTCTAGCAGTCACTCAATTAATCATTTGGGCATAAACCTATGTATAGATAATGCTTATTGGGCCTTAAGCCTTAAGTTTATGTATATTATATTTATTCATATAGACCCTAAACCTTATACCAAGCCCAAACCTCATTTCACTCTCCTTCCTCAAGCCCAACCCAATCTCTGTTATAGTCTATGATTTATCAAACCCAGCCCAGCCCAACTAAATCTTCATTTTTTTTCTTTTTTTCCCAACTTAATACTGGCCCAGCCCGCAACTACTCTCTATATTAGTTTCCTATTTATTACTTACTATCTCAATCCCCCAGCCCGGCCTAAAGAAATTTTGGATTCTTATATTTTTATTTTATTGAAGCCCTTTAAGCCCAACACCCAAATATCTCGTTTGACCCCGTATTCCACATTCTTTTGAAATATTTTTCCTATGCTTGCATTGTTAAATATCAGCATTATTCCGCTGGTTTATATGATAACTAGACGTTAAATAGTGAGCTATCTAGTTAAGTAATTAATCATCCTAGTAAACAAGAAGTTATAGAATAATAATAATAATAATATGAAGACAGCTTAATTACTAAGTCCAAGTTTTCTTTTCTTATTTCTTAATGAAAATTTGTCAGGACCAAGCTCCCCATATTTATTAAGCCCATAGTTGTCATCCCTATTTATTCCTAAACAAGTCCAACCATTTATTTCTTAAATAAAATTAGGTCAACCCACGTTTCTTTTTCATTATTTCCAACTCTTTTTCTTTAGCCCAATTCCCAGGCCCACTTTCCTTTCCCCGTCGTCTTATGCAAAGCCTTCTACTGTACAAATTACAACAGTCTGCAGGGCAGTCGACAACCACCCCTTTCTCTCCCCTTTATAGCCTGTCGAGCTTAACCTTCTCCTTAGGCCATCTCCATTGTGGGTTCCTGGGGGGTTCTATTTCCCCTATTTTTATGATAGAAACCATTTTTAAAAAGAAAAAAAACTCTCCAAACATGATTTTTATCTCAATTTTCATTCTATACGGCGGTATTGTAGGATGATTTATTTTAATGAGAGTTTCTACGCTAAACTCTATATGTAGAAAATCTCATAGAAACTCTACATCTCTCTTAGCAATTAATATTGGACCATATATCATTAAATTTATTATTTTATTTTTTAATAGAAATGGAGAACTATTAAAGTTTTTTTATGTGCACTTTTTAGAAACTCTCCATTGGAGATGGTCTTACAAATCACCATCACTCCTACATTTTCTATCTCATTTTTCATTGTTAGAATATCCACAGTGGGAGAGATTTCAAGTGCTACATTTTTATTTTAGTCAAATTTTATAACACTTGGAGACTATAATTGACACTTGTCCATACTTAAAAATTGCTAGAAAGCTAAGAAACATTTCAGATTTGGAGCGTGTCGTAGCTCCTCTACATTAATTTTTGGGCCCACAAATATTAACTATTTTTACCAAAAAAAAAAGAAAAATAAAGAGAAAAAAGTGGGAGAAAAAATCTTACCAAACATGGAAAAAAATAAAGAGAAAAAAGAGGGAGGAGGTTAATCTGGAGTATTTGTTGGGAGTGTACCATTGTATGGCAATATCAAAAAAATACTCCAAAAATAATAATTTACATAATTTCTAAAAATTTAGAGTATGTATTTGGAGTGTGTCCACTCAGGCCAGGCCCAGTGGAGGGGAGGGGTGAGGTGGGTGACCACACAAGGCCTCCGATTTTAGAAGGCCCAATAATTTTAATATAATTTGACTACCATCAAAAAAATATTGAAACAAAGGCCCAAAACTAATACCAAATAAGAACAAACCTCCGGGGAAAAAAACGTCACACAATCATCTCCGAAGAAAATTGAAACTACCATAAATTTTGAAGCGGTCGGAAAAAAACTAAAAGCGCCTTGATCATCATTTTTTTTTGAAAGAAACACCCAAAATTAATAGCAAATAAGATCAAATCTAAAAAGATTATTAAAAAAGACGTTGTCGCACAATCATTTCCGAAACAAATTGGAACTGCCATATAAATTTTGAAACGGTCAAAAAAAAAATTGAAATCACTTTAATTGGCTGTAAAAAAAAATTTGACATCCATCTCACCGCCTATTCATCTTCTTCCCCTATTTTATATAATGAATTATTCAAATAAATATTTCATTATTTGCTCTCTCTCTCTCTCTCTCTCTCTCTCGACATCATACACAGGCAGCGCCAGCCATCTTCTCCAGTTCTCCTCATGTGACCACTGATCAGGTACGAGGAGGAAAGTGACTTTTATGTATTAGTTTTCAGTGTTGACATTGTGTGGAGTAGACACTGTAGAGACACTGTAGAGTCACATGGGTCTTGTTGTCTTGGAGAAGGAGCCAAATGTTTTCAAAGGTTTGGTTGCAAGCTTTCAAATGGTCCTTCTGAAAATCTGGCTTACACAGGTCTCGTTTGGTTCACGGAAAGAAAATGCATTTTCTTATAGTTTTCATGGACATGAAAAAGTATGATTCATGTCATATTTTTTTTTTCGTTGTTAGGTTGGTGCAGAAAAGAAAAGCAAAAATATAATAATATTCTAATAATATTCTTGCCTTTTAAAATAAAAATAATATTATGAAAAATAATATTAATGGTAAAATAAACAATGACACATGGTTATTTTTGTCATAATTATTGTAATAAATGCTGAAAATTGAAGAGGAAAAATCAATCCCATGGGTCATGAGTGGAAACATATTCCCTCCAATTTTTCTCCTTATCAGAAAATTGATTCTCAAATTTGTGGCTACCAAACAAAGAAAATGAACAACTTTTCTTTTCTGGTTCCTTAAATTCATAAACAAAACGAGGCCTTATGGATAAGTCATATTTGAAATGGATTACATTGTTGCCTTATTGGTCGAATAGAGACTATAGAGTCACTGAATCAGTAGTCACATGACCCCATGGGTACTGTTGGAGAAGGAGCCATTTCTATTTATTTGATGAGAAATATTGACTTACCCTCCACTTTATTTACCATATTTAAGGGTACACCCTACAGTGTTTTCATAATGTACAAGACCCTCCACTTTTGATGAAATCCGCCAGAAATTAACGGTCAACTATTTTGACCAAATTTTTTGGACCAAAATATCGCTTCCATTATCTTCTTCCTCTTTCCACTCACACCTCTGGGCACCGCCGCCGCCACCCCACCCCCCGCCGCCGCTCCACCCCCTTTTCACCATTCGCTCCCCCTCCTCACCACCGCCCCTCCCCTCGCCACCGCCCCCCTCCCTACTGCTCACTCCCCCCTCCCTGCCACCCCCTTCCCGACCTCGCTCCCCTGCAGCAGCAGCATAGCAGCTGTGCAAGCAGGTGCGGTGGTGCGCTAACAGCGGCGAGCTACGACGGTGGCGAGTTACTGTGGCAAGCATCGGCTGCTGCTGCTGTGTGGGTGTTGGATAGGGGACCGGGGGCAGGGAAGAGGGGTGGTGGCCGAGAGGGGTGAGCGAACGACGAGGAGGGGAGAGGGGAGCAGGGGCGGTGGCGGGGAGCGGCAGCCTGCCCGGTGGGATGAGAGGAAAGAGGAAGAAGACAATGTGGGGGCATTTTGGTCAATTTTTTTGGTCAAAGCAGTTGATCGTGAATTTTTGACGAATTCCGTCAAAAGTGGGGGGCCTTGTACATTATGGAAACACTATGGGATGCATCCTTAAATATGGTAAATAAAGTGGAGGATAAGTCAAAAAATTTCTTATTTTTTTGTTGCAACTTGAAAACTTTGGTTGGTCGAATAGTTGTGAGTTCATTACTTGATTAATTAGTATTGTAGAATTTTTTTTACTTTTTGTCCTTTTTGTCCTTTATGTTTTTCTACATGTTCAATTTTAATTTGGATTAAATTAGTTTATGACTTAAATATTTTGAAAATCTAATTAGTTTATTGATTAATATGGTAACTACTAATTTTTAATTGGCACATCTGTTTTTTGTTAGAATTTTTGCCACTTATATCTTGGTTCTTCATATTCAAGTTGTGTTCCCTCAGGTTTTGTTAATCTCAATTGGGTTGCATCTCTTTGGCGTTTTCTGTTACCATTTGCAATTGGACAACTTAGCCACAACTGTTGGCCCATTCCATGGTCACACCCGATTTTGATAATCAACTTATACTTTAGTTCATACACAAAATATAGAAAATGCTGCTAACTATTTCAGGATGCATGAAATCTTATTCAACGGACGATGTACTGCATAAATCCAAGCGTCAAAGTCATCAAACTTCTGAAGACTAGTTTTTACTTTTATTCTGTATTTTATATTTTATTGAGTCTAGGAATTACTTTGTAAAATCAATTATGGTAATACTGGTTTAGGGTTAAAATTGTCCTCCTTTCTCAAAACCTACTTTATCCTTTCATATTTTCGATTACAAATATTTCAAAAATATATTTCGAAAATATTCCTTTTCAAATGATTTTACAAATAACCAAAAATATGTTTGAAAACTGTTTTACAAAAGAATTTTAAAATATCTCCTGACAGAACTCCAAGCCGAGTTCGGCCCGAGTTCGGTCCGAACTCTGACCGAGTTCGGTCAGTTTGTATTCAAACTTCAGTTGCCTCCAAATCTGCGAGCAACGTCTATTTTACGAGATATTTGCATCCGAACTCTGTCCGAGTTCTGCCCGAGTTCGGTTGATGAAAACACCTATAAATAGAGAAGAACTTTTCACTTCAAATAAATCAATTCATTCTTCATTCTCTTCTCTATTCATTCAAGTATTTTCTAGTGATCTAAAAGTTTCAAATCTCACATATACTTCTCTTAGCCAAAAGCCAGTACTATCAGATTGATTTAGAAGTCTTTTGGTTATTCAGAGTTGTAAAGAGGTCGTCAAGTTTCAACAACAAATTCTCGTTGTGGAGCTGGTCGTGCGCTCGTCACCAAGCACGATGTGTGTTGGAGTTGGTCGTGCACTCGTCAACAAGCACGGTGGTGTAAGAGTTGCAAGCACTCAGTTAAAGCTTGTGCCTTTAGTGGATTAACATCGAGCAAGAGTACTCGAGACTGGATTAGTCCTCTCAGAGGGATACCAGTATACATCGCTGTGTTACTGAGTTTGATTCTCCTATCTTTACTTACTGCTCGTACATCATTGCCATAGTTTAAATTTTTTAATTGGTGATTTTTTAATTTCCGCTGCACACACGCACTCTATTCACCCCCCCTCTAGAGGTGCTCAACGATCCTACAATTGGTATCAGAGCAGGTTATATTCTTATATAACATACCCTAGAGAGTATATATATGGCAGCCGTGAAATCTATATTCAACGGTGAAGGGCAATCCACAAATAGACCTCCCCTATTTGATGGAACAAACTATACATACTGGAAAACACGTATGACTTTCTTTCTAAAGTCTCTAGATTTTGATTTATGGTCAATAGTCATTGATGGGTATAAGAAACCACCACCTACTGTGGTTGAAGGTATTCTTATGGAAAAGCCGCATGACAAGTACACCGATGCTGAAAAAGCAAAGGCTAGTCTTGATGCTCGAGCCATCAATGCACTATTCTGTGCAATTGACAAAACTGAGTTCAACAGAGTTTCAACCTGCAAGACGTCTCATGAAATTTGGAAACTTCTTGAGGTAACCCATGAAGGGACTTCCCAAGTGAAAGAATCCAAAATTAGTAGACTGACTCAGGAATATGAATCTTTTAAGATGAAATCCGGTGAGTCAATTACACAGATGTTTACTCGTTTCCTTGATATAACTAATCCTCTTCAATCTCTTGGTAAAGATTACAGCAACTATGAGAAAATCAGGAAAGTGTTGCGGGCTCTAACAAAGAACTAGAATCCAAAAGCCACAGCAATCATTGAAGGAAACGATCTCACCACGATGACTCTAGAAACACTGATGGGCAAATTGATGACTCATGAGCTCGACTTGCAAGACTTTGAAGAGGCCACACCAAAAGAAAAGACCATCGCCTTCAAAGCTCAAGCAAGAAAATCAACATGCAACGACTCAGATGAAGAATCATCAAGTGGTGATGAACGTGCCTTACTTGTGAAGAACTTCAAGAAATATCTAAAGTTCACAAGCAGAAAGAAGAAAGACATCCAAGAAAGCAATGAAGACGAGACTATATGCTTCGGATGCAAGAAATTAGGGCACATGAAGAAGGACTGTCCAGCTACCAAGAAAAGCAGTCCATATGATCGGTCAAGATCAAACAGAAGATCCACATCTGGCCGAAAGTATGCCAACACAAGCATCTGGCACGAGAGTGATGCCAGTGACTCAGAAGAAGAAGACAGACCCTGCAGCAATGCAAATGTTTGTCTTATGGCATTCGAAAAGGTATCATCTAATCCTCTGTTTGATGATTTTACTTTTGATGAACTAGAGACTGCCTTTAGCGATTTACTTGAAGATCACAAAACTGTGCTCGACAAGTATAAGCAATCTCGAAAAGAGATTAAGGCACACACAGCCGAGATAGCTAGATTGTCTAATCTACTTGAAGACATTAAAGAGACATCTACTACCGGTAACACGGAAGAGATAGCCAAACTTAAAGTAGACTATCATGAGGCTATCCTCAACATTGAAAAGAAAGAAGAGGACTATGTCAAAATACACAAACTTTATGACATAGAGAAGAAGTTGCACCTAGTAACTGAACAAAGACTCCTTGATATGACTGCAAGATACGAAGAGTCTGTAGCGATTTCTAAAAAGTTAGAAATCAAGTTGGGCAAACAGGCAATACCTGTGACACAGCCCAATATTAGTCCTAATGCAAAGCATACACCAAAAAGGACTAAACACAAGAAAGCACAGAGGAAACACGAACACTATTATGCTTTCACTTATAGGTTTTCCAAACAGAACAAGCCTGCAAACACAGTTTATTCCACTAAACTGACTTGCACATATTATAGTACACACGGTCATATATCATAATACAGTATGGCAAGAAAGCTTGTTGATAACCATACTCTAGTTTGGAAACCTAAAGCTAATCTGAGTGGACCCTTCAGAAAATGGGTACCAAAGGATTCATCTACTTGTTTTGTAGGTGGACCCTCAACCCTCTCATGCTAGAAGCAAATGGATCCTCGATAGCGGATGTTCGCGACACATGACTGGTGATGCATCTTTATTCGCTACGCTATCGATGAAGAAAGAAGGATACATCTCCTTCGGAAATAACCTGAGAGGTGATATTATAGGTAATGGTACTGTAGGTATTTCTCCTTTCCCAATAATAAAGGATGTTTATCTAGTAACTGAATTGAAACATAACCTATTGAGCATAAGTCATTTGGCAGATAATGGTTATGGTATCAATTTTGTGAAAGATAAATGTACTATATATGATATGTCATCTGGTGATCCCATATATAAAGGGATTAGAGAAGACAATATTTATGTTTTCTTTTTGGAGAATACTAATAATGCAGGAAGATGCCTAGTAGCCAATCAAAATGAAAGCTGGCTATGGCACATGAGACTAGGACATGCAAACATGGATACTATCTCACGTCTGAACACAAAGAAGTTGGTAAAAGGACTCCCAGAAATTCCATTCAAGAGAGACATGGTATGTGCTGACTGTGAAAAGAACAAAGCACATAGGTCTTCTTTTAAATCCATCAACGCTGTAAGTACTTCGAGACCTTTGCAGTTGATTCATATGGATTTATTTGGTCCTAGTAGAGTCGCTAGTCTTGGCGGTAAACTCTATGCTTTTGTCATTGTTGATGATTTCTCTCGTTTTACATGGGTTTACTTTTTATCAAACAAAAGTGATGCTATTTTTGAATTTCAGATATTTTGTAAAAAGGTACAAAACGAAAAAGGCTTCATGATTACTCGTATCCGAAGTGATCATGGTGGCGAATTCGAAAATTCTGATTTCAAAAAGTTTTGTGATGATAGTGGTTATTACCACGAATTTTCTTGTCCTAGAACTCCCCAACAGAATGGTGTTGTGGAGCGGAAGAACCATACTCTAAGCGAAATGGCTAGAGTCATGCTTAATCAGTATAATCTTCCTAAATATTTTTGGGCAGAAGCTGTTAGTACAGCCTGTCATATTTTAAATAGGGTGTTGATTCGACCAATCTCGAAGAAAACACCATATGAGCTTTGGTTTGGAAGAATTCCAAACATTTCTTATTTTAAAGTTTTTGGTTGTCGCTGTTTCATCCTGAACACCAAGGATAACTTGGGTAAGTTCGACTCGAAAGCAGATGACGGAATATTTCTCGGATATGCTGCTAAGAGTAAAGGATATAGAATTTTTAATAAAAGATCTTTGATTGTTGAAGAAAGTATTAATGTTATCTTTGATGAGTTGAATCGTCATAGATCTAGCGACAGTGATGATGAAGATGCACCTACAAAGACAAAGAAGAGTTCTGAGAAAGATCCTACCCAAGAGGCAAGAACTGATAAAAGTTCCGAAGATGCAGGAACTGAGAAGAGCCTTGTGAAAGGTATGGCCCAAAGATTCGAATCATTGAGATTCAAACCGGATCATCCAGAAACTCTCATAATAGGTGATGTATCCAAAGGTGTAAGTACTCGTTCATCTCTTAGAGATTCTGAAGTAGCAGCTAATGTAGCATTTATTTCTCAAATAGAACCTAAGAATGTTGATGAGGCTTTTTCTGATGAATTTTGGATTTCTGCCATGCAAGAGGAACTTAATCAATTTGAGAGAAACCAAGTTTGGGAACTCGTTCCTAAACCTATTGGTCAATCGATAATTGGTACCAAATGGGTGTTCCCAAATAAACTTAGTGAAGATGGTCAAGTTCTACGCAACAAAGCACGTCTAGTTGCACAAGGTTATAATCAAGAAGAAGAAATTGATTATGATGAGACCTATGCTCCTGTTGCTAGACTAGAAGCCATCCGCATGTTTTGCGCTTTTGCTTGTTTTAATGATTTCAAACTTTTTCAAATGGACGTGAAAAGCGCATTTCTAAATGGTTTTTTGAAAGAAGAAGTTTTTGTGAAACAACCCCCTGGTTTTGAAGATTTTCAAAAACCTGATCACGTCTTCAAGCTTAAGAAAGCACTTTATGGACTCAAACAAGCACCTCGTGCTTGGTATGAACGCCTAAGCGCCTTCTTACTTGAAAATGGTTTTTCAAATGGCAAGATTGATACTACTCTTTTTATTAAATCTATGAATAATGATATACTTCTAGTGCAAATTTATGTAGATGACATCATCTTTGGTTCTACTAATGAACAACTCTGTCAAGAATTTGCCAAGTGTATGCAGAGTGAATTTGAAATGAGCATGATGGGAGAACTGAACTTCTTCCTAGGATTGCAAATCAAACAACACTCGAACGGAACATTCATCAATCAAGCCAAGTACACAAAGGACATACTGAAGAAGTACGACTTCGAGAATGTGAAGCCAATTGGGACTCCTATGGCTACATCTACAAAGCTTGATGCTGATGAAAGTGGCAAACCTGTTGATCAGCGTAAGTATCGAGGTATGATTGGTAGTTTATTATATTTAACTGCTAGTCGCCCTGATATTATGTTTAGTGTTTGCATATGTGCACGATATCAGGCAAACCCTAAGGAATCACATCTTAGTGCCGTTAAGCGTATCTTCCGATACCTTAAAAGAACTTCTACAGTTGGCTTATGGTATCCCAAAACCAAATCCTTTGACCTTATAGGTTACTCGAATGCGGATTTTGCTGGATGCAAAGTGGACCGTAAGAGTACCAGTGGTACATGTCATTTCTTGGGAAAGGCCTTAGTCTCTTGGTTTAGCAAGAAACAAAATTCATTAGCATTATCAACAACTGAGGCTGAGTATATCGCCGCAGGACGTTGTTGTGCTCAAATTTGTGGATGAAGCAAACCTTAGAGGACTACAATCTGCACTATACAAATGTTCCTATATATTATGATAACACTAGTGCAATTAATTTGACTAAGAACCCTATCTGTCATTCACGCACAAAGCACATAGAAGTTAGACATCATTTTCTACGTGATCATCAACAACACGGGGATATTTGCTTAGAATTTATTGATACTGAACATCAACTAGCAGATATTTTCACTAAACCATTGGCTGAAGACCGTTTTAACATCTTGAGGCGTGAGCTCGGCATTCTTGAATTCTCGGATTCTTAAAACATATGGTAATTAAAAACTGTATTTATGACTTTATAATTTATTATCTAATGAAAATTATTTTTGGGGACAAACTTACAAAGGGTATGTCTGTCACCACGGCTACGGTCGAAGCGAAGCGGTACTTAAGAGTTCCCCGGTGAACCACCGTTAGCTGGGACAACCCCTACAGTTAACCCGAAAATAACAGCAGTTAGTTAATAAACCAGTCAAACGTCATTAATTACAATCTTTATTTACCTGACTGCTTTAACTGTCTCGGGAATGCAAATGGCCGAACTCGGCCCGAACTCTGACCGAGTTCGGACCGAATTCGGACCGAGTTCGGTCGGCGCTGTGATGGTTCCAGAACCGAACAGTCGGCCCTAGCACCTATATATTTCATCCTTCCTTCCACTATTTCTCCACACCAAAACGTGGAATACTACCATCTCCTTCTAGAAGTCTTTTCTCCTCCTTCTTTGCAAGGAATCGACGAGTTCAAGTGGGCGATCTTCTTCCTCCATCTCCTCATGGCTCTGAAACGTCAACGAGGAACTTCTTCTCAAGGTGCTTCCTCCTCATCCGACTGCACTCCGGCAAGTCTCTTTAGTCCAGCCAAACCTAGAGATCCCGAGGAATTTGATGGCACTTTGTTTCCCGACAAAGACTTCTCCGATCTCTGGTTTGATTCTTTCTCTTTACGTCGTATTTGTGCTGGAGCCTTCGTCAATTTTACAACCTTCTTTGAATATGCTCCTGTTTTTGATCAACTTGGATTTCGCGACTTTTTCGAGGTCCAAGATAGCATTTACGACAATGCAGTCCGTATGTTTTACTGTAATTTGCAAGTAAAATAAAACGGAAACTTCTATTCCTGCATTGCTGGGCAGGAACTAGAATTTAGCGCCACCGATATCAGTGAATATTTTCACGTTCCTGATCTTGGTGATGCACTTGTTGACATCCACCATATTCAGTTCCCTGCCGATGTCACTTTAGCTTCTTTTAGGGAATTGATTTGTCACCCTACTCCTCCTCCCCGGAGAATCTTTTCTAGACATCTAAACCAAACTTTTTACGAGCTTCATCGTATGATTTTCTCGGCCCTTCTTCCGAAGAAAGGCTCTACCGATGAAGTTACATTTTTGGAACTTTCTGCTCTTTATCACATTCATTTTGGAATTCCTTTCTCCGTTCCAAAAACCATGATGTCTTGGATGCTCAACTGCAAGAATGCAGGTAGGAACCTAGTCTTTCCTATGCACCTTGCTAGTATATTTCGACGTTTTAAGATTAATCTTGAAACGTGTGCCATTTCTTCTCCACCTGTTGAGTTGACCCGCTCTCGTCGGTTTCCTCAACCTCCTGGTGCTGCTCCTGCTGTCCCAGCTGCTGATGCTGAGGCGCCTCCAGCTGATGCTCATCCTGCTCCGGCCCCTGCCCCAGGACTTGATCAGGCATTCTATCGGCGGTTTGATGATTTCGTTGCTGTATCCACGCAACGTTATCAGGACTCCGAGTTCCGGCATATTTCTCAGGCCCAGGTGCTGAGAAACAGTATTGCCGATCTCCACTACAGCCTGGTTCATGATCCCGTTCATCCACTCACTATCCTTCCACACCCTGCTTTCCCTGGTCCTCGTTTTACTGATGAGGTTACTTTTCAGTACTTCGACCCGACCACTGCTTATTTCTCTCATGATCCTCCCGGTGCGGACGACGCAGCAATGTGATGTGGATTCAGCCATGGGATAGTGGATTTAGTTTTGTTTAGTTTGATGCAGTTTATGTAGTATTTTTTTTCATGTCTAAACTGTTTTAGTTAGACATTTATCAGTTGTACTATTTGGCTTTCTAGTGGAAATCTTTTTATGATATTTCAGTTTCTTATGTGATAGTTCATTTCATTCCAGTTGTCTATGCTATGATTACTTCTTTTACTTCACTTTGTCTTGTCTATTCTATTGTTGGCTTCATAATTTACGGGGGAGCCTATTCATTTTACTACTTGACAAAGGGGGAGAAAAAGAGTATACCCAAATCGCAAAGCGCATATACAACATAAATTCAAAATCCAACAAAATTTTTCAGGTATTTTGATATTTTGTTCTATTTTGATATAAATATATTTTGGTATAGACTCAAGTTTGTCAATTATCAAAATGGGGGAGATTGTTGGCCCATTCCATGGTCACACCCGATTTCGATAATCAACTTATACTTTAGTTCATACACAAAATATAGAAAATGCTGCTAACTATTTCAGGATGCATGAAATCTTATTCAACGGACGATGTACTGCATAAATCCAAGCGTCAAAGTCATCAAACTTCTGAAGACTAGTTTTTACTTTTATTCTGTATTTTATATTTTATTGAGTCTAGGAATTACTTTGTAAAATCAATTATGGTAATACTGGTTTAGGGTTAAAATTGTCCTCCTTTCTCAAAACCTACTTTATCCTTTCATATTTTCGATTACAAATATTTCAAAAATATATTTCGAAAATATTCCTTTTCAAATGATTTTACAAATAACCAAAAGTATGTTTGAAAACTGTTTTACAAAAGAATTTTAAAATATCTCCTGACAGAACTCCAAGCCGAGTTCGGCCCGAGTTCGGTCCGAACTCTGACCGAGTTCGGTCAGTTTGTATTCAAACTTCAGTTGCCTCCAAATCTGCGAGCAACGTCTATTTTGTGAGATATTTGCATCCGAACTCTGTCCGAGTTCTGCCCGAGTTCGGTTGATGAAAACACCTATAAATAGAGAAGAACTTTTCACTTCAAATAAATCAATTCATTCTTCATTCTCTTCTCTATTCATTCAAGTGTTTTCTAGTGATCTAAAAGTTTCAAATCTTACCTATACTTCTCTTAGCCAAAAGCCAGTACTATCAGATTGATTTAGAAGTCTTTTGGTTATTCAGAGTTGTAAAGAGGTCGTCAAGTTTCAACAACAAATTCTCGTTGTGGAGCTGGTCGTGCGCTCGTCACCAAGCACGGTGTGTGTTGGAGTTGGTCGTGCACTCGTCAACAAGCACGGTGGTGTAAGAGTTGCAAGCACTCAGTTAAAGCTTGTGCCTTTAGTGGATTAACATCGAGCAAGAGTACTCGAGACTGGATTAGTCCTCTCAGAGGGATACCAGTATACATCGCTGTGTTACTGAGTTTGATTCTCCTATCTTTACTTACTGCTCGTACATCATTGCCATAGTTTAAATTTTTTAATTGGTGATTTTTTTATTTCCGCTGCACACACGCACTCTATTCACCCCCCCTCTAGAGGTGCTCAACGATCCTACAACAACGACAATTAATTTGACTGCAACTTCCAACTTTATTGATCCAAATCAGGTGATTTTGTTCTTAAATTATTTTGTCTGTTTAGCCAATTATTGTTATAGTATTTTATAAAGACAAAATGCCACCTAGAAAATATTTATCTGGATATTGGAAACTAAAAAAGAAAAGAAGAATAGATGAATTAGTTCAATCTAAAAAATGTGCTATAGATAAGTTTGTTGTTAGTAGACCTATAAATTTAGTTGAAAATTTAAATGAAAATATAGTTAATGAACCAAATCAAAATATCAAAGAAGAATTCGATCAAAATCAACTAGTCATGAGGAAGAATTAGATCAGAATCAAAATGAAATTGAACTTGAGAATGTCGATATTTCTATTGATAATGTTGAAACAAATCATCCCATGCCTTTGAATGATCCAAGAATTTGGGATGGTCTTGACATGAAATCGAGAGATCTATTAGTAGAAAAACGTCATTTAAGAGTTGATAATTTTAATTTTCCTCATGATGAATT
Organism: Iris pallida; assembly: GCA_029216955.1. Taxonomy (NCBI): domain Eukaryota; kingdom Viridiplantae; phylum Streptophyta; class Magnoliopsida; order Asparagales; family Iridaceae; genus Iris; species Iris pallida. Next base: position 343,588 of record JANAVB010043018.1, read on the forward strand.
CTGTCACTCCCATTTTTTGTTATACGTATTTTCGTATGCGTATACGAGATTTCTGGCATTTATCAGGTGGATCGTAGTTAGACTTGTTTTGCTTAGCCTAGTCTTGGTTTAATCTTGACTTGGTTTATTTGATTGGTTTGGTTCAATTTGGCTTGGCTTGGCTTGGCTTGGCTTGGCTTGGTTTGAGATGGAGAGGGTTGATATATAACCCAACTCCTTCTCTCTCTCTCCTCATTCACTTCTTCATTTACTTCTTCATTTACTCCTCCCACCTACCAAGTCCTAGGCAAGTGCAACTTGCTTCATGGAGGAACTCCATTTTTGTTGTTCTATTGTCTTCCTTACGAGATTCTAAGACGCTTTAGTACTTAGTATTTTTAATTTTCATGGTTTATTTCTTGTAGATCTAAGTTGGTTGTATTTTCGGTTTTCTTGGTTTTTGATCTACCAAACTTCATTATTTTCAAGTTTTGATTGTTATATGTTGTAGAGAATTAAATTTTACCTAAAATGGACCTTTAAAAAGTTAGATTTTGACTTGTTTTGAAAAAGTTATGGCCAAAATAAGATTTGGATATTTTCTAGTTTATCTGTCCTGAATTTAGCAGGGACGATGAATATTGCCGCAGGAATGAATAGTGTCGCAGGAATGAATAGTGCCGCATGACTTGCATAGTGTCGCATGGCTGCATAGTGCCGCAGAAGGCTGCATAGTGCCGCAAAAGGCTGTATAGTGCCGTAGAAGGCTGCATAGTACCGCATAGTGTCGCATAGTACCGCAGAAGGCTGTATAGTGCCGCAGAATGCCACATAGTACCTATTTTGGCTGTTTTTGGCTATTTTATGTCCTATTTATATGAATTGTGGCTAGAATTTTTTCCAACTCTAAACATGAAAGTTATAGATCTTTTCCTTGGCTTCAAGGATATGTTACTAGCTATTTTATGCAAGTTTCTCTCATTCATGATAATGTAAGAATAGAACACGATAGTGGCCTGTTAAGACGCACTCTTAACCATTAACAAGTAACATGACATGATAGTGGTCCGTCGTGGTGCACTCTTGACAAGCACCCTTGACATGATAATACATGATTGTGGCCCGTCGTGGCGCACTCTTGATAAGTAAGCCTAACATGATAATCTCGATATGCTGTTGTGACGGCTATCTTGACTTGTTAAGTAACTCTTGTCTTGACACTGTAGGTATTTGTGCTTGTATAAGCTACATGTCTTGTCTTGCATCATGTTTAGGACATGAATTTTTGGTTACCACGATCAGAAATTCATACTGAATCTGACTAGGATAATGACTAGATTAATCAAGTAGTTCATGAAGAGATTTTTCAGCTACAGGCAGTCCCATTATCTAGGTGCTCTAATTGGACTTATAGTCTGCCGTCGAGTAGGGCACATTTCCAGCATACTGTCATGTGTTGCACCCCCAAGTCACTTAATCCAACTCTCTCAACTTGCTACTGGATAACCTGGATTAAGTCTGCAGGGCTTGTGGCTGTTGGAACATCTCATTGCATCTTGTTAGTAACTAGGCTTGTGATAACCCTAGTTATTTAAAGTATCAAGCCGTACGCATTGCTTGGCCGTGATTGATGGATGAAGTCCCGTCTAGTCTTGCCTAGGTAAGGCCAGTACATGGTTATTTATGCACATTACAGTTATGCTTTACTCTTGTTGATAATTGGTTGAAGACTAAGCTCTCAACCCCGGTCCTTGTTTGGTTTACGGGTTGTAACTTGGCTACCAGAATAGGCCCCTTAGTTGTCTTATCATTTATCACCTTATTTTCTCTAAATCATGTCTTTTATTATCCTTTATGTCTCATGTGCTAATCTGCTGGTTTAGTTCTTAAGTGAAGCCTCCCTTATGGCACTTGCACTTTCTGGGGTCTGACCCAGCTGGTTTTGTATGGCCAGATTTAGGAGTAGCACCCGAGGATCTTCCAGTCTTCCAGCCAGATGGTGAACACTAGACGTAATCCTGGCAACGAGTAGATTTTATTTCGCTCTCCCACTCTATTGTAAATTATTCTTTTGAGGCGTTTAGTGTCGAGCAAGTGTTAGCTCGTGTTGAATTTACATTCATGTCTGCCTAAGGGCTGTAACATGATTGACAAATCCTAGGGTTGATCATGTATGACTTAAACTCTTGTTAGTCTTTGTATTTTGTATGACTAGCATCATGATCATCTGAATATGTAATGTATGGGACGCCTTACTTTGTATGTCTGATGATCTACCATCTTGTTACACTTACTTGGTTGCTTGAGATTGAGACACTAGTCTTGTTCTTGACCATAAGTGACCGTTGGCTTGTAGTAAAACCCTTATGCATCTAGACAGTCGTGACCTCACATCGAGGTAGGATTTACTTCGATGCACGTAGCTGGCCGTGTCTGTCCCCCGTTCTCCAGTATTCTGGTTCTGGGACGTGACACGGTTTAAGTGGTGTCCCATGCAGGTCTTGTAAATCAAGATGTATGAGAGTTTCACTAAATAGATGTCTCAATCAGCACTCGTCCTTGATCTCTACTCGTGTCTTCTCATCTTTCCGAATTCTTGACCTGATCACATATTTATATACTCGATCTATCATGTTCCTTCCTTATTGTTCCCTATGTCGTTTCTTTAGCGGCATTATTCCTGGTCCTACCGATCAGCAAGGAGGAGCACCTCCGATGGACTAGCAGCAACCTGGAGACCAAGCCCAGCACTCTGGAGCGGCCTTCCGAGTCATGTATTTCGGGGATCCAGAGCCCCCAGTTAAGCCAGTCCAGCCTACAGAGCCTGATAATGGAATCCTGGTGGCTCTCATCAGGGAATTGCTTGTATTTCAAGATCGTCAGAGTGATGTCCTGCACCAGACAGTACAAGATGCCATGGACAGAGTTGGTTACCAAGGAAACAACGCGGCCAACAGCTTCAAGCGTCCGAACCCTCCTTTCTTTGACGGCACTGAAGATGCTATTGCTGCTGATGTATGGCTTCAGGACACAGAGGTTATCCTGGAAGCAGCTAGGATTTCTGAGGATGAGAAGGTGGCCGTTGTGCGCCTACAGTTATTGGACTTAGCCCGCAGCTTGTGGGCGATGCTAGCAGTTGGATTACCGACGCATGTCCCATGGGCGCTATTCAGCAATAAGTTCCAGACCAAGTACTTCGACGCAGTAGCTCGATATGATCTGCAGACGAGATTCACCAATCTTAAGTAGATGGGCAGGACGGTCGATGAATATATGACCGAGTTTTTTAGACTTAGTCGGTTTGCTCCCACCTTGGTGGAACCGAATTGGATCGAGCCCAGCGATTCCAGCAGGGGCTCCACCTAGAGATCATTATAGCCGTAGAGCAGTTTAAGCACCAGATATTTGATGCCGTCTTGCGAGCAACAAAGAGGCATGAATATACTTCGCAGAGGATTGTAGATAGAAGCGGAGGACGGAAGAGGTCCCACGGGCAGATATCCCAGTCATCAGCACCAGCCCCGACAGCTAGGGTTTGACTATTGGAGCTCCTAGGAGGGCGACCACAGTTTCGTTGATTCAGCACTCGACACCGACGTATCCTCAGTAGCAGAAGCAGTCTTCCGCAATGGGATACACTCATTGTGGGAAGCCAGGACATGTAGTATCAGAATATCGCAGAGCACAGGGATTGTGCTTGGCTTATGGGGCACCGGACCATAAGATAGGGTCCTGTCCGAATAGAGCTAGTTCATCGTAGTCAAACCTAACCAGTCCATCGGATAGGGGTCCAGTACCAGTGCAGCAGCAGAACCAGCCTCCGAGGCCATTGTCGCCTCAGGCTCAGCAGTATGCCCAAGCTCAGAATCAGAATCGACAGAGAAGTTTCTAGCAGCGGGGACCAGCACCAAGAGGACAAGGTCAGGCTATGGCTTTGACCGTAGCATAAGAATTAGCATCAGGTGAGGTGGTAGCAGGTACCATTCTCGTCAACTCTTTTCCAGCATCAGTATTATTTGATTCAGGTGCATCGCATTCATTTATGTCTGCACAATTCGCAACATGGATAGGACTGGAGCCCGAGTCATTATCAGTAAGGCTCAATATACTTACTGGTAACGGTCTTGTGGGAGTAGATAGAGTCTATTCCTCATATCGAATCATAGTAAGCGGTAGAGAGTTCCCCGCTAGGTTGATAGAGTTTTCAATGGCCGACTATGATGTGGTCTTAGGAATGGATTGGCTGAAGGATCAATACGCAAGAATAGACTGCCATATTGGCAGGATTATTTTTGGTATTCCCGGTGAACCGGAGTTTTTATTTTCCAGAGGCGAAGTAGAACCTTCTCCACCAGTATTACGGATGGCAGTAGCAGTTCAGTTTCCCAGAGTAGTAGAAGAGTTTCCTGATGTATTTTCCGAAGAGCTTCCAGGTATGCCCCCAGAGAGAGAGATAGAGTTCACCATCGATTTGCTTCCGGGGACGGCACCAGTTTCAGGAGGAGTCTATAGGATGGCACCTTCCGAGTTAGAGATCTTGTACAAGATGATTGAAGAACTTAGAACCAAGGGATTCATTCGTGCTAATGGATCTCCTTGGGGATCCCCGATACTTCTTATGAAAAAGAAGGATGGTACATCAAGATTATGTGTTGATTATCACACCTTGAACTCTGTAACAATCAAGAACAGATATCCTCTACCAAGGATAAATGATTTATTTGATCAACTCAAAGGAGCGATAGTATTCTCAAAGATTGACTTACGGTCAGGGTACCATCAGATCAGAGTTAGAGAGCAGGACATCCCGAAGACCGCGTTCAGATCCAGATATGGACAATGAGAGTTCTTTGTTATGCCATTTGGAGCAACCAATGCGCCAGCCGTATTCATGGACCTCATGAATCATATCTTCATGCCCTATTTGGACCAGTTCATGATAGTATTTATAGATGATATCCTGGTCTATAGCAAGAGTGAAGCGGAGCATGAGCAGCATCTTCGTGTAGTTCTTCAGATTCTCAGAGAGCACCAGTTGTACGCGAAGTTCAGTAAGTACGAGTTTTGGCTGTATCGTATCTCATACTTAGGTCACATCATCACCAGAGGTGGAGTGAAAGTTGACCCCCAGAAGATAGTGGCTATAGAGTCGTAGCCAGTTCCTAGTACCGTCGTAGAAGTTCGGAGTTTCCTAGGATTGGCTGGCTATTACCGGCGGTTTGTATCATACTTTGCTCGAATTTTAGCACCACTGACACAGTTGACCCGCAAGGATGTGCAGTTTGTTTGGACAGCAGAGTGTTAGAGTTCATTTGAGAAGTTGAAGCAAGGATTGATGACGGCACCCATTCTCACGCTTCCAGATAGGACTGGAGGATTTTCAGTCTATTGTGATGCTTCCAGCAAGGGATTGGTATGCGTATTGATATAGCATGGTAAGGTAGTAGCTTATGCGTCACGTCAGCTTCGTGATCATGAGAGAAATTACCCGACCCACGACTTGGAGTTAGCAGCGGTAGTTTTCGCGCTTAAGTTGTGGAGACATTATTTATATAGAGATCGGGTGAAGATTTTCACTGACCACAAGAGTCTTAAGTATGTGTTTGCTCAGAAGGATCTTAATATACGTTAGAGGAGATGGCTAGAACTACTTATGGATTACGATATCAACCTGCAGTATCATCCTGGGAAGGCCAACGTAGTAGCAGATGCATTGAGCAGAAGAGCTGGAGCTTATTTCTTAACAGCACAACCAGAGTTGTTAGCAGATCTTCAGAAGATGGGTATCGAAGTTGTTCTTCGTACCAATGTGGCATTGATGGCCAATATGCAAGTTCAGTCCAGTATAGTTGAGAGGATTAAGTTAGCTCAGTCAGCGGATTCTAAGCTTCAGCGGCTTAGGGCAGAATGTGTAGCAGGACGAAGACCAGAGTTATGTATTCACGAAGATGGTACTCTTCGACATGGAAGGCGACTTTGTGTACCCAGTGGTAATATCAGACAAGAGATCATGGCAGAAGCTCACAGTTCTCAGTATTCGATTCATTCGGGCGGTACGAAGATGTATCGTGATATCCGTCAGCATTTTTGGTGGAATGGCATGAAGAGGGAGATAGCCCGGTTTGTCTCTCGTTGTTTAGTTTGTCAAAAAGTTAGAGACCAGCTGGACTTCTTCAACCTTTACCGATCCCAGAATGGAAATAGAAGCACATTACCATGGATTTTGTAACTGGATTACCTAAATTCCCAGCTGGGAGAGATGCTATCTGGGTTATAGTCGACAGACTCACCAAGGTAGCTAATTTTATCCCTTCCAGAATCGGTCAGTCGACGAATCAGCTTGCAGAGATGTACCTCAAACAGATAGTCAGATTGCATAGAGTGCCATTTAGTATCATATCAGACAGAGATTCAAGATTTATATCGCACTTTTGGCGGAGTCTTCAAGAGAGCTTGGGGACTCGTCTCAAGTTCAGTTCTGCTTATCATCCGCAGATAGATGGTCAGTCAGAATACACGATCCAGACTCTTGAAGATATGTTACGGACATGTACACTCGACTTCGGTGGTTTGTGGGAAGATCACCTGCATCTCGTGGAATTCTTCTATAACAACAGTTTCCAAGCCAGTATCCAGAAGGCACCCTTTGAAGCACTGTATGGCAGAAAGTACAGATCACCTTTAGCTTGGGATGATGTCAGCGAAAGACAGATGCTTGGTCCAGAGATGATTACGCAGACAATCGAGGTGGTCAGACGAGTCAGAGATCATTTTCAAGTTGTCCAAGATCGCCAGCGTCATTGGGCCGATTTTTATCGACGTTCTCTTGAATTTTCAGTCGACGACCACGTGTTCCTTAGGATCTCGCCAACCCGTGGCGTCATTTGATTTGGCATACGGGAAAAGCTTAGTCCTAGGTACATAGGGCCGTTCGATATCCTTGAGCGAGTAGGTGATGTGTCATATCGTTCTCGCTCTTCTACCATCGTTACGTGAGGTACATGATGACTTCCATGTATCCCAATTACGACGGTATATATCACGCCCTGCTCCCGCAGGAGCGATCGTCCTCGCTAAGGCGTGATGCCGTACGGGCCTAGGTTGCGCCCGTGCAAGGCTAAGTCCAGAAACTGCCGATTTGAGCTAGGCCACAGAGTCGTACAGAGTGTCCCCATTTGCAGCGGAAAGTAAATGAACACAAATTGAAGCGAATTCAACTCTTTATTGATATTCAATAAGTTTAAAAGTGGTGTTAGGCCGAGTTTACAAGTCTCTCAAGCTCTTTTTCTGAAACATAAAAGGCATGCCAAGTGGCTTACAAGATGGAATGATTCATGGCGATGTTCTAATATATTATGTCCTGTATATGGTGCTCCAGCTCCTTGCAACGCTCTAAGGCTCCAGAGATAGCTCTGCACCTTAGCACGTTCGAGGAAAGCTCTGCACCCGCCGACGTTTCCTGCTTTCTGCAAGCAGACTGTGGGGTTAACAGTACATTGTTATGCACTGGTGGGGAGGCTAGCTCGCCCACAATGCTATTAGTACCAAAAATATTCTATTTACTTTTGTGCATCTCTATCATTCATTGTCTTTCTAATCTTGCCTTAGGATCAATTTCATGGCATATTTCATAGCCTATCTCGTGTTGACAATTTCAATGTGTTGCATGGAGATACATGCACGACTTACCCATACTTACCGTCCGGCCTTTCCTGTCCAAAGTAAACCAAGTTAGTCAATAATTCATAGGAAATAACTTAACGTGATTCATGTGAACTTTTCAATGTCAAGGGCGTGTCCCTGCCTCGGGTCCTAGCACGTCGTAGGCGTATTTTCTAACTCTTTTGCTGAAGTACTCTCGATTATCAGGTGTGTTATATTCAAGCATGTTCAGAAGGCACTTCATTTAGTTAACTTATACTACTTTGATTTCAATGCAAGGACTTGCATGTGGATTGCCACCAACAAAGCCCACTTAATCTATATGCATCGGTCGCTGGCATCACAAGCCAATTTGGACATGTCTTTCCCTTAGTAATTTCTCACCTATCATGGCGTGCGGCTTGGTACACCCTGATAGTCTCTTGAAATACCCGGCCTTACGTCCCCTAGTGGCCAAGCCCGCACTCAGGCCTGTATGTAAGCCAAACTTTGATTTCCGTCCGGACCGGCACGTCCTTCACACTTTGACCGTACCGCTGGAAATCTTTTATATCTTCCACCTCCCGTATACTAGTGGATTATCCACGACCATTTCGTTTTCTTTTTGTTTGTCATTTTAACTTAACGGCTGTCTTCGAGCCGTAGGCTAACCCTTAGCCATAATGCGTTATCGACCAGGTTGGCATCCGTGCAGTGCGGGTAGCGAGCCCCGTTGCACGTGCCCGTCATACCTGTCGCTAACCATTCCTTTCTTTCTTATCTTTCTTCATTCTTTCTTTTCTTTCTTTCAGTTGTCTGTTTGTTCATTGATTCATTCATTCACTTATTCATTCATTCATTCATTTATACATTTTGTAACTCCCTGTACGGGAGTCGCCTTGGCGACCCATCGTTCGCATGGCATTTCAATGTTGCTATACTCTACTCAGAACGACTATGTCGATAGTCTTCCCGTTTCATTGTTGTAAACCATTCATTGTTTTTATTGTAGAACGCATAAGGAACTTGAACGTAAGCTTGTGCCTTAGCACGAGCGTGGAGTGCGGTACGAGAGTTCTCATATTTTCTATGTTTCTTTCCATATTCTATACAAGCATACAATATGGGATTATTCCCTTAGCTAGGTGCGTTGAGTCATTTATTAACATGTGCGGTGTTATCGCCTAGCGATTCTAGCAATAGTGTTCGTATTGTTATGTGTCTATGCTAAGCAAAGACGGGTTCATCGGAGCCACCCACCTTAGCGATGTTCGCATCGGTCGAACAATACTCCGAGTGCGCCTTTGAAAGTCTAAGTCTGGATTCATCTTGACGGGCCAATATAAGCCTTGCATCGATTCTTCATCAGGTCGATGCCAACTCTTCGGGTCGACGGCTCGTTTGAGTCGTTGCACTTGCCGTTTGAAACGACGTTCCGCTAGGGCGGAGCGGGTCATTACATAATACACCACTCAAAACAAGTCTCGTCCTCGAGACTTCCTGAGTGCAGGTCATCTTACCGTTCCTTAACTCATGTCGTGTACGTATCTTAGACAATTTCTATCGAATGGTTTTACCGTTCGATGGCATCGAACTATACTTGATACATTTCCAAGTTCCGTGTCGCATACGTTTGGTCGATTTTATTGAATAACTTTTCATTTATTTTAGAGTTGACGGTACTTATTCAATTCAAGTGTTTCTTCTCTTGTTGCTATTTCTTCGTGTCATGGGACTGTAATGGTCGTACGAGGCATGTTGTATTTTATCAAATGCGAGGGTCGTAGGCTGAGGCAAACTCACTTTTGTTTATGCGCATCGCAACACCCACTTGCAGTTGCATTCGAGTTCATCATATCGCTGAGTTTGGATCGTGCACGCATTCAAGGCGTCCCCCGAATACGTACATTTCTACCAAGCTTAGCGACTAGCGAAGTTGGACAAGCTACTCGTGATAGTTTCGATTTGCCGATCGTTTTGCTAACTTCGATTTAAAACTGAACTCATGTGTGTATCACATATCGTTTATCTCGGTCCTCGAGATAATTTGATTCGCTTCTCAAGCGCTCTTGTCAGCGAAATCAATACGATTTCTTCTTAGCAAAGTCGACCAAGTCTATGAAGTTTTGGTCCGATTCGAGACCAAGTATTATACTATCATCGAGTACATCTTCCGACCAATGATTCAATTCGTTATCCCGACTTTACTTGCGCATCATCCATTCCTATCATTCCCTTCGTCTGGGGCCATTCTTATTGTCGTTCACGCATACTCCCAATTCTCCGTCCTACTCTAAGTCTTGTTACCACAAGTCTATCGTTCGTCCAGATGATACTCTAATGTCAATCGCACAGGTTCAATCACTCGGCATAGGGTCGTCCGCCTATCCGCTAGGTCAGCTCATAAGGTCATAGTTACACGTCAAGTCCGTTGCTCATCGTACAAGGTCGTTGCACGACGCTCGCCCCAAATCCTATGGTCAAACCATTTATTCGCTTGTACGGAAGTTTCTACCCAAGTTCGTTTCACTCAAATTTTTAAACATCAAGCAGTGTTCCTCCTATTCGCATCAACACACTCTTCGCTCCAAGTCCGAGCGCGTTTAGGAAAGTCATCCTATGATAGGTTGTCCTCAATCAAATCCTCGACATATTAATATTGTGCGTCCGTACAAGCAATTATCGTAATCTATCTCTTCAAGTATGTTTTGATACAGTTCATCTTTCCAATTCACGTAGTCGATCACAAGGTCGTCTAGCCTTGCAATATGTCACGTCCCGATCTCACGCAAGTCTGATTATCCACGGCGGACAAGAATCACCATGTCGACATTCCCACGGAATAATCGTTCTCATCGGGACGTAACTCTTGCGTTGCGTCTAGACTTGCTCATTTTTCATACGCGGATTGGGTCTACTCAATCCTCAAGTTTTCTCATTCTTCAATCGTAAGTCCTAACAATCCTCGAATTCAACTTCGCTTCAAACCACAAGTCGAAGCAATCAAAATTGCCATATCAAGATATTTTGAGTTCGACCATTCCCGCTGGACATGAATCACCATGCCAGCGCTCACGCAGAATGATCGTCCCAAATCCGACATGACGCATGTGCGAGGCTGGAGTTGCGCTCGCACAAGACAAGATCGTTGTCGTTGTGGTTATCATCGAACAATCAAGCCACTTTCCTTTCTCATTCCAAACATTTATCTCTATCAAAATTCCTTCACATAGTATCCTTCAAAACAATAACTTCCAACACGATCATCATTCATCGAATCAGAGTACCCCCGAGTTATCGTACATCGATCTTTGATACGCCTCAATACCATCGATGATGTACATAACCTGACGATCTTCCTTTTGTAACGAATTCTGAGTCGTGCAACTTAATTTCCTCAATTCGCATTGTCTCATGCTAGCTCAAGTCTTTGAGCAACATCCTTTCCAAATCCTTAGTCATTCTTGTATCTCCAAATCAACGTTTCCTATGCACGCTATCTTCCGATCGTGCTATCTTCGATCTCGTCCATGGGTATTTCACCTTAACTCAAGTTTCAATCCATTCAACTAAATTCAAAATCGCATGCATGATCTTCTATGTTTCCTCGACCAAGACCTTCATTCGTTTCATGATTCGCACTACGCATTCTTAATTCGTCCAAACGATATCTCGTTTGAGACTCTCGATGTCGAAACCAACTAAGCGTTACTCATTCTAAGGCTTGCGCAATATTATCGCTTGCCGACGTACTCGTTCTATTCGTAAATCCTTTAATCTCGCTCGAATAATTTCTATAACGTCCATACACCACTCAGGGTTCGAGCCATTCAACTAGTCATCGACACTCGTTCTTTTCCTTCTTCGAAGCTATCACATACACCACTCGGAGTCAAGTCATTCTACAAATCCTCAAAAGATCATTCGATTCCCAATCAATGTGTTCAATCGCACGTTCGTCCATTCCTCAAAGTCTAAGAACCATCTCTCGTGCTCGCTTTAGTGTTGGTCAAATAGCGTCTCTATCAACATACGTTCTAAGTCTCACTTATTCTCGTCCGAGCGATAGTCGGTCTCGCTCTTAAACTCGTTCGCACCAGAAGGTCTAGGTGCGCGATACTCCGCACAACTTAGCCAAAAGGCTGCGTGCATAACTATCCCGTTCGAACTATACTTCGGTCTCGCGTACTCGTTCGCTATTGTCAGCGTAAGGTTATTCAAGCACGTCTTGCGTTTGTAACTCTTAGCATCGGTTCCTTCCAACTCAAGTACGTCATGGTTCGGCACAAAGGCCTTCGCCTATCGATCCCGTTCAACCGAGTACTTGTACGAGCTTTTGAAAATATTAGACTTATTGTATGGAATATCCCAAGGCACAACGAGAGAGCGTATACTTCTTTTGTTTCAACGAGCTTTTAAAACTGAGAGAATCGAAATAAAGTCCAAGGACGTAAAGCCGTGCTTTGATACCAATCTGTCACGTCCCGCTCCCGCAGGAGCAATCGTCCTCGCTAAGGTGTGATGCCGTACGGGCCAAGGTTGCGCCCGTGCAAGGCTAAGTCCAGAAACGACCGATTTGAGCTAGGCCACAGAGTCGCACAGAGTGTCCCCATTTGTAGCGGAAAGTAAATAAACACAAATTGAAGCGAATTCAACTCTTTATTGATATTCAAGAAGTTTACAAGCGGCGCTAGGCCGAGTTTACAAGTCTCTCAAGCTCTCTCTCTCTGAAACATAAAAGGCGTGCCAAGTGGCTTACAAGATGGAATGATTAATGGCGATGTTCCAATACATTATGTCATGTATATGATGCTCCAGCTCCTTGTAACGCTCCAAGGCTCCAGAGATAGCTCCGCGCCTTAGCACCTTCGAGGAAAGCTCCGCACCCGCCGATGTTTCCTTCTTTCTGCAAGCAGACTGTGGGGTTATCAGTATATTGTTATGCACTGGTGGGGAGGCTAGCTCGCCCACAATGCTATCATTACCAAACACGTTCTATTTACTTTTGTGTATCTCTATCATTCATTGTCTTTCTAATCTTACCTTAGGATCAATTTCATGGCATATTTCATAGCCTATCTCGTGTTGCCAATTTCAATGTGTTGCATGGAGATACATGTACGACTTACCCATACTTACCATCCGGCCTTTCCTGTCCAAAGTAAACCAAGTTAGTCAATAATTCATAGAAAATAACTTAACGTGATTCATGTGAACTTTTCAATGTCAAAGGCGTGTCCCTGCCTCGGGTCCTAGCACGTCGTAGGCATATTTTCTAACTTTTTTGCCGAAGTACTCTCGATTATCTGGTGTGTTATATTCAAGCCTGTTCAGAAGGTACTTCATTTAGTTAACTTAGACTACTTTGATTTCAATGCAAGGACTTGCACGTGGATTGCTACCAGCAAAGCCCACTTAATCTATATGCATCGGTCGCTGGCATCACAAGCCAATTTGGACATGTCTTCCCCCTTGGTAATTTCTTACCTATCATGGCGTACGGCTTGGTACACCCTGATAGTCTCTTGAAATACCCGGTCTTACGTCCCCTGGTGGCCAAGCCCGCACTCAGGCCTGTACGTAAGCCAAACTTTGATTTCCGTCCGGACCGGCACGTCCTTCACACTTTGACCGTGCCGCTGGAAATCCCTTATATCTCCCACCTCCCGTATACTAGTGGATTGTCCACGACCATTTCATTTTTTTTTGTTTGTCATTTTAACTTAACGGTTGTCTCCGAGCCGTAGGCTAATCCTTAGCCATAATGCGTTATCGACCAGGTTGGCATCCGTGCAGCGCGGGTAGCGAGCCCCGTTGTACGTGCCCGTCATACCTGTCGCTAACCTTTCCTTTCTTTCTTATCTTTTCTTCATTCTTTCTTTTCTTTCTTTCACTTGTCCGTTTGTTCACTGATTCCTTCATTCACTTATTCATTCATTCATTTATATATTTTGCAACTCCCTGTACGGGAGTCGACTTGGCGACCCATCGGTCCCGTGGCCTTTCAATGTTGCTATACTCTACTCGGAATGACTATGTCGATAGTCTTCCCGTTTCATTATTGTAAACCATTCATTGTTTTCATTGTGGAACGCATAGGAAACTTGAACGTAAGCTTGTGCTTAGCACGAGCGTGGAGTACGGTACGAGAGTTCTCACATTTTCTATGTTCCTTTCCATATTCTATACATGCATACAAGATGGGATTATTTCCTTAGATAGGTGCGTTGAGTCATTTATTAACATGCGCGGTGTTATCGCCTAGCGATTCTAGTAATAGTGTTCGTATTGTTATGTGTCTAGGCTAAGCAAAGACGGGTTCATCGGAGCCACCCACCTTAGCGATGTTCGCATCGGTCGAGCGATACTCCGAGTGCGCCTTTGAAAGTCTAAGTCTGGATTCATCTTGACGGGCCAATGTAAGCCTTGCATCGATTCTTCATCAGGTCGATGCCAACTCTTCGGGTCGACGGCTCGTTTGAGTCGTTGCACTTGCCGTTTGAAACGGCGTTTCGCTAGGGCGGAGCGGGTCATTGCAGTATAACCCAACTCCTTCTTGAGTCGTTGCACTTGCCGTTTGACGCGCATTCCGCTTGGTTTATTTGATTGGTTTGGTTCAATTTGGTTTGGCTTGGCTTGGTTTGAGATAGAGAGGGTTGATATATAACCCAACTCCTTCTCTCTCTCTCTCTCCTCATTCACTTCTTCATTTACTTTTTCATCTTCTTCATTTACTCCTCCCACCTACCAAGTCCTAGGCAAGTGCAACTTACTTCATGGAGGAACTCCATTTTTGTTGTTCCATTGTCTTTTTCACGAGATTCTAAGACACTTTCGTACTTAGCATTTTTAATTTCTATAGTTTATTTCTTGTAGATCTAAGTTGGTTATATTTTTGGTTTTTTGGGTTTTGATCTACCAAACTTCATTATTTTTAAGTTTTGATTGTTCTACGTTGTAGAGAATTCAATTTTACCCAAAATGGACCTTTAAAAAGTTAAATTTTGACTTGTTTTAAGGAAGTTATTGCCAAAATAAGATTTGAATATTTTTTAGTTCATCTGTCCTGAATTTGGCAGGGACGATGAATAGTGCCGCAGGAATGAATAGTACCGCAGGAATGAATAGTGTCGCATGGCTTGCATAGTGCCGCATGGCTGCATAGTGCCGCAAGGCTGCATAGTATCGCATAGTGCCGTAGAAGGCTGTATAGTACCGCAGAAGGCTGTATAGTACCGCAGAATACCGCATAGTGCCTAGTTTGGTTGTTTTTGGCTGTTTTATGTCCTATTTAGCTGAATTATGGCTAGAATTTCTGCCAACTTCCAACATAAAAGTTGTAGATCTTTTCTTTGGCTTTAAGGATATGTTACTAGCTATTTTATGCAAGTTTCTCTCATTCATGATAATGTAAAGATAGAACACGATAGTGGCATGTTAAGGCGCACTCTTAACCATTAACAAGTAACATGACATGATAGTGTCCCATCGTGGCGCACTCTTGACAAGCACCCTTGATATGATAATATATGATAGTGGCCCGTCGTGGCGCACTCTTGATAAGTAATCCTAACATGATAATCTCGATATGCTGTTGTGACGGCTATCTTGACTTGCTAAGTAACTCTTGTCTTGACACCATGGGTGTTTGTGCTTGTATAAGCTACATGTCTCATCTTGCATCATGTCTAGGACATGAATTCCTGGTTACCACGGCCAGGAATTCATGCTGAATCTGACTAGGATAATGACTAGATTGATCAAGTAGTTCATGAAGAGATTTTTCAGCTACAGGCAGTCCCGTTATCTGGGCGCTCTAATTGGACTTGTAGCATACCGTCGAGTAGGGCACATTTTCAGCACACTGTCATGTATTGCACCTCCAAGTCACCTAATCCAACTCTCTCAACTTGCTACTGGATAACCTGGATTAAGTCTACAGAGCTTGTGGCTGTTGGAACATCTAATTGCATCTTGTTAGTAACTAGGCTTGTGATAACCCTAGTTAGTTAAAGTATCAAGCCGTACTCATTGCTTGTCCGTGATTGATGGATGAAGTCCCGTCTAGTCTTGCCTAGGTAAGGCCAGTACATGGTTATTTCTGCACATTACAGTTATACTTCACTCTTGTTGATAATTGGTTGGAGATTAAGCTCTGTTCGGATGAAGGGTTACAACCCCGGTCCTTGTTTGGTTTACGGATTGTAACTTGGCTACCAGAATAGTCCCCTTAGTTGTCTTATCGTTTATCATCTTGTTTTCTCTAAATTATGTTTTTTATTATCCTTTATGTCTCACGTGCTAATCTACTGGTTTAATTCTTAAGTGAAGCCTCCCTTGTGGCACTTGCTCTTTCTGGGGTCTGACCCAGCTGGTTTTGTATGGCCAGATTTTGGAGTAGCACCTGAGGATCTTCCAGCCTTCCAGCAAGATGGTGAATACTAGGCGCAACCCTGGCAACGGTAGGTTTTATTTTGCTCTCCCACTCTATTGTAAATTATTCTTTTGAGGCGTTTAACCGCCGAGCAAGTGTTAGCTCGTGTTGAATTTACATTCCTGTCTGCCTAAGGGCTGTAACATGATTGACAAATCCTAGGGTTGATCATGTATGACTTAAACTCTTGTTAGTTTTCGTATTTTGTATGACTAGCTTCATGATCATCTTAATATGTAATGTATGGGACGCCTTACTTTGTATGTCTGATGATCTACCATCTTGTTACATTTACTTGGTTGCTTGAGATTGAGACACTAGGCTTGTTCTTGACCATAAGTGACCGTTGGCTTGTAGTAAAACCCTCATGTATCTAGACAGCTGTGACCGTACATCAAGGTAAGATTCACTTCAATGTACGTAGCTGGCTGTGTCTGTCCTCCGCTCTCTCCAGTACTCTGGTTCTGGATCGTGACAAATTCTCTAGGCATTTTTCTTCGTCACATTATTTTTGACTTTTACCCAATAGAGAGAAAGAAGATAGAGTATGGTTAGTATATTCAAAAGAATTAGATAAAGTATTTTGTTTTTGTTGCAAACTGTTTAAGTCGAACCACAATAAATAGAGATAGTAAGTTAATAAACGAAGGATTTAGATATTGGAAGCACCTTAGTGAAAGACTTCAAATACATGAAAAAAGCAAGGAACACATGAGTAGCATGGACACGTGGATTGATTTGCAGGTAAGATTGCAAAAGCATGAAACAATTGATAGACATGTATAAGAAATGATTAGCAAAGAAAAGGAACATTAGAAAAAAAAATATTTGTAAGAATAATTGTTGTCGTAAAATATCTTGCTAAACAGACTTTGGGATTTCGTGGCTCAAATGAGAAGATTGAGCAAGAAAATAATTGAAACTTTTTGTCCTTGATTGAAACTTTGCAAACTTTGACCATGTAATACAAAAAAATATTCGACGCATCCATCATAAAGAAACCCAACATAATTATCTTAGTCATAAAATTCAAAATGAATTGATAACTTTGTTAGCATCTGAAATAAAAAAGAAATCATTAAAACTATTAAAGAATCAAAATATTATTCTATTTTACTTGATTGCACTCCAGATACTAGTCACCAAGAGCAAATGACTTTAATATTACGGTGTGTAGCTAGATGTTTCAAATAGTCCAATAAAAGTAAAAGTGTATTTCGTAGAATTTTAAAAAGTTGATGATACATCAGGACTTTGTCTTTTCAATGAATTACAAAGTGTGCTAAAAATCCTTGATCTTGATTTAGATAATATAAGAGGACAAGGATATGATAATGGATCTAATATGAAAGGAAAAAATCATGACGTACAAAAAAGATTATTAGAAATAAATCCTAGAGTTTTTTATACTCCTTGTGGTTGTCATAGTCTCAATCTAGTTCTTTGGGATATTGTAAATTGCAATGATAGAGCTCATTCTTTTTTTTTTTGGAATTGTACAACGTATATATACACTATTCTCATCTTCTACAAAACGGTGGAAGATTTTAAAAGAAAAAGTGTGGTTTAACTCCCAAATCTTTGTCACAAACACACTGGGAAGCTCGTGTTGAAAGTGTAAAGGCAGTTAGATTTCAAGCTCTACAAATAATAGAAGCTTTACTTGAATTAGTAGATATTAACAAAGAGTCTAAGGTAAGAAGTGAAGCTGAGGGTTTAGTGAATGAGCTTGAAAATTTGAATTCTTAATAGCTATGATTATTTGGTATGATATTTTGCATGTTGTTAACATTGTTAGTAAAGAAATACAATCTGTTGATATGCGTATTGATGTTGCTATAGCTGAGCTAAAAACACTCGCTACACATATTCAAAGATACAGACAAATGGTTTTGCATCTGCTATGATGGCTGCTAAAGAGATTGCAACAGAAATAGAAATCGATCTGATCTTTCGTGAAAAACGAAAAACTCGTAGAAAAAGACATTTTGATAAAGATGACAACGATGAGACAATACAACAACTGAAGAATCTCTTAGAATTGATTGTTTTTTTAAAGATAACAGATGAAGCTATTTCTCACATAAAAGTAGGTTTGAACAACTTTAATTATATGAAAATATGTTTGGATTTTTGTTTGACTTGAGGAAGTTGATCTCATTAGATGATAATGCTTTAAAGAATTATTGTCATAATCTTGAAGGTGTTTTAAAACATAATGAAGTTTATGATCTTGATGGGAATGACTTATGTCTAGAATTGAAATACTTACAAAATTTTTTATCAGAAGAAGTAAGTAGCCCCATTGAAGTACTTAACTTTATAAAGAAAATTTAGATCTTATCCCAATGTTTGGATTGCATATACAATTTTATTGACTATACCTGTTATAGTTGCATCTGCGGAAAGAAAATTTTCAAAACTAAAATTAAAAAAATCTTATTAAAGATCGACTATGTCACAAGAAAGATTAGATGGTTTAGCTATAATATCTATTGAAAATAATATGCTAGAAAAACTTGATTATAATAGCTTAATTGATGATTTTGCCAGTAAAAATGCTAAAAGAAATTTTTATTTAAGTGGAAAAAAGGCCTCGTTTTCAGATTTTGCCCTAGGTCCCATAAATTATAGGACCGCCCTGTCTCCACTGTGGATGCTCTTAGCCACAAGCATATTCTCTCATTTTTTACTATCTACTATTAGCCACAACCACGACCATAACCCATCCATCACTATATAATGCATCACCATATTACGGTAGTCCTCCAACTTCCTTTCTCAATCCTCTCTTCCCTTGACTTCTCCAAAGCAGGATCAACAACAAACAACATCAACGAAGACAGGATCACAACAACAACAACAACAACGAACACAATAAAACATCGTAAATAAGAATAGAATAAGAAGAGGAACAAGCAAAAAAAGAAAAAGACAATCAACAATAGCTAGAGGGGGGTTTGACCCCTTGCCATGCGTCGGCAAGTCCAGCCGCGCATCGAACAACTCCTCTATCACTCATTTTGTCGTCACAACATGAACAGGCACACTGTCGGACGATGACGACTCCAGCCGAGGAAGATGTCGCCATCACCGCTGTGCTCAGCCCAGCGTCGATGCTTCCATCCCATTTCCCAACTCTCCGACGTGGACGAATATACTCCACAACCTCCACATCATCTTAACCGTCGTCTCAACTCCTTTCTGTAAAAAAATTAGAATAGAGAAACATAATACTTTGAGGTGATGTAAAGTTCACTTCCTAAAGGCAATATTTTTCCCACTAAACTTATTATATAGGCGATGGAAATTAGTCTCCAGGATGAAACATTTTTTAAGATGATCCCAATGCTTTTTCTTTTATAAAGATTGGAGGTGTCTTTTGGTCAACAGTCATAATGGTTCAATTATGTCTAATTCAAGAAGAAATGTCTGTTGCCAATAAATGTGTCCTTTTATTTTAATAAAATAAAATAAAATAAGAAGTATTCTGAATGAATAAGGCCCCAAAGTGCTCTAGTGCCCATCAAAGACTTAAAAAGTAATATGAATGAATAAGGCCCCAAGTATCCAAGTGCCTATCAAAGAATTTTAAATAATTAGGCAAAGGCCTAGTATCAAAAGCCCATGAATAGGCCCACTCCTTGGCTAACCCAGAAGTAGTCTTGTTACTGGACATATATATTTAAAGACATTAGCAAGTTTGTTTTCCTCCAATATGGGACTATGTTTTGCATACAAGCTATATAACAATCCCCGACTAGGTTATACGCAAAAAGTTTCTGCCTGACAAGCATTATGAATACATGTAGGTATCTTTCGATTTGAACCTTCAATTTGTGTATATAACTTAAAGTACTAGCAAAGTCATAGGTGTCCGCAGATTGAACCTTGACTACTTGTGCTATAACCGAAGAAATAACACACATAATACTCATCTAGAATCTTCAAGAGATTTCAACAACTACTTAGCACTATTATATATGGCTATGTGCTAATCCTGGATTATCATGAACATTTGTAGAAGAACTATGACTACAATTCTTTTACTGAAGTGGCATCACTTTCATGTTCATTTAGATGGAGTTTCAATCTAGCCCTAGTTGCTTAAGACTTGTAAACTCCATTAAGAGTGTAAACACATCCTACATTTATTCCACGCAACTATACACACTAGTTCGTTTAATTAGTATGGGGTTTAATAGTGCTTACAAGCACATAACAACTTATTTTTATCCTTTGAACTTGAAATTAGTGTTCTACTAATTTTGAAGTTGGGTTCCCATTGCTGGTGCTTACTTCTAACAATTTGAGTCTAATACCAAAGTCGTGCTTTTTATTAGGTCTCTTGGTAATGCTTTAGTGAGAGGATCTGTTAGATTATTACTAGACTTAACATATATTATGGTGATAACCTCATTTATTATTAACTCTCTCACGTATGAATGTCTCATACTGATATGTCTAGATTATCCATTATATACTTTACTATATGCTCTAGACATAGTTGCTTCACTATCGTAGTGCATTGAAACATCGGCATTGGTTGTGGCAACAATTCCATTAACAAATCTCTTAACCATCTGCTTCTTTGCTGGCAGCGGCTAGGACTATAAATTCAGATTCCATTGTTGAATGTGCAATGCAAGTTTGTTTCTTAGATGTCCAACTTATCACCCCATCGCCTAAAACAAAAATCCATCCTGAAGTGGATTTATTTTCGTTATTAATTGACATCCAACTAGCACCCCAATAATCTTCTAGCACAGCTGAAAAATTATTATAAACAAGACTTAGTTCTCTTGTCCGTTTAAGATATCCAAAAATTCTTGCGACTGCTTTCTAATGTTCTATGTTAGGTTCATTGGTATATCTTGACATCATACAAACGAAAAATGATATGTCCGGTCTTGTGCAATGCGCAACGTACATGAGACTTCCAATGATACTTGCATAATCTAATTGAGAAACAATTCTACCATTATTTTCTTAAAATTTAATGCTAGAGTCAAAAGGAGTATTTACTTCTTTAATGTTGAGATACCTGAATTATCAAGTAACTTGTCAATACAATGGCTTTGATTTAAGACATATCCTCTTTCATGTCTCTTAACTTTCATTCCCAAAATAGTATCCACTTCCGCTAAATCTTTAATTTGAAAAACTAAAGTTATATACCTTTTAGTCTCAATAATAACTTTTATGTTGGTGCTTAAATTAGCATGTCATCTACATAGAGACATAGGACAACTGCCTACTCCTTTGTTATTTTGCAATAAATGTACTTATTTGCATTTATGCCTAAAGCCATTTGATAGAATTATTGTATCGAATTTCTTGTGCTACTGTTTTGGAGCCTGTTTTAATCCATATAATGACTTAACTAATTTACACACTTTATTTTCATTTATCGAAAGCACAAACCCCTATGACTGTTCCATATAAACTTCATATGTTAATTCATCATTTTAAAAGGCCATCTTAACATCCATTTGATGAACATGTAATAAATGCAAGAGTAAGGAAAACTCTAATGGATGTTATTCTTGCCACATATGCATATGTATCAAAATAGTCAATACATTCTTTTTGCGTAAAACCTTTAGCTACTAATCTTGCCTTAAAGGTTTGAATAGTGCCATATGTTCTATACTTTCTTCTAAATACCCATTTATATCCAATAGTCTTTGAACCAGATGGTAAGTCAACTAGGACCCAAGTTCCATTCAACATGATAGAATGCATTTCATCATTGACAGCTTCTTTCCAAAAAGTCGCATCTCTTGAAGCCATTGCTTCTCTGAAAGTTTTAGGGTCGCTATCTATATTAAGAACCATAGATGTTTTACTTAGTATTTTGGTTCTGTCTCCTTCCACAAGAAAGATAATGGATTCTGGTGAGATAAAGTCTGAACTCAATAATTTCTCTTTTCTCATTCTTGTACTTTCTCTTCGTTTATTAGATTCAATCATTCTTTTCTCACCAACCCCCGCATTACTTGAGGATATTCTTTGACTTTGTTGTTCGTTATCATTTTCATGTAAAGTACAATGTACAAATATATTTTCAAAGAACTCAACATGTATAGATTCAACAATAGTATTGACTTTAAATCTAACAATATATATATATATATATATATATATATATAAATATATATATATATATATATATATATATATATATATATATATATATATATATATATATATATGCTTTAGAGTTCTGTACATAACCAACAAAAACACTTCTAATGCCTCTAGGTCCTAATTTGGATTTATGTGGATCATGAATTTTATAAAATGCTATGCACCACCACAGTTCGAAATAATTCAAGTTTGGTTTCCTTCCATTATTCTAAAGTTCATATGTATTGGCCCAATGATTGTATCATATTTTTTAATATGATAAAACGATTAAGTTTAGCATTTTATTATCACTGATCTTCATGCAATCACTATAGTATATTTACTTATACTTATATCCTTTGGTGATATATGCTTATTGTTTTACATATTTACTTATATCACTATAGTATTTATACTTAAACTTAGCATAATTCTAATGTGCATCAATTTTATTATACTTGCTACAACGTATATTGCTTTTTTTCGTCTAAATATGTATTTGTAGAAAAAAATAAGCAAGATCAACATGGATATATGCAATAAAGAAATCATAATGGGCCAAAGACGACGGTATCCCATAAGATTTTTCTGAACCACCCGACAACGTCTCCGGAGCCACGCACTCGGGGTTCCGCTACCCGGTCAGCGGATGGAGGTCGAGGGGGCAGCGCCCCCCGTGGGGGTTTGGGGACGAAGCCCTCAAAAGGTGTTTCGTTTCCCAAACTGGTCATCTTTGGACAGCTGCCGTCAAAGAAAAAAGCCATCATCTATCAAGTGAAGAAGCCAAGCCATGCCATCATCATTTCAAGACTCTGAATAAGCCTGCACCTGCTAAAGTATATCTGGAGTCTGTAATGAGTATTAGGAATAATTATAAATACAATAAATTGATGACAAAATTAAAATCTAGGGTAGATAATAACCCTGGACCACTTTTGGGCAGACAGTTGGATGATCTGACGGATCTTCGCAAAAATCCGAAGGATGATCTGAATGGACCATAGAAAAGCTTCCATGAACTTACGGCTTATCTAACGGATGTCCACGAAAATTCGAAAGAAAATCTGACTTGTTACCGTTCAGAATCCAACGGTCGGATCTGTCCCATCAATGAGCCCAACGACTCATTTTATGGCCGTTGTCATATGCAGGCGGATGATCCGACGAACTTTCGCAAAAATCTGATGGATCTTTCTTCAGCCGAATGAAAGTTGCATTATTTGCACTTTCCATTGCTTTGGTTATAAACAGCCTTAAAATCCTTCATTCAAGGTTGATGCTTTGAGCCTAAAATTTCTAATATACCAAAGCCTATCCACAAACAACTCTAGCAAAGTCTTCACTTGCCTATCCACAAATTGTGTTAGAGTGTTCTTGAGTTGTAAAAGTTCGATCTTCATCTTGTTGTGAGAAGATCTAAACCGTCTTGTTGAGAGGTTGATGTTGGAGAGTCTTCGGATCAAAGATCTCGTAAAGTTGGAGAATCTTCGGATCAAAGCTCATGTATTGAAGTCGGAGAAGCCTTCAGATAAAAGCTCTCGTGTAAGAAGTTGGCGAGCATTCGGATAAAACTCACGTTGTACTATTTGCGATAATAATAGATTAAAGTCGAAGAGAGTTCCAGGACTGGAGTACCCCTCGGAAGGATACCAGGATACATCGGGTGTCAGTATTTCTATTGCTCCTTCTCTTGCACTCTCAATCTTTAAATTGTCCATTACCAATCGTTTAGTGCTTGATTGATAAGCTTGACCCTATTCACCCCCCTATAGGGTGCTTTCAATATGGTGATGCATGAAACTTGTTGAAGGAAACTTTATTGTAAACTTGACATGCGGTTAATAAAGATTCTTCAAAAGATTGAAAGGTAACTTAGCATTTGTAAGCAATTTCAACCAGGGATCTATTTTTTCTTTTTGATTTTCCACAACAGATTTATATTCTTTAAATTTTTTAAAGGCCCCATCCTTGGTTCTTATAAAATATACATGTGTGTATATGAATGATCATCAATAAAGGTTATAAAATATCTTTTACCATTTCTAGTCAAACGACCATTTAACTCACAAATATCAGAATGTATAAGTTCAAAAAGTTCATATATTCTTTCAACATTTGAAAATAATTTCTTTTTCATTTTAGCTTCAATAGAACTTTATATTTGTCATGATCTTTTTGAGATGTAACCATGTTTAGACATGTAATATAATGTGTCATAATTTAAATGTGCTAATCTAGCATGCCACTAAGAAGATGTGCACTTAACGATATAAGCAACAACATTATTAATTTTATTAATATATTATTTAAACATACAATCACAAGTGTATCGTTTTCCTACAAATACTTCATTCTTAGATACTATTGTATTATTAGATTCCAAAACAACCTTGAAGCCTTTCTTACATAAGAGATATACAGAAATCAAATTCTTCTCAAGTTCTGGAACATGGAAGACGTTGATAATAGTGAGTTTCTTGAAAGCACCCTAGAAGGGGGTGAATAGGGTCAAGCTTACTAATCAAGCACAACAAGTTTGCTAATGGACAATTTAAAGATTAAGAGTGCAAGAGAAGAAGCAATAAAAATATCGACACCCGATGTATCATGGTATCTTTCCTTCTGGACACTCCAGTCCCGGAACTCTCTCCATCTTTAATCCACTATTATCGCAAATAGTACAACATGAGCTTTGATCCGAAGGCTCACCAACTTCTTACACGAGAGCTTTGATCCGAATGCCTCTCCAAATTCAATACACGAGAGCTTTGATCTGAAAACTCTCCAACTTCACACAAGGTTTAATCCGAAGGCTTGTCACTTCAACCTCTTTACAATATGGTTTTGATCTTCTTACAACAAAGATAAAGATCTCACTCTTACAACTCAAGAACACTTTAACACAATTTGTGTATAGGCAAGTGAAAGCTTTGGTAGAGTTGTTTGTTTATAGGCTTTGGTAGATAAAAAAAAATTTAGGCTCAAAGCATCAACCTTGAATGAAGGAATTTAAGGCTGTTTATAATCAAAGCAAAGGAAAGTAAAAATAATCAACTTTCTATCAGCGATCGAAAGATCCGTCAGTAATTCGCGGATCACCGTCGAATTTTCTACCCTGATTAGTAACGGCTACAAATACAGCTGTTAGGATCATTAATGGGACATGATCTAACCGTTGAATTCCGAAAGGTAATTTTTCGGATTATCAGTTGAATTTTTGCAGACTTTCGTCTGATAATTCGATAGCTTATAGAATATTTTATGTGGTCCATTTGGATCATCCTTCTGATTTCTGCGAAGATTCGTTGGATCTTTCGTTTGTCTGCCCAAAAATGATTATGGGTTAATATCTATCCTAGTTTTCGATTTTTCCATCCATTTCTTATGTTTACAATTATTTCTAAGTCTCCTTACAGACTCTTGATATACTTAAGCAGGTGTAGGCTTCTTTAAAGTCTTAAAATGATGATGGCATGACATAGCTTGGCTTATTCACTTAATAGATGATGGCATCTTCCCTTGACGACAGGTGTCCAAAGATATCCAGATTGTGAAATCTGAATACCTTTCCGGGACTTTGTTCCCGAACCCCCACGGGGGGTGCTGTCCCCGTGGACCCCCGTCTGCTGACCAAGCAGCGAAAACCCCGAGTGCGTGGCTCCGGAGATGTCGTTGGGCAGTTTAGAGAAATCTTGTAGGATATCGTCGTCTTTGGCCCATCATGATTTCTTTATTACATATGTTCATGTTGATCTTTCTTATTGCAAATACATGTTAGACGAACAAATCAATATACATAGCATCAAGTATGATAAAATTAATGCACATTAGGACTTTGCTAAGTTTAAGTATAAATATTATAGTGATAGCATAAATATTAGTGATATCATAATGTTAAACTTAATCGAATAACCACAATAAAAAATATGGTTAGATCATTAGGCTAACATTTTTGTCTAGTGAAGTTCAATTCAACACTTCTTTTTTTCCAAAACTTTGGCAGCAATATGATTACCTATAAGCGCTTGGGTTCCTTTAGTTCATTGTATGACTTGAACAACGTTTGTTGTTGCAAACATGTATGGTTGCACCCGTATCAAGCCACCAATTCTTAGACATAACAACAGAGGCCATGCTAAGCTATGTGGTTATGTCTATCTCCATTTTCGTAATCATTGCGACAAGTTCTTTGATTTCCGCGTCAACTATATTTGCTTTGTTACCAGTACCAGAACCAGAACCAAAGGAACCAGGAAACTTACATTTCTGAATCGTCCAATTTCATGCATAACATCTCGGTGGTCTGAACATCCTCCAAAGAACTAGTCATCTCCTTCTCGACCATGTTACATCCAACATATAAATATCCAAAGAGACATTGATGATCAGCTCCAGAGGAATCGAGTCTACTCTTGTAATAAGTCTTATTTTGGTGTCAACAGTATGTGACAATAAAAATTGACTAAAACTTTTAATTTAGTAATTTAGAAAGATATTTTGTCGTCATCTTTATACTATATTCTTCCTCTCTACCTTCTACCTATCCTCTACCTCGAAAGCCACCATTCTCTAGTTTTTGTCCACTACCACCTGTCAATCTTTTTTTTTTCCTTCCTCCATATGCTCTTCCGTCCTCTAGCCACTTCATTTATGCTCCCTTCCAGCCCTTTCCAATCTAAACTTATGATCTCCAACTCTTTCTCCTCGCCTCCTCCATTTTATGCATTATTCCGCAGATTGCAGAAATAAATAACAAAACTTAGGAGATTTATGTAAAAGTATAGTATATATTTAAGGGAGTTATATGTAGTGACTAGGGGTTCCCATTTGAAAATGGGGTAAAAATTCCATTTCAAACAACAAATAGTACATTTCAAACATAGAACCAACTACCCTTGATTTCTCTTGGAAGGCCTAAACTTGGGAAGAAAAATTACTAGGTTACTCAAGAATAAGAAGAAGAAAAATAAGACAATTGATAAAAGCACCCTAAAATGTGGTAGGGGACGACACGATTTTTATTTTTCAAATTTTAATTCCCAAGCTATCCTTTCAAAAGTGATCAAGGGCAACACAAACTTAACTTTAGGACTATCTTTGTGAACTTAGTATCTATAAGTGGCCATGCTTGTTAGCCTTAATATTTTTGTAATCTTTATTATTTTGGTTTAGTATTTTTGTAAGCTTGATTAATTTGGTTTAGCATCTTTGTGACCTTAGGACTACTAGATAATTGGCGATCTGATATTGGCTAAGAACATGTATCCTGACTTTCATACCCATCCTGCTTTTTTGGTGTCATAAAGAAAGGTAATCCTTAACAAAGAGCAAGTATGGAGAGCTTCCTTCTTAAAATGACGATGATCAAGTTTTCCCTATCATCGGCCTTTGCAATACTACCGTGACACACCCAAATGATCTTGAGTCCACTAATTTGGGAATATTTGAATGCATGATGACTTTAATATGGAAGGGCTTAAGGAACAAGCATTCCTTAACAAAGAGCAAGTATGGAGAGCTTCCTTCTTAAAATGACGATGATCAAGTTTTCCCTATCATCGGCCTTTGCAATACTACCGTGATACACCCAAATGATCTTGAGTCCACTAATTTGGGAATATTTGAATGCATGATGACTTTAATATGGAAGGGCTTAAGGAACAAGCATTGGATTGCACACGATGAGAACATCTGTATCCTATATTATGCAGCTCATATGCACGTGACTGCTAAAATTTTGACAATTCTGACTATGTTTAATACTATTAAAATTTTGACAGTCCTTCGTCGTCCCAAACATGGCTGTTTTGATTCTGAAACTTCAAAACTCCATTAATGAAGTTTGAAAATTTAGAAATAGTGTTTTAATATACTATCTACTGCGAGACTATAACAAAAACTTGGATTACAAATCTGAACAAAATAAAACCTAGATTTGAAAGAGAATATGCCCACTAGAAATATGTTACCCCTAATCATTTTACATGTTGCTCCATAATACTTTTTTTTTTAACTTAGTTGTATCCAAGGCGGAGCCACTAGTGGACAAGCCACCTAATTTCTATTTTATTTTGTTTCGGTTTTGTTTTTGTATTTATGTCAGTCTCCAGCCCATCCAAGCCCACAATAGTCTATACTCAGCAGTCCAATTCCCTCTCTCTCACAGGGCCGGCACTGGCCCAGGGCGACCAAGACGACCGCCCAGGGTCCACGGATCATGAGAGGCCCAAAAAAATTAGTTTAAAAATAAATATGTTAATACTTTTGTAAATCAAATAGAACTAGTATGTACTATGGGCCTTTAAGATACAAGTTTAGACTTGTATACTAAAGGTCCTAACTTCAATACTTGGTTGTAACTTTTTTTTAGAAGTCTTTTTAAAAAAAATTCATTATGTATGGAGGCCTTATTTTGAAGTTTCGTCCTAGACCCCACTGAGCTAAGGGCCGGTCCTGCTCTCTCACTTTCTCACTCAGTTCCCTCTCACTCACCCAAGCCTACACACGACAATATCCCACTTTTTTTCCAATTCCCAACTCCCTCTCTCTCTCTCTCTCTCTCTGTCCCGTGTACAATGCAAAACAATGTACACCTTGATCCGTTCCTCCCCATTTATCCCCGTACAACACTCCTCCGTCAACCTCTCTCTCCATAACTCACATTCTCTCATCTCCTATGCTTCATCTTCAATCAAAACTCTCTATCATAACTGTGACCGCGCCGTCGTCGTCGGACTGCAATGACAGCTGAAGGAGGAGCTACAACAACAATGTCAAGTCCTGCCGCCAACACTTCCCTCGTCGTATGAACTCCAGCAATCTCGCACCTTCGACATCAACTTCAGCATAAATTTTGTACTTTAGTTATAAGTAATTTTCTACTATTTTTTTAATAAAATTCAGAGTATTTTAAGTTTAGTCCTTAACTAAAATCCTAGTTCTCCCGGGTTGTATCATACCGTCACGCTGGTTGCGATGCCTCCAGTTATAGACGAGTAAAACTTTGATACAGAAGGGGGTATCAAAGTTTTGATACCCCCTATGTATGACATGTGGGCTTTCCTCAAAGTTTATATATATATATATATATATATATATATATATATATATATATATATATATATATATATATGTGTGTGTGTGTGTGTGTGTCTGTGTGTGTGTGTGTACACGTTTTACGAAGAGGAAGGGAGCCTCTCTCTCTTTCTCTCTCTCTCTCTCTCTCTCTCTATATATATATATATATATATATATATATATATATATATATGTATGTTTTACGAAGAGGACACACGTTTTACGAAGAGGAAGGGAGCCTCTCTCTCTCTCTCTCTCTATATATATATATATATATATATATATATATATATACACGTTTTACGAAGAGGAAGGGAGCTCACCTGTCATACATAGGGGTATCAAAACTTTGATACCCTTCTGTATCAAAGTTGTTTTTTTTTTTTTTCTGTCATACATAGGGGTATCAAAACTTTGATACCCTTCTGTATCAAAGTTGTTTTTTTTTTTTTGGGATAATTTAGCAAATGCCCCCATTCTAAATGTTGAAATTAGCATATACCCCCACTATTTTATTTATCTAACAAATACCCCCATTTTTTGATATAAAATAATAAAAATTTAAGATATACCCCCACTCTTTTACATAGGAGTGGGGGTATTTGCTAAATAAAATAAATAGTGGGGGTATATGCTAGTTTTAACATTTGGAATGGGGGTATTTGCTAAATTATCCCTTTTTTTTTTTCCAGATATAGAGTGGGATAGCGCAACCTAATCCATTCTCTACTCGTATAATCTTATCAACTCACGACCCTCCACATTTTGACTCGCTCTTTACTACTTCCTCCGATTCTCAGTCCTCATGGCGGCTTCCTTCACCACACTTGTAAGCTGTCTCTCTCTCTCTCTCTCTCTCTCTCTCTCTCTATAAACATTTCACACTTCATATACTTTTGCAGGCGAACGTAGTGCCGACGCTCAGCGGCCGGAGATCCAGCGCCTGGTCGGCCCTCCCCTCGGCCGGCATCCACAATTTCCGGAAATGCCCTCAGTCGACGAAGGGAATCTCCTCCTTGTCCTCCATCGCCGGCTCTTCCTCTTTCTCCTCCCTCTGCCATCCCTCGCCCTCCCCCTATCGGATCCGGACCCGATTCGCCAGCTCCGTCCGATCCCAAGCCCAGGCAAGAGCCATACTTTCTCGAATTAGGATCATGGACTGCCATCTTTTCCCCTGAAAAAAATAATTAAAAATAAAGTATGTCATCATTGCATCAATGCTAACTTGACACTTTAACAATTAGCGCCTGAACAGGTATTTTGTTGTACAATGTACATTCTATTTTCCAAACAATGTATTAACTTAATAAACCCAAAACAAAACAATATTCAATACATCTAGAAAAAGAAAAAAAAAAATCAGTGCATTAACTTAATGTCGTTGATTGTCATGTTGGAAGTCGATCAAGGACACACCAGAAAGGAACGCTCATCGAAAGAGTTCACTAGTCTTTTGTAATAAAATAGTTGTAAATGATTTTAAAGAGTTATATTGGTATTTGGGTCGAGTTTTGGAGTTGTGACTCTGCTTTATAAGAACATTAATTCTTGAATGACTTAGGGGTCGTCTTTAGTCCATTCAAATTCATGTTAACTTGGTAATTTCCATATCGAACGGTACCGACTGCAGTTTGAAATACGATGTATCGATTAATTTATGCAAATATCGGATAGTAGTGGTGAATAACTGTTTCCAGATCAGGTTGGGTCGGGTTAGTAGGTTTTCATAGTGAAACTATATTATTAGTATTACTAGTTTTTTAGTTTGTAGTTTTAATTTTATAATTATTAGTTTGTTACAATGTTATGAGTTATGTTCTATGCTGTTAAAGCGGGGACTAGTTAGCCTAGTTAGCAGGTGTTGTAGCACTGTCTGATTTTTTTTTATACAAAAAATGGTAAGAAAATCGGCCCTTAAAAAGTGTCATGTATTCACCGGCTTTGTCGCTTTTTAACCGCTTTTTAACGCCTTTGGATATTGTTATGTAGAATTAGTACAAGTTTTTACATATAATTGGAAATTGTCAAATCAATACTAGTGGAAATATTTTCAAATCAATGTCAGGGATTAGGGACTCCAGAACCTTGTGATGTACCTAGTATTGATAATATAATATTAGGTTAATTGCATCCATCCTATACTTTAAATAGGGAAGTGCCCCTTGACAACTGATAATTCTTTTCACAAGTGCAAGGTTGTAAAAATCGCTAGTCGGCCGCTAGTCGGTTCGTGGGGACTACGGATTAATCGGACTACTCGGGGACTACTCGGAGACTAGATTAGTCGGTTTAGAATTTTTAATGAATATATATATATATATATATATATATATATATATATATATATATATATATATGTAATATGTTATAAAAATATTTTAAAAAATAATATGTTAATTGTTGAACTTTTAATTATCGCAGACTACCGTACATTTTCATATTCATTATTTTGCATAAATTTCTATTTCGATAAATATTTAAATAATATGTTAACAACTTACTATTTTGCACGGAAAGTTACAGCCGCAGTAGCAAGCAAAAGCAAAAAAAAGTAATAAGCAAAAATTAAAAAAAGAGCCACAACAA
The DNA here is from genome assembly GCA_029216955.1 of Iris pallida. Taxonomy (NCBI): domain Eukaryota; kingdom Viridiplantae; phylum Streptophyta; class Magnoliopsida; order Asparagales; family Iridaceae; genus Iris; species Iris pallida. The sequence goes on from JANAVB010043018.1 coordinate 375,434, forward strand.
CAGTAGCAAAGAGATAATAAAGCAAAAGTAAAAATAAAAAAAGAGTAGGCTAGTCACTTTTTTCAAAAATAGAAAAAGGCAACAACAAAGTAAAGAGTCGACGACGGCTGCCTTGACGAAGTCGACGGCAGCCCAGATTAGTACAAATTTAGCTAATTTTTGGATGGACCAGCCCCTAATCGAGTCGACGGTGGCCGACAAGTGACTAGTCGGGGACTAGCCCCTAGTCGAGTCGGCGGCGGCCGACTAGCGACTAATCAGGGAATAGTCGGCCGCCTAGAGGGATTTTTACAACACTGCACAAGTGATTTTTGTCTTGAAATGTGTTGTACTTTTGAGTGAAAATTTAATCAAGCAATGTGTATAGTTTTCACTACTTTGGTGGAAATAGTTGTATTTGATAGGTCCTAGTCTTAGTAAAGTAGGAGTCCTATTAGAATCCAAGTAGCAACGTTTCATATATGGATGGGTGTTAGTCGGCTTTTAGCAAAATATAGAAAGTGCAACAAAGTCGGTGCTACATACTTGGATAAGGTTGGTTATGCTTCCTGTTAAAGAACCTGCCGGGATGGACAAATTTGAGTATGAAAAGAATAAATTATAGAGAAGGAGAGGTCATTGGATATTATTATTTAGAATTAGTACTAATATTAAATAACATGATCCTCTTTTACCGCTTTTTGACGACTAGTTCCTTCTAGTCCAAAAGCGGTACTCGGTCGCTTAGCTACCGCTTTAAGTGCATAGGTTATGTTAGATGATTTTTGTTAGTTAGTTCCTTAGAGTTTGGCCTATTAGGATATTGAGAACGTTTAGTACATCTAGAAATTTGAATTTGATAGGCATTTAATATATATAATATATAATATATTTTATTGATATATTATATTTCATTGTATTTCCGATATCCGACATTTGATATCTAAAAACTCAAACCAATATGAAACCCGATATCCGATATCTCGAATATTGACCGAGTGTATCAGGTGATATTATTGTACATACAATACAAAAGTATCATAAGATAAATTTCCTCTCGGATTGTTCAACAACCGTTCATCTATAGGTTAACTTGTACATTATTGTAAGATACATATTGATTATCTTAAGATACTGAAGAAGGTGGATTACTGGTTGGTATGTGTTTGATAAGCACTTGCTAAAGGGTGGTTTCTATGCATTTGGATCTTTGGCTGGTCTGTTTGTTTTGTTTTCTTATTTGCCTCGCTAAAACATTTTGTGCATGCACTTTTTTAGGATGAACAACTAGATTTTGTCTAATTTGTTGAATTTAGTTCCATCATTGTTTAGCAGAAGAGTGTTTTGGGCCTTGGCATTTATACGTAGAGTTAATCAGCATAAATATCTAGTCAGATTCATCATTAGCTGATTTTGTTTTGTTTCTTTTGATAGTCTTGTAACCAATGGCATTTTTCTCTATTTGTGTAGAATTGGGGTTTTATTGTTAACCGTTTTCTGCTTGAAACTCTAACTAGAGAGTCACTTTGTGGTTGTGCAATTGGATATGTTCGAGTCTTTGAGCATTCCAGATCCAATAATTGCCATGGAATAATTGTCTGTTAAAAAATCTGTTACCTCAGCTTTTCTGAAATCTGGAAGTAATCTTCGCCCTGTGCTATTTACTTGAGAATTAGAGTTATTGATGTTTTATGTAGTTTGCAATATATGTGGTTGCAGTTATCCTGTATTAAATGAATTCTTCTTTCGTACGTGTAAGCTACGTGTATAAAATCAAATATTTCTAAGACCCATTGCTGCAACCTGAGCTGTCCTAGTGTCATTTTTGCACAAATGACCATTTCAAAACCAAAACAGTCCCCTAATATGATATTTGCATGAAGGATAAAAGTAGTTCTTAACTTTTAGCAGCCTTGTTCTTATATAATCAAGAATTAGGATTTTAGATCATTTTATTAGCTTCCACTGTCAATGGCAATATGTTCTGCATATTGTTTTGTGCTTCTAATTGCTCTTTAGTTTGTGCCCACATACATGAGTGCAGTTCATCATAGCAAGAAGGATAAAAGTAATTTGACTTCAGATGTTGCTTACTGCTGAAAAGACTCATACATACTTATCTTTGAGAGTGTTTAATTAATTGTTTTGTGATGTCCATTGAAGTGCAGGAGCCTGCATTACAGTCTAAGGTCACACAAAAGGTCTATTTTGACATAAGCATCGGGAATCCTGTGGGCAATCCTGTTGGGAGGATAGTGATAGGGCTGTTTGGTGATGATGTACCCCAAACAGCAGAAAACTTCCGAGCTCTTTGTACAGGTTGATAACTATAATTCACTTGTAGATTTATATATAATGTTCTTTCTAACGCATTGTTTTCAACAATCTGTAGCAAATATAATTGTTTGGGGAAGTTTTATTTACTGCATTCTTTTGTGTGCATATTGTTGAAATCAGGAGAGAAGGGCTTCGGATACAAGGGATCTGCATTCCATCGTGTCATCAAGGAGTTCATGATCCAAGGTGGAGACTTTGATAAGGGAAATGTGCGTGCTTTATTCGTATCTTCCTTATCTTCTGCTTTCACTACATTTTTTTGTTCATTACACTTGTGACTCCTTTGGCAATGGTGAATGAAGTAGATAGCAGAAGGATATATTTGTATGCTATTGTTTTTATTTATTTTTATTCTAGTGCATGACTCTTTGTTCTCAACATGATTGTTGTTATCATCATTCTGTAAGATTGATACCTCATATATGATAGCTGATGTAACTATAACTGTGCAATTTTACTACCACATGTTAATTAGTTGTCTCATATCTGTCCATTAAGAGGTTCCATCTAATTCAGGTTGATGGGATGTTTTTGGGTGCTAGTATCATCACCAAAAACAACGAGTTTATTTAAAGAGGTCATATATGGAAAGGTGTTAACTGTTTGTCATTAGTATTTATCACCCATTATAGAATAAAATATATACCTTACTCAGGCTATCACTGTAGGCTTTATCACTATTATTCATAGGTACTGCGGTACCATGACGGAGCTAGAAGTTTCCACCACGGTTTAGGCCAGGCACAAGCAGATTTTAGTTTGAGTTTGTCAGTGTTGTTGCATGGTTTAAAGTTCGACGTCGTGATGTGGATACAAGTTCCGAGTGCTATGTTAATTCTGTTATCAGTAAGACTAAAGAATTTGGATACAAGTTCTGATAGATTTGCACATACGTAAATTAGAATTAGAAAGGAAGCTATTTTAAATGTACACAGGTTTTAAAGATGAGTTAATAGTTAGTAAGGTATTATTCAGATAAGTTGAATATATAATAGTACTAACCTTACTTGATCTATGTTTTAATGTGTAGCAGTAGTTATCTGTATCTGCTGAAATATCAATACAAAGTCAGTTACCTGTCTGCTTATTATTCGTTTACATCTCTATATGCAACTGTTCAGAGAGACAATTCGAGATGCAAAATACTTTATGGAAGCCATTTTTAGTCTAACTGGTATGTTTTACAATAAGAACGATAAAGCTACGAACAATCGTATATGGGTTGCAGAAATAAGTACTTACACAAACCAAGGACCAGGCTACTGAGGAAGTGCGAGGATGGTGTGCACCTGTATAACAAAGTACTATGGAAAATAAACAAAAAAGAAAAAAAAAAAAACATTGTGAAAATATGACTCTACCATGTACAACCTTGATAACTGAGCTTAAAACTAAAGTCCTAAATCAGAACAAAATGAGACAAGAAGATGCATGTACATTGCCTAAAGTTACAGCAGTCCCATCGGTAGTAGTCCTGCTGGTGGATGATGAAAGAAAGTAAAGAAAAGTAGGTATGAAGTTTACGAGTACCATACGATACGTACCCAATATGGTGGTACAAAATTCTCTCTCTCTCTCTCTCTCTATATATATATATATATATATATATATATATATATATATATATATATTCTCTCTCTCTCTCTCTCTCTATATATATATATATATATATATATATTCTCTCTCTCTCTCTCTCTCTATATATATATATATATATATATATATATATATATATATATAGAGAGAGAGAGAGAGAGAGAGAGAGAGGAGAGAGAGAGAGAGACGACTCCTCCGGTTTGGGATGCAGATCCCGGATGCCAAATGTGTGCTATGTAATGATGAAGATGAATCTATGGGGCATCTCTTCTTTGGTTGTCCGATGACCTGGCACATTTGGACTGAGCAGTGTGCACAGCTGAGAGGAGGAGTGGGGATGGACCGGGACATTCGGAGCATTCTCAGTTGGATTCGAGATCACAGAGGACGGGATCCGGGGTGGGCTAGAAGAGCCAGAGTTCGTCTTGCTGCGTCTGTTTGGCACATCTGGAAGGAGCGGAACAGACGTATCTTTGAGGGCTTGACTACCCCCCTATTGGAATTCTACATAATATAGAATTCGATGTATCTGTAATGGCCCCATAATAGTATTATTGGGGCATGTAAAGTTGTGATGTTGTACTTTAATACCTTTTCCGCTATATGCGAGGAATAAATTCACCCTTATTCCAAAATATATATATATATATATATATATATATAGAGAGAGAGAGAGAGAGAGAGAGAGAGAGAGAGAGAGAGAGTTTTGGGTTTGAAATAGTAATTTTATTAATGTAAAGAGTAAATTGTACAAAGGCTATATATCAAAATGAACAAAATTAACAGGTCAAAACGGAGAGTGGTCGCAACTCCACGAGCCCACCCAAACGGACTAGGTAGGAGACAATGCGAATGTCCCCCTCAATGTTGAGTTGGATTCCAATCGGAACAGTGACAAGCCCCTCAAAAGTACGACGATTCCTCTCGTGCCATGAGTGCCAGACAGTAACAAGGAAGCTCATCCGAGCCTTTCTAGAAATACTCGCCCCTTAATCTTGATAGGAGCCAATTCCTTGAGGGTGTCAAGCATCCCACACCCAGTATGGCTGGGTAAGCCCAGGAGGACTCTCTGGGACTGCCAAATGTTCCACGTGAATCTGCAACAGAGAAGAGATGCTCGTGTGTCTCATTTTCCTCCTGGCAGAACAAACATAGAGGATTATCAATCTGAATGCCGAATGGAGAAGCCTATCATAGGTGAGCAATCTGTTGCAGAGGACTTTATAGAGACATAGTCGCATTTTCACAGCAACTCCCTTGAACCAGATGAAGTCAGACCAGTCAGAAGGGTTATAGTGTGTCCGATACTGCTCATAAGCAATTTTGAAATAAAAATCCCAAGTCGGAGAACCATCCCAACTCTAGTGTTCACTGCCCCCCGCCATATCGATCTGAACCTGGCCAACATCGTTAAACCTTCTGGCTTGGATATTCCACTGATCTCGAGTTATCAACTCACTGTGAAGTTCCTTGCGGCTAGACATTTCTTAGGCAGGCCATCCAAGACGATTGAGGAGGCGATGGTTGAGCCAGGGGTCGAACCACATATTGGAATTTTTTTTTCCATTGCAAACGACACGGGACGACGCACGTTTGAGGATTGGGCGCTTGCTAAGAATAGCTTTAAATGACACTGAGAAGTTGTTGTCGATGGGTTGGATCCAGAAATTAGTTTTCGGCAGATACTTGCTGCGTGTCCAGGTAGCCAATTTCAGGTTAGCAATGTCGTGGAGAGTCCTAAAGGAGCTAAACCCAACCTCTCCCTCTCAATGTCTGCATAAGTCTTCCCAAGCAATGGCATGAAGAACACCTCTCCAAATGAAGTTAGCACATGCTTTCTCGATCTTTTTGATGGTGAGAGTAGGTAGCATGATGGCTTGAAGCCAGTACATATATAGCTAGGATGAAAGAACTAACTAGCTCGATACGGCCTCCAAAAGATAAGAGTCTGAGCTTGCCAGCCCTCCAGGCATCTCTGAACATATTCAGCAATACCACTGCAATCAAAGTCTTTGGCGTAGTTGACAGTGAGGGGGAGCCCCAAATATTTAACAGGTAGTAGTCCCTCCATGCTGAGCATAAAGCACCAATGATCTTTGTTAGAGCAGGTTTTGTTGAAGTAGGCTATGCTTTTGTCTTTATTAAGCTGGAGACCCGATACCTCTCCAAAGTTTTCTATTATCTCCATCAGGCAGCCAATCCTGTTATGACTTGGTTTAACGAACACAAGGAGGTTGTCGGCGTGTGTGTGTGTGTGTGTGTAAGAAGTAACACATCTTCATGACTAAAAGTCTAAATTTATTCACCATAAGTATCAAATGTACTTTGACCGAAAACTGTGTATTTACGTTTAAAAAAAGTTAATTTCTACTCATACTATGTTTTAAAAGACGAGGTCATATCCTATAAGCTGCACTAGAAAAGTAAACACTACCCATAAAGTACCCTAACTTAAAAAAAAAAAAATGGGTAAGTATATGGTACATACCCCTGAGTACCAGTACCCGATATGTACCCGGTGTCAGTGTCTTTTCCGAAAGTAACCGTGCTTCATAGACAAGTAGAATGGGAGAACGACATGGTGCCTGTCAAGGTAGAGATGGAGGTAGAGACTGGTGACTTTCATATTGAGAAGAGCAAAGGGGAAGTCAAGAACAGATGAGAAAGGAAAGTGGATAGAAACGGGGGGAATTTCTCTCAATTTTGATGCATGTATTTGTGACAAAGTTAACAGGCAAATGTATTTCCAAATGGAGAAAAAAGATACGAACATCACTCAGGCAGTGTTTCTATAATTATAATATATGACCTCAATTTCTTTCTGAACTATTCAAATCTTGTCTTGTAGGGAACTGGAGGTAAAAGTATATATGGGCGCACTTTTAAAGATGAGAACTTCAAATGTGAGTAAGCAATCCATTGCTATTCTCTGTAGTTAGCAGATTATATGGTCTTCTAAACATTGTTGTAACATCTTATAGTGACTCATGTGGGACCTGGAGTTGTTAGCATGGCGAATGCAGGACCCAATACCAATGGAAGCCAGTTCTTTATTTGCACAGTCAAGGTATCTATTTTTTTTCATATACCCTATCAAATTCTCAAAATATCATGTTTCCTACTGGTGACACATTCACAGGTCACAGAGATATCTTTATTAGACAAATTAGGTTTCGGCAAATTTAATTACAACCTCCACATGAATTTTATTATGGAATGTAGCATGCTACCTTCACCTACTTTACCTTTTCTGGTTCTTAGCATTTGCTTCCGTGAGTTGCCGGCATGATTCATATCCAATTTGTATTGCTCTTAATCGAGGTCAAGCCATTCTAGTACAAACTAACAGGAAAATTGGTGGCTATAATATTCTAAAACAATTTCTTTTAATACATTGGGATTTCTGGTAGAGAATAGACTTATCTTGAAGGACCACAGTACCAAATGCAACCCATATTTGCTATAACAGCACATGATCGAAACTGTGTATGTTTAAAGTTACATTACAGTCATATTAGTATCAGATGGAAGTGATTGGTACATATACAAGTAAAAGTGTTTATAAATTATCATATAAGTTTGGTATTTTTTTGTTCAATTATCACTGGTGAATCATACCAACCTAAATAGGGCTGATATTTGGCGGAAAGCCTACTTCGGTAATCGGTATGGATTCGGAGTGGATGATCAAGTCCTTGCAGTTCAGGTGAATCTGCAGGCTTAAAAAAGATTTGACCTATTCACTTTTAGCTCTAGCTGATAATTCTGACAGGCAACATATTTTCCCTCCTAATTCACATAAATTTGTCTTTAGACATCAAATCAGCATGACAGTCCAGTTATCTTGATGTGCTGCTGCTGCTGCTCAGCTGCATGTTGTAATTTGCATGAAACTATACCAAAAGATACCAAAAGATAAAATGTATTTTGTATATTCACAAGGAATTGTTTATGATAAAATTTTACCCATTTTTTGGCACTAAAAAGACTGGAAAGCAGGTAATATTCAGTGGTCATGGCGACATTAAGATCCGCCTCAAGTTCTTCCCAGTATCTTGTTAGTTTGTTAACTTGGCGGAACTCTTTGCGATCACGTGAATATTCAACAACAAAAAATCTTGAGAAATGACAAATAATTTACACAGGAAATAACTTGATCTCAAATAGCCTCATGGCTATCTGAGTACAGTTTGTTTCCTAGAACACAATGCATTTGAAGATCACATGAGACTGACTAAACTTTTGCATTGCAGACACCATGGTTGGACCAGAGGCATGTCGTGTTTGGGCAGGTCTTGGAGGGCATGGATGTAGTCAAGTTGATCGAATCTCAGGAGACGGACCGAGGGGATCGTCCTAATAAGAAGGTGGTCATCAGTGACTCCGGTGAGCTTCCCATGGTCTAAATGACGGCGTTATGACCGAGGGACCACATAAGCTTTTGCAGTCTCTTTCAATTTTACTAGTTTTAGTTGTCATCACACAGCTGATCAATGGAATACAATGTATAACAAAATCCTTGACAAGTCATGGGACCTAGCTTTCCATGAAAATGATTCGGCAGTGAGGCTATTATTGTGGATTTTGAAGAATCTAACTGGGACTAGACAGTTGAGGAAGGCAAATTCTAGTAGAAGGCCCTTGAAATCATTTTGTAATTGTTAGTCCTCGCTACTCTTGAATTACAGTTGGAACTTGTCCGCATGGAGATAAAAGAGACGATTTGTAATTTTTTCCAGCTTGTTATTGAATGTACTCATCATTTCTTCCATGGCTTCCAAATTATATATTTCTAAACAAGTATGAATTCTATTTAATGTAATTATCTGGCTTCTAACATGCGGCTGGGAGGTTTTAGTGTAATCATGAAGATACTTTCATCTATCATCCTATTTCCTTGCATCTTAGCTTAAGCATATTTGCCATGGAATTGAAATTTAAGGCAGAGTAAACATTAAGTTGTTTCTATTAAAAGGAGGCATTTTGTACACGGTATTTCTTTTTTTCCCGGAAAATTTTAGGATGAGAAACTTATATCTATGTTTTTTAGGTTACAAAAACTTCTTCCTGTAAATTAGGAATACGCGTAAACAATTTATCCACAAACACATGGGAATACATGAGAATCCTATAACTTAAAAATAGGTGGGTAACAAGTTGTTTTGTTGCTTTTTTTTCTATTAATCTTTTAATATATTTTTTGTTAGGAGCCTAACTCAATGCTACTCAAATGCAGTGATCCACTATTTGAATAACTTTTCGCCAGTTTGGGTTCAATAACTGAATGAAGCATTACACCTCATCGTTCTTGCCTAGTCAGCAAATTGGCTTGTTAGTTACTGCCAAGTCAGCAGATTGGCTCCTAGTCAGCAGATTGGTTTCCCCTTTGCTGTACCAGTATAAAGAAGAAGGTGGCGTGGGAATGAAGGGCACATGGATATTTTTCAGTACTACATTTCCTTTGAGTAAATTTTCATTCCATAGCTAATTGCAGTTAATTCCTTTTACTTTCCTTGAATCTTCTTCCTCAAGCTAATGAAATTTCCAAGTTCGTTTTGTCTATTCTGGTTGTTCTTTCAGTCTTCTGTGAATTGTGCTTATTTATCTCTGTAGCCACCGTTCACCAAGGCGCAACATCTCCGAGCGACGGTAGTGACACACCTGTTAGGTCGGGGACCTAACAAATTGGTATCAATGCCGATTGATCCAGAGCTCGAGGCGAAGGAAGACCACAGTTCGAGCAACAATTCTAGTTGTTCTTTCAGTCTTCGCAGCAGTATGAGACTCCGTCGTAGTCTCCACTGCCTCCGCCATCACCACCGGATTACTCGCCACCGACTTCGTGTAACTCCTCTTCCCGAAAATTTTTGAAATATTTTTATTATTATTTATTTGATTTAAATGGTGATTTTTATATTTATTTTTATAAATAATTATTTAGTTAATTATTACGGTAGATGACTTTAGCCATGGTGGAGTTTTGAAGTACAAGACGGCTAGGAATCATGGCACGGATAGTGCAGTGGCGTGCTTTGACTAGTGTTTAGCCATGGTAGGGGAATGCCAAGCCATAAGTGTGTCCTAACTAGAAAAACCAGGCCAACTTGCGACTTAACCTCTAAAGACATTTTAATTATTTAGATTATTGACTTTTAGAAGACTCAGTCGTACCAAATTAACCCAAACCCAACCCAAACCCGTGTAGGCACGTAGTGAGACCAAAGGCGTCCATTTAGACGTATGTCGTATCACTATTTTAATTTAGTGACCTGGTAGCCGATTTCACAAAAGGTGGTTGTATATATATATTATAAGTTCTTAATACTTAATAATGTTTTATTGATAATATAGTAAATAATTTTCTTAACAAATATGTTGGATTTTGGGATTTATCTAGATTATATATACATGTGTGTATATATATAAAAGTTTTTTTTTATAGGCTTTTATTTATATAGGCTTATATATATATATATATATATATATATATATATATATATATATATATATATATATATATATATATATATATATATATATATATATATTATTTATTTTATTTATATAAAATGTTGTGTATATAAATTAAGAATTCTATATGGCAATATTAAATATACTTAGAATAGTTTATTGCTTAAAGTTGTATTTGTGGTGTATATATATCATTTATATATATGTATATACATATGTATAGATATAGATATATGTGTATATATAGATATAATAAATAAAAAGAATAATAAAACCAAAATCCCAGCTCAACCAGCCCAGCCCGACCTCTCCTAAGCCCATCCCAGCTCAGTAAATTTCCCCTTGCACAGTCCCAAACCCGACACTATACACAACACATACGTATATATACATGTATATATCGAGAGTTAGAGGGAGAGAACTCTCGAATCAAAACCCTAGCAAACCCCCACACGCCGACACCCCTACCTCTGCGCGCGCACCCCGGCCACCGCAGCGCCGCCGCGCGCGGCTGGAGTCGGCCAGGAACGCGCACGCGCGCGATAAAAGCAGAGCAGTCGCGACAGCAGGGTGAGATGGCAACTCAACTTCGTCATTCGAATTCTTCGCACTCGCTGGTTTGTTTTACGAACCGTTTCTTCCGGTACGATCCCAAACTATGCTTCTATTTACGCCATCAATTAGTTTTAATTGAAATAGATTAAAACCTTGTAATAAATCGATGCAAACATCGACAAAAACCTGTTTTATAAATAGCAACAGGACAGCCCCGACCCCGTTTTGGAAGACCAAAATTGGTCGACCCATTGAGCAATTTAGAAATCTATTTAAAGGCAGTCCTAGACAACCTATAGGTCTCTGCAACCCAATTTACAGAAGTTGATTTCATCGACTACATGCCGAGAAATCGGATTCCGAAGATTGGCGAAAAATTGTTTTAAATTATTAAAAATCTGGGAAATTTCTCCGATACGACGTGCGTCCCACCAAACTGGACGACATGGTCGTGAACCAAAAGTATCAAAAGGTGAGTATCGACTTCGCGGACGTGTGGGCTTTGACGAAATTCAAATTGGTTGCGTGTGCGCGACGAATTTGATGCGTATCCGTCGAAATTTACCATATCGGCATCTTTGCAAATTTCTCAATTACATTGTGCACGTTCGTCAGATCGAGACGAAACTTACGCCAATAGGACCGTATCGTTTTTGTCATGTATGCGAAGTTTGGTCCAATTTTGAGACAGTTGATCGGATCGCCATTTCGCGAGCCCTACGATCCGATTCAACAGACGATTTTGTGCACGGCCTGCCGGAATCTAACTTTGAACATACAATTGGATTCGTATCATCAAAACGAATCTGTAGACATATAATTTGACGACTTTAGAGATCATTGACTCTGGCAAGCTTTTCGGTACAAAGTGGGTCCAACGGCGGACATCGTTTTGGCCCGAAATGACCTTTTTGCCCCTGTGTCCAGAATTGGACTTAAGGACAAGCAATCCTAGCTAATTTGACTATTTTAAAAATGTTGGCAATATTTATTTCAGCTTTTGGAGACAGTTGTGAGATTTGGACTTTATAGCTTACTAGTTGACAGTATATTGTTGGTTCTTCGTGCTACCATCAGGCAAGTATACATTGCCTCCCTCTACAGTTTATTTTATGCTTATATTATTTATCCTTTAGTTATATGTTATCATTTAGTTTTCTAGAGTTGATTTGGTTGACATGCCTCTTCTGCTTGTTGACACGCTTGCCACACGGAGATTAGTATCATGGATTTTGTTTATACTTCTTGACTGTCATTCATGTGATTTACCATGCTTGTGACCTGATTCCATGAGTACTAGCTGGATGGGAAAATATCTTAGTAGACATGTGGACTACCCAAAAATATCTTCAAAATGTCTATTCGTGAATAATAGCAGCTGCACACGACACGTGCAGGGTACCGGATTTATCCCTAGCCGTTCACATGTCGAAACCGATATTTCAACACACGTAGATAGTTCATATTTTATTGCTAGCAGATCATTTATGAGTACTTGTTCTCGTGTCCGTGTTCATAGTACTTGTCAGTTTCTGTCTCATTCCTGGTTATTTCTTTACGCATGATAAACTGTTAGATAGGCATGTTTTATGTATCTTGCTAGTCCTCTGAAGACCTGATGATCTCTTCAGGTTGCTGGTTGCACGGAGTTAGTTAGCTGAGCATGTGGTAGTCGATTACATCTGCATAATTCAGGTATTTTGCTGGTGATATTGCTTTATTATCTTCTTGTGCTCTTATGATATATCCTGCTTGTTAGCCTAGTTTCATAGACTCATGTTATTCTTGGAGTCTAATCGTACAATATGCTAGTGGGCTGCAGACCATGAACCATACTTGTTATTCATGTTTCATATTCTTATTGTGGATTGAGATATAGTGATGCCTTGCCATGATTAGACCCATTACATAGTCCAGACAGCGTTTACGTATTCGGGTTGGGCTGGAGTCCGCTCGATACGTAGCTGGCTTGTTTACGAGCTCGTGCCCGAAAAGCGGGTGCGGGTCGTGACAAGTTTTTTTGGTGGCCCATGCAGGTCACAGGATATCGTATCGGTTACGTAACTGTACTGATACGAGCCTGCGACTATGACTAAACCATAGAAATCTCAATCCACACTGCCTTGAAAATTCTCCTAGAAATTTCTCTACATCCTTGAAATTTCATATTTGTTCTCGATTATTCTTCCTTGCCTTCCGAATAATTGATTTTTGTCTCTTCCTATTTCGGGGTGACGAACGGTCGTACTGTCTAGAATCTATCAAAAATTCTTAAGTTATAGTATAATATTGCTTGATTATTTAATTTTTGGTTGTTTGATAGATATGGGAGGATTATAGATGTCATATGTCTTAGATATCTATGGGTAATGATTCTAGCAACTATATGGAAGGTTATAAAGTTTTAGTGACATACCTTTGAGGGAGTAGTGTGACCAAAGGTGGGTAGAAGTCCTTGAGGTTTCGTATTTACAAAATGGCTAGGAGAAGGATATAAACTATTATGGAGAAACTAAAATTCGAGGAGATTAAGGTAAACGTGGACTTACTTTTGAATTTTTAAGGAATATTTATGAATTAGAATTTCGAGGACGAAATTATTTTTAGGTTGGTAGATTTGTAACTCCTCTTCCCGAAATTTTTTTAAATATTTTTTATTATTATTTATTTGATTTAAATGGTAATTTTTATATTTGTTTTTATAAATAATTATTTAGTTAATTATTACGGTAGATGACTTTAGCCATGGTGGAGTTTTGAAGTACAAGATGGCTACGAATCATGACACGGATAGTGCAGTGGCATGCTTTGACTAGTGTTTAGCCATGGTAGGGGAATGCCAAGCCATAAGTGTGTCATAACTAGGAAAACCAGGCCAAGTTGCGACTTAACCACTAAAGACGTTTTAATCATTTAGATTATTGACTTTTAGAAGACTCGGTCGTACCAAACTAATCCGAATCCAACCCAAACCCGTGTAGGCACGTAGTGAGACCAAAGGCGTCCATGTAGACGTATGTCGTATCACTATTCTAATTTAGTGACCTGGTAGCCGATTTCATAAAAGGTGGTTGTATATATATATATATTATAAGTTCTTAATACTAAATAATGTTTTATTGATAATATAGTAAATAATTTCCTTAACAAATATGTTGAATTTTGGGATTTATCTAGATTATATATACATGTGTATTTATATAGAAGTATATTCATAGTATATGAAAATTAGGCTTTTCTATATTCATGTGTATTTTTTTTTCTATATACATATATATATATATATATATATATATATATATATATATATATATATATATATATATAACAAAAAAAAAAATATATATATATAACAATATTATTTTATTTTATTTATATAAAATGTTGTATATATACATTAAGAATTCTATATGGCAATATTAAATATACTTAGAATAGTTTATTGCTTAAAGTTGTATTTGTGGTGTATATATATCATTTATATATATATGTATATACATATGTATATATATAGATATATGTGTATATATAGATATAATAAATAAAAAGAATAATAAAAACCCAAATCCCAGCTCAACCAAGCCAGCTCAGCCCGACCTCTCCTAAGCCCAGCCCAGCTCAGTAAATTTCCCCTTGCACAGTCCCAAACCCGACACTATACACAACACACACGTATATATATACATGTATATCGAGAGTTAGAGGGAGAGAACTCTCGAATCAAAACCCTAGCAAACCCCCACACGCCGACACCCCTACCTCTGCGCGCGCACCCAGGCCACTGCAGCGCCGCCGCGCACGACCGGAGTTGGCCAGGAACGCGCGCGCACGATAAAAGCAGAGCAGTCGCGACAACAGGGTGGGATGGCAACACAACTTCGTCGTTCGAATTCTTCACACTCGCTGGTTCGTTTTACGAACCGTTTCTTCTGGTACGATCCCAAACTATACTTCTATTTATCCCATCAATTAGTTTTAATTGAAACAGATTAAAACCTTGTGATAAATCGATGCAAACATCGACAAAAACCTGTTTTATAAATAGCAAACAGGACAGCCCTGACCCCGTTTTGGAAGACCAAAATTGGTCGACCCATTGAGCAATTTAGAAATCTATTTGAAGGCAATCCTAGACAACCTATAGGGCTCTGCAACCCAATTTACAGAAGTTGATTTCATCGACTACGTAACGAGAAATCGGATTCCGAAGATTGGCGAAAAACTGTTTTAAATTATTAAAAATCTGGGAAATTCCTCCGATACGACGTGCGTCCCACCAAAACGGGTGGCATGGTCACGAACCAAAAGCATCAAAAGGTGAGTATTGACTTCGCGGACGTATGGGCTTTGACGAAATTCAAATTGGTTGCGTGTGCGCGACGAATTTGATGCGTATTCGTCAAAATTTACCGTATCGGCCTCTTTGTAAATTTTCTAATTACTTTGTGCATGTTTGTCAGATCGAGACGAAACTTGCGCCAACATGGCCGTATCATTTTTCTGGTCATGTATGTCAAGTTTGGTCCGATTTTGAGACAGTTGATCGGATCGCCGTTTCGCGGGCCCCACGATCCGATTCAACATGTGATTTGTGCACGGCCTACCGGAATTCAACTTTGGACATACTGTTGGGTTCATCTCATCGAAACGAATCTATAGACATAGTTTGAGGGCATTAAAGACCATTGACTCTGACACGCTTTTCGGTACAAAGCGGGTCCAACGGCGACATCGTTTTGGCCCGAAATGACCGTTTTGTCCCTGTGTCCAGAATTGGACTTAAGGATAGACAATTTTAGCTAATTTGACTATTCTAAGAATGTTGGCAATGTCTGTTTCAGCTTTCGGAGACAGTTGTGAGATTTGGACTTTATGGCTTACCAGTTGACAGTATATTGTTGGTTCTTCATGCTACCACCAGGCAAGTATACCTTGTCTCCCTCTACAGTTTATTTTATGCTTATATTATTTGTCCTTTAGTTACATGTTATTATTTAGTTTTCTAGAGTTGATTTGGTTGACATGCCTCTTTTGCTTGTTGATACGCTTGCCACACGGAGATTAGTATCATGGATTTTGCTTATACTTCTTGACTGTCATTCATGTGATTTACCATGCTTGTGACCTAATTTCATGAGTACTAGCTGGGTGGGAAAATATCTTAGTAGACATGTGGACTACCCAAAAATATCTCCAAAATGTTTATTCGTGAATGATAGCAGCTGCACACGACACGTACAGGGTGCTGGATTTAACCCTAGCCGTTCACATGTCGAAACCGATATTTTAACACAAGTAGATAGTTCATATTTTCTTGCTAGCAGATCATTTATGAGTACTTGTTCTCGTATCCGTGTTCATAGTACTTGTCAGATTCTGTCTCGTTCCTGGTTATTTCTTTACGCATGATAAACTGTTAGATATGCATGTTTTATGTATCTTGCTAGTCCTCTGAGGACCTGATGATCTCTTCAGGTTGCTGGTTGTACGGAGTTAATTAGCTGAGCATGTGGTAGTCGATTACATCTGCATGATTCAGGTATTTTGCTGGTGATATTGCTTTATTATCTTCTCGTACTCTTATGATATATCCTGCTTGTTAGCCTAGTATCATAGACTCATATTATTCTTGGAGTCTAATCGGACAATATGCTAGTGGACTGCAGACCATGAACCATACTTGTTCATTCATGTTTTATATTCTTATTATGGATTGAGATATAGTGATGCCTTGCCATGATTAGACCCATTACATAGTCCAGACAGCGTTTACGTATTCGGGTTGGGCTGGAGTTCACTCGATACGTAGTTGGCTTGTTCACGAGCTCGCGCCCGAAAAGCGGGTACGAATCGTGACACTCCGCTACTACCGGATTACTTGTAGCTCCCCTTTCCGAATTTTTTTGAAATATTTTATTATTATTATTTATTTGATTTAAATGGTGATTTTTAGAATTTTATAAATAATCGTTTAGTTAATTATTACGGTAGACGACTTTAGCCATGGTTAAGTTTTGAAGTACCAAACGACTAGGAATCATGGCACGTGGATAGTGCAGTGACATACCTTGACTAGTGTATTAGCCATGCCAAGGAAGACTGAGCCATAGTAATGCCATAACTAGGAAAACCAGACTAAGTTGTGACATGACCATTATAATAGTTTAATTATTTATTATTGATATTATTTGACGTTTAAGTGACCCGGTTGTACCAAACTAGTCTGGACTTGACCCGAACTAAGCCCCTTGTAGTGGTACCGTGCATCCAAAGACAGACCATGTAGGAATATTTTATGTGTGTACAAACATTCTTATTTATTTTTAAGAATTGGCGACTAATTTCTAAATATTTAATTATTTGGAAGATTTTAGGTATTATTAATATTAAATAGCGTTTAGAATGTTGTACGAATTTTTGGAGCCAAATAAATAGGGTGGTTGATAGTTCACCGCAATATATTATTGGTTTAATTCCAGTGTTATTAGGATTATTATTATTATTAATATTGTTGATGTTATTATTAAACAATATTATTTTACTATTATTGGTTATGTTTATTTTATTGTCAAATAAATATTATTGTATATGTGTTCATATCTATATAGCTAGGCCCTACACTAGGAAATAAATAGTATTTGTTTGAAGGGATACTAGATATCGTCGGATAGTATTTTTATTCACCTCCTTTCATCATATGGCAAGGGCCATATATATAGGGATAAGGGGCAACCCAAGGGTCATGAGTTACATAACCTAAGGGTCATGAGTTACATGATCCCAAGGGTCATGTATAACTCATGACATAATGGTGAATAGTAAGGATTTTACAACACTTCCCCTTATTCATCTATTTTCTTGGATCCACTTATGAAATACTTCAGGATTCAATAAGCTAATGGGGTGGATACTGCTAGATCCAGAGTAAACTTGGTTTGCCTCATTAAAACCTTGGCTGTGGAAAACCCAGTGGAAAAAACCATCAGTCCTAAGGAAAAAAGAGTGCAATCCTATAGTTTTACTCCCCCTAATCTATACAAGCTTCGGACTTGCAGGTCTTTTAGTTGCCTCATCCCTATTCCTCTTACAAGTTTTACAAAAGTACATCGTGGCGGTATTTTGGTAAACAAATCTGCTAAGTTATTACAAGATTGAATTTGTTGTATTTTGACTTGTTCCTTCTCTTGAAGGTCGTGCGTCTAGAAGAATTTGGGGGATATGTGCTTCGTCTTGTCATTCTTTATGTATCCTTTCTGAAGTTGAGCTACGCATGCTGCATTATCTTCAAAAAGGGTAGTAGGCTCAAGTTCACCAGTCTTCAGGCCAGTAGATGCCAAAATATGCTGAATGACGGAGCGAAGCCAAACACACTCCTTGCTTGTTTCATGGATTGCCAGGAGTTCAGAATGGTTGGATGACATAGCCACACTGGTCTGTTAGACGGACCTCCAGGAGATAGCCGTACCATCGAAAGTAAACACAAATCCAGTTTATGATTTCTCTGTGTGGGGATCTGATCTATAACCTGCATCTGAATAACCAGTAAAGTGGAAGACCCACTATTCGAGTAATATAGTCCTAGGTCTATAGACCCTTGGAGGTAGCGCAGAAGATGCTTCACTCCATTCCAGTGGCACTTTGTGGACGCTGCACTATATCTGGCTAATAAGTTAACTGAAAATGATATATCAGGACGCGTACAGTTAGCTATATAGAGTAGTGCCCCAATGGCACTTAGGTAAGGTACTTCAGGACCTAATAATTCCTCCCCCTCTTCCAGTGGATGGAAAGGGTCCTTCTTTACGTCCAATGATCGAACGACCATTGGTGTACTAAGGGGATGGCATTTATCCATATGGAATTGTTTAAGTAATCTTCGTGTATATGTAGATTGGTGTAACAGGATACCACCCTTTAGGTGTTCGATCTGTAAGCCAAGACAATACTTTGTTTTCTCTAGGTCTTTCATTTCAAAAGTTGTCTTAAGGCTTTCAGATATCTCAGTGATCTCTGCAGGAGATCCAATGAGATTTAAATCGTCGACATAAACGGCGACTATAACAAATCCTGTTTCCGATCTTTTTATGAAGATACACGGGCAGACTTTATCATTAGTAAATCCTTGCGTAGCAAGAAACTCACTTAGTCTGTTATACCACATTTTTCCTGATTGTTTAAGACCGTACAATGATCTTTGTAACCTTACAGAATAGGTGTCCCGAGGTCTATATGTTTTCTCTGGTGAAATTTTATATCCTTCAGGGAGTTTCATATAGATATCTTTATCTATATTGCCATAAAGATATGCAGTCACAACGTCCATGATCTGCATTTCTAGGCTTTTCAGAGAAGAGAGGCTGATCAGGAATCTGAAGGTATTCCCATCCATGACCGGAGAATATGTTTCTTCATAATCTATTCCCGGTTTCTGGGAGAAACCTTGTGCTACAAGGCGTGCTTTGTAGCGCACAACTATGTTGTGTTCATTTCTTTTCCTTGTGAAGATCCATTTATATCCTACAGGTTTTACACCTTCAGGTGTTTGGACTACTGGTCCAAAGACTTCGCGTTTCAAGAGTGAGTCCAGCCCTACTCCTATTGCCTCGTTCCACTTTGGCCAATCGCCTCTGCGTTTACATTCCGCTAGAGACCGTGGATCGATGTCATCGTCATTTTCAGTGGCGTGAACGGCAATATTAAACAAAAAATCATCGTCGACGACTGTGCTTTTTCTGTTCAGTACCTCTCCAGTACGTACATAATTATTTGATATTTCTCCTGTTTGTTCCACTTCTGGAGAAACTAGGAGGGGAGAGGTAGCTGATCTGAGCTCAGCATCCTGTGTTGGGATCTTCTTAATTTCTCCAGGGTTTTTTCTTTTACGAGGGACTTTGTCTCTCGAACCTGGTGGGCATCCTCTTTTTAATTGAGGTATTGCCATTTCTGCTGCCGGCGGATTGCATCCATCTTTGGGGATGTCAATCCTAGCTGGCGTGTTGGCAGCAGGGACGTGTGATCTGACAATCTTCTGGTTGTCAGTAAATGTATCCGAAAGTAGATGTACAGTGTTCTGAAGATGTAATATCTTCAGGATCTCATCTTCATATTGACTTGTACGCGGATCAAAATGAGACAAAGTTTTTGTGTCCTAAGAAATTGTCTTAGAAGCTTCTGGCTTCTTAGACTGTGTGCCCAGTTTAGGAAATAATCCTTCATCAAACTCACAGTCATCAAGACGTGCCTTAAATACGTCATCCGTCAGGGGTTCTAGGTATCTAATTATAGAGGGTGAGTCAAACCCAACATAGATACCTAATCGACGTTGTGGACCCATTTTGGTCCTCTGTGGGGGAGCAATGGGGACGTAAACAGCACAACCAAAAACTCTCAAATGAGAGATATTTGGAGGTGAACCATAAGCGAGCTGCATCGGAGATAGAATATGACCTCCAGAAGACCGTATTCTAATAAGTGATACGGCATACAATATAGCATGACCCCAAGCTTCCACAGTCAACTGTGACTGCATCAATAATGGACGAGCAATCCATTATAATATCTTAATAAGAGATTCTGCAAACCCGTTCTGGATGTGAACATGAGCTACATGATGTTTAACTTCGATGCCAGTTGCTTGGTAATAGTCTTGAAAGACCTGTGAAGTAAATTCATCCGCATTATCAAGTCTTAATTTTTTGATATGGTTATCGGGGAAATGAGCCCGCAACTTAATTATTTGTGCCAATAGCTTAGAAAAAGCTAAGTTGCGGGTGGACAAAAGGCACACATAAGACCATTTAGTAGATGCATCGATAAGTGCCATAAAGTACCTAAATGGACCACTTGCGGGGTGAATAGGTCCACAAATGTCTCCATGAATTCTCTCTAAGAAGCTAGGAGACTCTAGTCCCACTTTCAAAAGGGATGGTCTCGTTATAATTTTGCCTTGAAAATAAGGTAGACACGAGTAATCATACTTCTGAAGAATCTTCAGGTTCTGCAGGTTGTGTCCACTGGATTGGCTTATGATTCGTTTCATCATAGCTGATCCTGGGTGACCCAGTCTATTATGCCAAAGTTTAAATTTTAGCGATGAATGACACTTCTGGTGCACAATCATGTTAGCTTCTGTTGATTGAATATGAGTATGATAGAGACCCGACGGGAGTCCCTTGAATCGTTCTAAGATAGTTTTTGAACCATCTTTTAGACGAGTAACATACAGATATTCTGCCTCATTTATTTCATTTGTTTCTAAGTGATATCCGTTTAACCGAATGTCCTTAAAACTTATGAGGTTCCTATTTGATTTAGAAGAGAATAGTGCATCTATTATTATTAGTCTTGTTTTATTTGGGAGCAATATAATTGCTTCACCAGATCCTTCTATTATGTTTGATAGTCCTGATATCGTAATAACGGGACCGTCATAATCATACAAGCTATAAAAATAGCTTTTTCCTCGAAGGATTGTGTGCGTCGAGGCGCTGTCCATAAGGCATTCACACTTCATCTATAGATCAATGAAAAAAAAAATTATCGATCGACGAGCCGATATAGAGAGGTCAATAAGTTGCTTGCAAAAATGCATAATTTATAAGGTGGTAAGCCAAAATTTCATCTGGCTCTGCCACCTCTTGAAATATGTGCCATTGATTATATGGCAAGGGCCATATATATAGGGATAAGGGGCAACCCAAGGGTCATGAGTTACATGATCCCAAGGGTCATGTGTAACTCATGACATAATGGAGAATAGTAAGGGTTTCGCAACAGTATTGAGGTTATTTGGATTTTAGGAGGATTGTCATATATATATATATATATATATATATATATATATATATATTTTTTATATATATATATATATATATATATATATATATATATATATATATATATATATATATATTGTAAATATATATATTGTAATATATATTGTAAATATGTGTAGATGTATACATATATAAAAATATATATAAAGGAGTATATATGCGTGTATATACGAATCTATATACAAGTGCATATGTATATGTATATATATGAATATACATATATATATGTGTGTGTGTGTGTGTATATATATATATATATATATATATATATATATATATATATATATATATATAATAAAAAGAAAAAGAAAAAGAAAGGAAAAAAACAAATACTTAAGTAATTTCTCGCGAGAAGACTTCCCAGGGAAACCCGCGACCCCCCATACTCTGTTCCAAAACCGTTAGCGTATATATATACCCAACAATAGGGATGAACTAAAAACCCTAGACCTAAGCCCACGCCGCCATCTCCCTACCCCGGGCGTCCACCCCGATGGCCGTGCGTCGCCGGAGGACCGCCGGCGGCCGGCCGCGCACGCGTAGGACTGCAGCGCACAGCGTGGAAACAGAGAAGAGCAGCAGCAGTGATGGTTTGGAAAGGTCAACTTTGCGAACGTGTGGGCTTTGACGGAATTCAAATTGGTCGCGTGTGCGCGACGAATTTGATGCGTATCCGTCAAAATTCTCCGTATCGACCTCTATACAAATTCTCCAATTACTTTGTGTACGTTCGTTAGATCGAGGCGAAACTTACGCCAACAGGACCGTATCATTTTTCTGGTCCTGTATGCCAAGTTTGGTCCAATTCTGAGACAGTTGATCGAATCGTCGTTTTGTGGGCCCTACGGTCCGATTTAACGGGCAATTTTGTGCACGGCCCACCGAAATCCAAAATTGGACATACCGTTGGGTTTGTATCATCAAAACAAATCCGTAGATATATAGTTTGACGACTTTAGAGACCATTGACTCTGGCACGCTTTTTGGTGCAAAGCGGGTCCAACGGTGGATACCGTTTTGATCCGAAATTACCGTTTTGCCCTGTGTCCAGAATTGGACTTAAGGACAAGCAATTCTAGCTAATTTGACTATTCTGAAAATGTTGGCAATGTCTGTTTCAGCTTCTGGACGCAGTTAGAAGATTTGGACTTTTTGACTTGTTGATTGGCGATATATTGTTGGTTCTCCGTGCAACCCTCAAGCAAGTATACCTTGCCGAACATATGTAGCATTTATATTATTTTCTTTCTTTTGTACTTCTTTTGTGTGGTTACATGTTTTCCATATTGTGATTGGTTTGTCATCGACTATTTTTACATGTTTCTAGATTTACGTGCACGTTTAGGATATTCGACATTGCTTGATTATTGGTCTTTTGTGTTACCTTGTCTCGTGATTAAGTTGTCAATTTCTGTCCTCGACTTGACCAATCTTCACTGGAAGTATCTTGCATTGTACTACAGTTAAGATATACTATAGATTGGGAGTATCTTACATTGTACTACGACTTATAGCCGATTCTTTTATCTTGATATTGCTTGATTGACTTGACTTGAAACATGCCATAGATTGGGAGTATCTTACATTGTACTATGACCTATAGCATATATTGATTGATTGATTGACTTGATTTGCGACACTATTAATTGGGAGTATCTTGCATTGTACTACGATTTATAGGAGTCTGCTTGATCATGTATCTTTTAGGAGAGGAGATCGATACTAGAATTGGCTAATCTCGACTGAGAGTATCATGCTTTGTACATCAATTGAAATACTATAGATTGGGAGTATCTTGCATTGTACTACAAGCTATAGGAGTTCTGATTGATAGTTAGCCAAGTCTAGTATTACATTTCCGCATGACTCGTCGTCCTTAGATGTTCTTCTTCCAGTGTTCTTATCCTCCATCCATGTTATTTACTGTCTTATTAGTAGGCATGTTTTATGTATCTTGCTAGTCCTCTGAGGACTTGATGATCTCTTCAGGTAGCTGATTGCACGGAGTTAGTTAGCTGAGCATGTGGTAGTTGAATTCATCTGCATGATTCAGGTATTTTGTTAGTGTTATTGATTTACTATCTTTCTCGTACTTTTATGATATATCCTGCTTATCAGCGTAGCTTTATAGACTCATATAATTCTTGGAGTCTAATCGGACATATATGCTAGTGGGCTGCAGACCACGACCCATACTTGTTCATTCTTGTTTTACATGATTCTTGTGGATTGAGATATAGTTTAGATTAGACATAATACCATATTCTGGAAAGCTTATACGTATTCGAGTGGGGCTGTGTAAAACCCCTAAATTTCTATTATTTTTTTATTATTAAATTTGATACCGATTTAAAATTTTGTATTGTACGTCGCGTAGTCGTATTTTACGTCGCGCACGAAAATTTATTTTTCGTAGTTGCTCGTCGAGTGCGAATATGTGCGAGCGTACATATTTTAGAAAAACATTTTTCTCTATTTTAATATAACTTTCAAAATATTATATAAATATTCTTGCTATAAAAAGCCTTTGTTTCTAAAAGTTATTAATAATAAATAATATTTTTGTATACTAGAAAGCCTAATTATGTAAAGAATATTTTTGCATACATATATATTGGTAATTATTTATTGGTTTAATTTAAATAATGTAATTTTTGAAATTAATTATTATAGTATTTTTGGAAAACAAATTTTTGTAATATTTTTGACAATTTAAAATTTGATTTGATTCCATGGATACATTTAAATATATTAAGTTAATATCTATTATTTGGAATTTGATCATTTGATTTGATTTTAAACAAAAGTGATATAATTTAAATAGGATTTGGATTTGGATTTGGGTTTGAATTAAATAGATTGAATTATCTAAATTTGGGTTTAAATTCTCCTAATCCTATCCAAATTGGGAATTCCCACATCCTATAAATAGGCAGGTACTCCTCCAACTTTTCATTATCCTTCCACAAATTTCTACAAAGTGTACGTGCCTCGTGTCGGTGTCCATCTCTTCCATGTCAGCCGTGACGGCCTCGGGTCCGACCCCAGTGACTCTCTTATTCTATTCTTTTTACATGTACAAATTTTCTTTCGTGTCGGACACTTCCCCGACACAATAATAAATTCTAATCCTAAACCAAACCCTAACCCTAACTTCTTTGGCTGCCTCCCTGGCCGAGCCAACTTGGCCACCCCCGTTTCAGACCACGGCAGCCACCCCCTTCGGCATCGCCGTCAACTCGTCACCAGCCCCTACCTCCATCTGACCATAATCATAACCACCATCACCTCACCCCGCCTACCAGTTCCCCATCGCCGGCAATCCAGCCGAAGCCCCAAACCACCCGACGCCAACCCGTCAACCCCGTCCTCGCTCGCGTCAGCCAAACTCCGGCCAAGTTCCTGCCAACACCGCCTCCACCATTCCCCGTCACCATCACGACCACCACCGACACCGATATCGAACCCCCAGTCAACCCGACAAATCAACCCCCACGACCACAATCATCACCCTCACGACCATCACCCGGTCGTCGCCGTCGACGCCACCACCAAAATTCCCAGAAGCAAAAGTAATAGAACAAAACACACGCGCACACCCCTTACCTCGCCGTAGAACCCTCCGGTGCCGAGCCACCTTGGTCGACCGAACCTGGCCGCATCTCCGCCCGCGTCCTCGGCCAGCCGCGCCCATCAACCCCCAGCCTCCGCAACCTTCATCCTCCAGCTGCGTTGGCGCTCAGCCAACCGTCCGTCGGGCCAGCCGTGGTCGAGAAACCCTCATCAGCGCCCAGATCCAGCGACCTTCCTCGCTGGAAGCCTCCGCCGAGCCCGACCAAAAACCCTCCGACCCGACCGTCGCCGTCCGATCTCCTCCGCCACTTCGCCGCCCCCTTTCCAGACCTCCGTCGACCTTCCACCCTGGCACCCGCCGCTCGCCGGACAACCCGAGCGCCCCTTCCTCTGCTCTCCGTTTCCTCCTCCGCGGGTTCGCGCCCGTGCCAGTCAAAACCCTCCTCCTCCGGCCGAGACCGCCCCTCTCCCAGATCCGCTCTCCGCCGCCGGCGAACCACCCCGGCGTCGACCCCCTTTCTCTTCTCACCGCTCTCTCGCACTTTCCTTCTTCCCTCTTCCTTTCGTACTCTCTCTCTCTCCCTCATTTCTGTCTTAAATTAAAGGGAACAGCAGTGTATTTTGGTTGCTGTCGATTGTTTTGGTGTTTGTTTAGTTTTATTGTTTTTTTTCTTTCTTTCTTTTCCAAGATTGGTCCTGAGTGAAAGGGTTATTTAGTTATTTGATGTATTATTATTATTATTATTATTATCTTTATTATTGTTATTATTATTATTATTATTTTGTTGGTGTAGTTTTATTAACCAGAATTTGTTTTGTTACTATTTCTCTTGAGTATTATTATTATCATTATTTTTATATAATAATATTAGGATTATTAATATTATTACTATTGATTATGATTACTATTTTGATATTGGTTAAAAATTTTTGCTAAACATCATATTTAATATTCTTCTATTATTATTATTATACTTTTGGTATCTGAGATTAAGTTATTATTAGTTTATATAAATAACTGATTTTTGCGTAATTAGGTATAAAAATCTTTTCAAATTATTTTAAAATATAGGTATATGGTTATATAAATATTATATTTGGTTTGGCCGATATTTCAGAATATGGTTTTCTAGAGTATTTTTATCAAACATCGTTTCTGTCAAGAAACGAGAATTTACCAACTTAGTATTTTTATCCAAAAATGATTTTTCTTGACTGTGAGTATTTTTCTTATACTTATTTTGACTTATGAAAACTAGTTTTAGGAATTATAAATAATTTCTAAAAATCGTATATATAAATATTTATTTTCTTTGATTTTCTCCTGTCCGTATCCAAGTCCTATTGTTCCTAATCCTTCGCCCATTTCGAGACTACCTTATGTCCACCCTAACCAATTTGACCCTTCTGGACCCGATGGAACTGTCCGTGCCACTATTCGAGGTCACCATGTATAGTTGTCGCACCGAAGTCGCAGTTCGTACCACCTTGATCATCGCAGCATACCAGGCGTCCTACCAGGCAAGACACCTTGTCATTTGCTGTTTATCTATTTTAGCTCATATTTCATGTATTATTTATTTTCTTTATACAAAATAAAACTGGCACAACCTGTTAGAACTAACTGTTCGTTTATTGTTCCTGCTATGTATTATATTTTTCTTACACATTAAACCTAGATTTAAGGGACCACCTTGTGTGTTGCATTCATGGCCTTGACACGTGGTATCACGAAGTTATGTGTTGCATATAGAACACGGACATGCGTGACTGGCTGGCCCCCGGTGCGTATAAGCCGTACGATAGAAATAACCGCTAATAGAGGTTGCAGGCTAGTTTGACTTAGCGGTTATAGAGGTTACTGTTGTGGATACAACATGGTAGGCATTGGGTGGGAAGAACATCTCCTTAGCGTATGGGTCATATATACACTGTCCTGATTGCCGATTATCTCCAGTGGGAGGTACGGTTCTGATTGCCGGTTATCTCCAGTAGTAGGTACGGTCCTGATAGCCGGTTATCTCTAGTGGGAGGTACGGTCCTGATTCCTGATTCCTGACTGAGCCGGCCCATGCGTCAAAGGTTTGTTCTTTATTGCATATTCACTATAGTACGGTTAGGTACCCTATTGTATGTGTCTCTTAATTATTTGAGCAATATTTATTCAGTTATATGGCATGATATTATGTGTCTTGTTACGTCCCTCTGAGGACCTGGTTGTCTTGCCAGGTGTGTGCTATTGTCTTTCGCAGGTGTTCTAGCTCTAGCCGTGATCTTCGCTATTTCTTCGAGGATGATTGCATTTGGATCGTCTTCGCTTCGCTCGCCACTCATTTCATTTTCTATGTACTTTTCCTTATTTTGTTGGTAGTGGATTTGTCTCCGCCCAACATATTGTATCAAGACAAATTTATTCTCATTATATGATCTTTTATTCATTTATTCTGTGTGGGTGAGATTAGTTATGGTTCTACTGCATTTTACAGCTTATGTATTTATACGAGGCTTCCATATATTAGAGTATACTTCGTATGAATACAGCTGGCATGTCTACGTTCCTAGTCCTATGTATTTTGGGACTGGGGCGTTACATGTTTTTGTGGTGGCCCATACAGGTCAAGATAAATTGTTTGGTTACTTTACCGTACCAAGCAAGCCTGTGTGTAGGATTAGAAGTCTAGGATCTCATCCACATACTTGACCTCTTTCCTTGATTTTATCTACCGTTTGACTCATCAATTGCATCTTGCTTGCTTCCTTCCATCCCTATTCTTATCTTCCCTTCGTGCTTGCTAGAGATTGACCCTACTAGTTGGATGTCCCAGAACACTCTTAGCTTAATTCTTTTAAGTTGGGTAGAACACCCCACGACCCGACACGTCCTTGACCATTAAGGAAAATACAAATAGTATTATCTAGACCATAGAGACTAGAGGAATCTAACCCATCTAGTCAACCAAGCCTTGGTCAACGAAACCGTAGAATGATAGTATAGGAATAAACAAGACTTAGATTCCTATGACTCTTAGACTATTCATATTTGTTCCTTATTTCAATCTTAATCACTCGTGCCTATGTATTCACCATTTGATTAAATGATGCTAATATAGCCTAGTTTTTGCAAGCTTATTCTTTATCAAGTTTGTTCATGACAATATGCTATTGAGTACTCACTAGCCTATTGTCTAATCAGAACCGGTGCATAATGGTCTGATCAACCAAGTGCACTTTGGTTCGCTTTTGTCTATTACTCTACGTGAATGGGAACAAAATTAAACTTGGCCCTTACAATCCCATCCACGACTATCTTGACAATTCCTTTGAAATTATTTCAATCATCTTTGAATCACGTATTCGCATTCGATAAACGCCTCCTTCGAACTCTATATTGCTTTCGCCTTCACCTATTTTAGGAGGACGAAAGCGTTATACTATAACTTCCTCTAGCCTTCCTATCGGCTATGACCATTCTCACTCGATGCTGCTATATCTTTATCCTAAACTACTCGACTCTATCAAAACCCTCTAATCGCTTTAAATCTATTTCGTTCTCTTAATCGTGACCCTCATTCATTCCGACCGTATCGTATTATTTTCCTATGATCTAGATCGCAATTTCTTATGGCAAGATTTTGTTATTGATTGTTCCCCATCGATACCCCCTTGTGTCTCCTCACCTCCTACGAAATCTTAATTTCGAGGACAAAATTCTTTTAAGTTGGGTAGGATGTAAAACCCCTAAATTTCTACTATTTTTTTATTATTAAATTTGATACCGATTTAAAACTTTGTATTGTACGTCGCGTAGTCGTATTTACGTCGCGCACAAAAATTTATTTTTCGTAGTTGCTCGTCGAGTGCGAATATGTACGAGCGTACATATTTTAGAAAAACATTTTTCTCTATTTTAATATAACTTTCAAAATATTATATAAATATTCTTGCTATAAAAAGCCTTTGTTTCTAAAAGTTATTAATAATAAATAATATTTTTGTATACTAGAAAAGCCTAATTATGTAAAGAATATTTTTGCATACATACATATTGGTAATTATTTATTGGTTTAATTTAAATAATATAATTTTCGAAATTAATTATTATAGTATTTTTGGAAAACAAATTTTTGTAATATTTGTGATAATTTAAAATTTGATTTGATTCCATGGATACATTTAAATATATTAAGTTAATATCTATTATTTGGAATTTGATCATTTGATTTGATTTTAAACAAAAGTGATATAATTTAAATAGGATTTCGATTTGGATTTGGGTTTGAATTAAATAGATTGAATTATCTAAATTTGGGTTTAAATTCTCATAATCCTATCCAAATTGGGAATTCCCACATCCTATAAATAGGCAGGTACTCCTCCAACTTTTCATTATCCTTCCACAAATTTTCACAAAGTGTACGTGTCTCGTGTCGGTGTCCATCTCTTCCGTGTCAGCCGTGACGGCCTCGGGTCCGACCCCGGTGACTCTCTTATTCCATTCTTTTTACATGTACAAATTTTCTTCCGTGTCGGACACTTTCCCGACACAATAATAAATTCTAATCCTAAACCAAACCCTAACCCTAACTTCTTTGGCTGCCTCCCTGGCCGAGCCAACTCGGCCACCCCTGTTTCAGACCACGACAGCCACCCCCTTCGGCATCGCCGTCAACTCGTCACCAGTCCCTACCTCCATCTGACCATAACTACAACCACCATCACCTCACCCCGCCTACCAGTTCCCCATCGCCGGCAATCCAGCCGAAGACCCAAACCACCCGACGCCAACCCGCCAACCCCGTCCTCGCTCGCGTCAGCCAAACTCCGGCCAAGTTCCTGCCAACACCGCCTCCACCATTCCCCGTCACCATCACGACCACCACCGACACCGATATCGAACCCCCAGTCAACCCGACAAATCAACCCCCACGACCACCATCATCACCCTCACGACCGTCACCCGGTCGTCGCCGTCGACGCCACCACCAAAATTCCCAGAAGCAAAAGTAATAGAACAAAACACACGCGCACACCCCTTACCTCGTCGTCGAACCCTCCGGCGCCGAGCCACCTTGGTCGACCGAACCTGGCCGCATCTCCGCCCGCGTCCTCGGCCAGCCGCGCCCATCAACCTCCAGCCTCCGCAACCTTCATCCTCCAGCCGCGTCGGCGCTCAGCCAACCGTCCGCCGGGCCACCCGTGGCCGAGAAACCCTCATCAGCGCCCAGATCCGGCGACCTTCCTCGCTGGAAGCCTCCGCCGAGCCCGACCAAAAACCCTCCGACCCGACCGTCGCCGTCCGATCTCCTCCGCCACTTCGCCGCCCCCTTTCCAGACCTCCGCCGACCTTCCACCCTGGCACCCGCCGCTCGCCGGACAACCCGAGCGCCCCCTCCGCTCCTCTCCGTTTCCTCCTCCGCGGGTTCGCGCCCGCGCCAGTCAAAACCCTCGTCCTCCGGCCGAGACCGCCCCTCTCCCAGATCCGCCCTCCGCCGTCGGCGAACCACCCCGACGCCGACCCCCTTTCTCTTCTCACCGCTCTCTCGCACTTTCCTTCTTCCCTCTTCCTTTCGTACTCTCTTTCTCTCCCTCCTTTCTGTCTTAAATTAAAGGGAACATCAGTGTATTTTGGTTGCTGTCGATTGTTTTGGTGTTTGTTTAGTTTTATTGTTTTTTTTTCTTTCTTTCTTTCCCAAGATTGGTCCTAAGTGAAAGGGTTATTTAGTTATTTGATGTATTATTATTATTATTATTATTATTATCTTTATTATTGTTATTATTATTATTATTATTTTGTTGGTGTAGTTTTATTAACCATAATTTGTTTTGTTACTATTTCTCTTGAGTATTATTATTATCATTATTTTTATATAATAATATTAGGATTATTAATATTATTACTATTGATTATGATTACTATTTTGATATTGGTTAAAAAAATTGCTAAACATCATATTTAATATTCTACTATTATTATTATTATACTTTTGGTATCTGAGATTAAGTTATTATTAGTTTCTATAAATAACTGATTTTTGCGTAATTAGGTATAAAAATCTTTTCAAATTATTTTAAAATATAGGTATATGGTTATATAAATATTATATTTGGTTTGGCCGATATTTCAGAATATGGTTTTCTAGAGTATTTTTATCAAACATCGTTTCTGTCAAGAAACGAGAATTTACCAACTTAGTATTTTTATCCAAAAATAATTTTTCTTGACTGTGAGTATTTTTCTTATACTTATTTTGACTTATGAAAACTAGTTTTAGGAATTATAAATAATTTCTAAAAATCGTATATATAAATATTTATTTTCTTTGATTTTCTCCTGTCCGTATCCAAGTCCTATTGTTCCTAATCCTTCGCCCATTTCGAGACTACCTTATGTCCACCCTAACCAATTTGACCCTTCTGGACCCGATGGAACTGTCTGTGCCACTATCCGAGGTCACCATGTATAGTTGTCGCACCGAAGTCGCAGTTCGTGCCACCTTGATCATCGCAGCATACCAGGCGTCCTACCAGGCAAGACACCTTGTCATTTGCTGTTTATCTATTTTAGCTCATATTTCATGTATTATTTATTTTCTTTATACAAAATAAAACTGGCACAACCTGTTAGAACTAACTGTTCGTTTATTGTTCCTGCTATGTATTATATTTTTCTTACACATTAAACCTAGATTTAAGGGACCACCTTGTGTGTTGCATTCATGGCCTTGACACGTGGTATCACGAAGTTGTGTGTCGCATATAGAACACGGACATGCGTGACTGGCTGGCCCCCGGTGCATATAAGCCGTGCGATAGGAATAACCGCTAATAGAGGTTGCAGGCTAGTTTGACTTAGCGGTTATAGAGGTTACTGTTGTGAATACAACATGGTAGGCATTGGGTGGGAAGAACATCTCCTTACCGTATGGGTCATATATACACTGTTCTGATTGTCGGTTATCTCCAGTGGAAGGTACGGTCCTGATTATCGGTTATCTCTAGTGGGAGGTACGGTCCTGATAGCCGGTTATCTCTAGTGGGAGGTACGGTCCTGATTCCTGATTCCTGACTGAGCCGGCCCATGCGTCAAAGGTTTGTTCTTTATTGCATATTCACTATAGTACGGTTAGGTACCCTATTGTATGTGTCCCTTAATTATTTGAGCAATATTTATTCAGTTATATGGCATGATATTATGTGTCTTGTTACGTCCCTCTGAGGACCTGGTTGTCTTGCCAGGTGTGTGCTATTGTCTTTCGCAGGTGTTCTAGCTCTAGCCGTGATCTTCGCTATTTCTTCGAGGATGATTGCATTTGGATCGTCTTCGCTTCGCTCGCCACTCATTTCATTTTCTATGTACTTTTCCTTATTTTGTTGGTAGTGGATTTGTCTCCGCCCAACATATTTTATCAAGACAAATTTATTCTCATTATATGATCTTTTATTCATTTATTTTGTGTGGGTGAGATTAGTTATGGTTCTACTATATTTTACAGCTTATGTATTTATACGAGGCTTCCATATATTGGAGTATACTTCGTATGAATACAGCTGGCATGTCTACGTTCCAAGTCCTATGTATTTTAGGACTGGGGCGTTACAGGCTGGAGTCCGCTTGATACGTAGCTGGCTTGCTCACGAGCTTGCGTCCAAAAAGCGAGTGCGGATCGTGACATTACTATGGCTATCCACAGATACCATTGTCGCAGTCGTATCAGTATCCGCAACAATAATATCAGTATCCGTAGCAGCAGTACCTGATGCTGTCACCACCAACCGTGCCAGACTACGTCTATCCACCGGTGATGACGATACCGTTCTCAGTACAGTACGCTGCACAGTCCTTGCTGTCGACGTAGAATTACCAGCAGGATACGGACCACTCACCATTGTCGATCCATTCCCTGCAGTACCTGCAGTGCCAGTATCAATCGAACCTCCGTCCTTACAGCGAGCTAGAGGTGCTTGATGAAATTCCAGTGAAGGAAGAAGCACGTGGAAGTCTTAATTGCGAGGTTTTGGTGTTTGATGAAATGCATGAAAATGATTCCAAGACTTTGCATAATGCATTGGTAACAGCCACTGTTCTAGAACCAATCGACGTTGTTGTTATAGGAAGTACAACATCCGAGTGCCTTTCTGTTGAGAATGAGGTAGCAGAGAAGACTAATATTGAATCTATTACTCCAACAGATGAAAGATCGGTTCAGTTGAAGAATGAAGCTACTTATGTTTGGGAGGATACCGCCAGTGTCTCAACTGAAAAAGGTATTGGATCAAAAGATGGGGCACTCTGTGAATATCCCAAGGAACTAGTGAAAGAAGTAACTCGACCTATTGATGGGGAGCAGTCAGAGCTTCGATATGAGAGTGATGGCACGACCGATCAATCAGAACCTAAACCTTCTAATTCTTCTTAACTTGATGAGCCTATTTCAATGGGATTTGTCTGTAAGGATGCAAAACTGAAAACTATCGACTGTGAGCTACAAATTGAGGTATCTGTCCAAATTATCGCAACTGACAAAGGTGTAGCTGATCATGTTCAGGGAAAGGTTGTTGTGTCTTACCATATGGCAGACTTCTCTTGCTGTTTAGTAACTGGAGAGTACGACTGGACTGCCAACATTGAGAGGATCATGAAGGCTCAAGTGCTCAGAGACTCGAACATGGCCGACTATATGACTAACAAGAAGACTATAGAGGTCAACCCTGAGAACTCCATCATGGACGAGCTAAGGAAAAAATTAGATGCTGACAAGAATGATAAGTCTGTTAAGGACCTGGTAGTGCTGCTGGTCAAGACTGTCCTGCTTACATCTGGCTTCAACCTTGATGACCCTAACACTTTTGGTAATTGGATGCTCAAATGGGGATTAAGCATTGATGAAGATGATACACCTAAGGAGTTATTTTCTATAGATTCATCAGATATGAGTGCTTCATTAGAGAAAAAACTAGAGTCGATTGAGTTTATGGCCTTCTCAACAAGGATGAAGTTTTTGTTCTCCAATCTCAGACTGCTTACAGGATATGGGATCCAGGGAGCAACAAAATGGCATTGCAAGTAGTGTGTGGAAGAGGCCTCAAATTTTCTAGGGATCATGTCTGCCCCGTGGATGAACTATCATTCGATTTTGGTAGTAGTTGGCTAAGTGGCTTCTCTGAAAGCTTGACATCATTGGAAGTACCTAATTTTGTAAATATCAATTTGGAAGTTAATTTTGATGCCTTGGAGAGGCTTGTGGCTAGATGCAAGTCACTAAAGGTCCTAAAAGTGAATAAGAATGTCTCCTTGGAGCAACTGCAGATGCTACTTGTTAGAGTTCCTCAATTTGTAGAGCTTGGAACTGGAACTGGTTCATTTTTCAAAGATCACATGGTCCCAGTATTATACTCTGCTTGGTTCATTTGGGTTATGCCCCTCTGTAAAGTACAGAACCAGCGAAGTTCCTATCATATGGTCCTCTTCTTCGTCGACTTTGGGTTCTAGACAAAGTAGAGTAGAATGGTTTAGAAGCCATGGGGTTCAGCTGTCCTCTGCTCGAAGAACTCCAGATATTCCCAGCAAACCCATTTGATGATGAAGTTCTGGATGGAGAGGACAATGGTGTCACTGAAATTGGATTTGTTGCTATATCATAGGTTTGTCCTAACTTTCACTATGTGCTCTACTTCTGCCGCCACATGACAAATACAACATGTGAAAAGATAAAGAGCCTAGCTATAGCCAAAGAACTTGATTCTTGCTTAATTCTTATGATAAATGGAGCTTGGGCAGCAACAAAAGAGTCTACAATGAAGGACGAGGTGCTCCTTTCTGTCCACAGACTGCTCCAACCCATGGTTGTTGTGTCAACAAAATCCGATTTATGGGATCCAGGGGGAATTATAGGGTTGCAGATCTTTTTGTTCAGTCATGAGTTTCTGGTTCAGTTCGCATCAAAAAGGATAGATTCATGGTATGGGATCCACGCCCTACTCCAGTTCAAGTGATAAATATTCATGTCATAGCAACATTCCACCTCAGGACATTATTATGAAGGTTGAAGCTATAAAGTCCTTAGTGGCAATTTTGAGGTCCATGGGATATTGGATGAACAAACAGCTGAGAATACCGTATGCTAATTCTTTAAAACACCCGACAGCAGTTACGGGTAATGTTGAAGGTGGAAATGATCTCTTTGATGTTAGTACAGAGAGTGCAGAGCTCACTCAAGCTACCAAAATCGAAAAGGATGGTTTCATGGTGTGGGATTTAGGAATTGGACATTAGACTGAAATGAGCTATGGTTGTGAGCAGTTAGATATGAATTTGATTAAGTTCAGAAATCAGTGATTAATGCAGTATCATCACTACTCTAGTGAAGGAGGTATCAGTGTGTTTAGTGGCTTTGTATCTTGAGTATCAGTTCTAGCATTAACCCAGCGGCCATAGCGTATCAGTGTTACTTTCTAGCATTAGTTAGTGAAGCAGTAAGCGGGGGGAGGGCAGCTGAATACCTATTGGTTTAGTGGAAGGAAGGGGATAATGAATCTGCTACTTGGCTTCCTTACTAAAAGTTAACTAAGGATTACCCATACTTTGACCTTGAGACAAGGTCAATTTAAGGGGGTGGGATTGTTAGGAGCCTAACTCATTTCTAGTAGTGTGTCCAGTGACCAGCTACTCAAATACAATGATCCACTAGTTGAATAACTTTTTGCCAGTTTGGATTCAATAACTGAATGAAGCATTACACCTCATCATTCTTGCCTAGTCAGCAAATTGACTTGTTAGTTACTGCCTAGTTAGCAGATTGGCTCCTAGTCAGCAGATTGGTTTCCCCTATGCTGTACAAGTATAAAGAAGAAGGTGGTGTGGGAATGAAGGGCACATGGATATTTTTCAGTACTACATTTCCTTTGAGTAAATTTTCGTCCATAGCTAATTGCAGTTAATTCCCTTTACTTTCCTTGTATCTTCTTCTTCCTCAAGCTAATGAAATTTCCAAGTTCCCTTTGTCTATTCTAGTTGTTCTTTCAGTCTTTTGTGAATTGACCTTATTAATCTCTGTAGCCACCGTTCACCATGGCGCAACATCTCTGAGTGACGACAGTGATACACCTATTTTTTTTTTCTTTTTAGTTTTTTTATTATTTTTCATTTTATAATATTATTTCATTTTTTTTTTAAATTTTTTAAGGTTTTTTGGTTTTTTTCAGTTTTTTAAGATTTTTTCCTCTAGTTTTTTTTGTTCTTTTTATCTTTTTGTTTCTTTTTTCATTTTTAAGGGTTTTTTTAGGTATTTCTTAAACTTTTGTAAAGAAATGTTTTCTTTCTTTCTTTCTTTTGTTTTTTTTTCCATTTTTTTTGTTTTTTAAAAGTTTTTTTTTCTGTTTTTTTATTTTATTTTTTCATTCTTAAAGTTTTTTTTTGTTTTTATTCTGTTTTTAAAGTTTTTTTTTCTCATTTTTTTGTTCTTTTTTCATTATCTGAAGGTTATTTTGGTATTTTTTTCCAGTTTTTTCAGAAAATTTTCATTTCTTTTTCTTTTTCATTTTCACTTTTTTTTTTTTCATTTTTAAACGTCTTTTGGTTTTTATTTAGTAAGTTTTTTTCTTTCTCTTTTTCTTTTTCTTTTCTGTAAGTTTTTTTTGTGTTTTTTTTCATTTTTTATGATTTGTTTCATTTCTTTGTTCTTTTTCGTTTTTTTAAAGGTTTTTTCCTTCAGTTTTTAAAATTTTTTATTTTTATTCAATTCAGTTTTTATCTTTTAATTTTTCGAGATTGATTTTTTTTTTCAGTTTATCTTTCTAATTTTTCTAAGAATGATTTTTTCATTTATTTAAAAAAGATTTTTTTTTGTTTTTTGTTTTTCATTTTTTTTCATTTTTTCCCATTTTTTCATTTTTTTATTTTTTACCATTTTTTTCGTAAATATTTATATGTTCACCAAACATGAAAATATAATTTTGTAGGAATTTAATTACCTAAAATTTGACTCTCGTAAATATAGAATTTTCAGCTATATATTATTTCGCACCAAACGCCCCTAAAAGTTTAGATTGATATGTGTTTTCTTCGAGTCTCTGCCATGTTAGGCCATCTCTAATGGGGTTTTCTATCTCCCATATTTCTATGGTATAAATAAATTTTAGAAAACATTTCTCCCATGCGATTTCTATTCCCAATTTTTAACCTAGGTGGTATTGATGTATAGGGGTGAGGATTATTTGGGTTTGGATCGAAAATCGAACCGAAGCGAACCGAATAAGAGATTCGATTCGGTTTGAAATAAATTTGGTTCGATTTTTGTTTTGAGAATACTAAAATTTCTTACTCGGTTTCGGTTTTGGATTTCGGTTTCAGTCCAGAACCGAAAACCAAATAACACTTGTGCAATTATGTAAATACCCTCAATTTTCATATGTTGTAATTAAAACGTGTATATTTTGGAAGCAACAATTCTATTATTGTGTTTTTGAAACCAAACTTTGGTAATTTAACAACCATAACTTTGGACGTAAATATAACAAATTTGTGTATAAAATTATAATTTTTAATATCATTTAACCACGACTTCAACTTTGGATCATACCCATTATATATACAATAGAAATAGTCCAACCGAACAAACTTAATAATCAGTTTTGGCTAATCTCGGTTCGGTTTTATATTTTTAGAATTTCGGTTTATTCGGTTTTGACTATTTCGAATTAGTTGAAACCAAATAAACCGAACGCTCACCCCTAATGATATATGATGGAGAATTTCTACGAGGGTTTCTACTTGTAGAAAGTCTCATAAAAATTCTCCATCTATCATGGCAATTATTTTTGGGTCCTACACCATTAAATTGATCATTTCATTTGACACATAAAATAGACATAGAGAGCCATCGGAGAATATTTTTGTGTGTGCAATTTCTATATAGAAACCTTTCCAACTAGGATATAAATTTTCTTAAAGTTGATAGAATTGTGTATTGCCCTTGACATGAAAGAACCCAGTATATTTTCTCTCTTTTTGGAGTCAAGGATATTTCTATATAGAAATATACTGTGTTCGGGAGTAGTGTAATCCCTAGAATTGTGTCTATAAAATAGAAGTTGCAATTAGAATTCTAGGGAATACACTCCCGGACACAGTATCTTCTTCTCTTTTCGGAGTCAAGGTACAACCAAAATTAGTTTTGAGTAGGATAACACAACTTCCTGGGCCGGTTCCGGTCCTAGGTTGAAACCCATTTTATGGATTGGTGGATGGGTTCATATAGCGGTAAAATATATATATATATATATATATATATATATATATATATATATATATATATATATATATATATATATATATATATATAAAATCTGCTTGAACTTTGTTAGCTTATTTTTGATATGTTTTTTCCCCTCACGCATCGAAATCTTACAAACATATCTTATTATATATGGTTCAACTTGTTAAGTGTTCTTTTAAATTGTTCTTTCAAGCCTTCAAGTTCATGAATAATGTATTTTCACGTGATACTTAAAAAACGTTTCTTCATTTCAACAACTTGAACATGAAAACATATCTTAGCATGGTTCAACCTGAGGGCGTTCTTTTAAATGGTTCATTTTGAGATCATGAATAATGTGCTTTCACATGACACTTACAAAAACATTTCTTCATTTCAACCACATTATTTGGTGAATGACTTGCCACCCATCTTCGGCCACGGAGTACATATTGGTGTTTTTCTAGACAGGATGGGATCAAGGAGATCCTAGCCAATCATTCATTTACCATGATGTTTTTAATTTTCAAAATATATAAATGATTTTTACAGGCACACAATCATGTGATATGTATTTATAGTCTTTTACTTCAGCTAATCCAGTAATATGTATTTTGTTGTGATTTGGATAGACCCAAATATGGATGTCCTTTATCTATATCTACAACAACCTCTATCTCATTCCCTCTTTATATGTTATCAATAAAAAAAGCTACGTGCATCCAAACAGATGGTTGTGTGCTCGGGGAGCTCCAAACAGATAGTTTTCTCAACGTTACCATCAACTCAAACTATACCAAACCAAAGAGGTACCAAAATGCAATTTAACTTTCATATACAAAAATATTATGTTTTTGGTTGTCGTTGATAGTATGGCATTTTCAACATGCTCTAATCGTTAATTCTAATATAATCTCTCAACTTTCCGTCAATTTGAGACTGCAATATATTTTAAATAAACGGTTGTAATGAAAATGTATTTTATTATTATTATTTAGAATACAGGGGAATTTGTGGTTAGTCTTTCATGTGAACCCTAACTTTTTGTTCTATTAATCCATAGGGGGCGCAAGTAATGTAGGGGGATTCCAAAATGATTATGTTATGGATTTGTTCCTTCATGTGAATGTTTATTAATTCTATTCGTACATCCAAATTGTCCCTCCAATACATTTCTCCTTATGTGACAGCTAACGTGGCATGTTAAATAATATTATGTGTCATCTGACATGACTGATGACATGATAAATTTTAACCCAAAAATTTAATTATCCAATTTTGTCCATATTAATTTAATGTTAATATTAATATTAATGTTAATGTTAATATTAATATTAATTAATGTTAATATTAATGTTAATATTAATATTATTGTTAATGTAACGATAATATTAATATTAATTTTAATGTTAATGTTAACATTAATTTTAATGTTAATTTTAATGTTAATTTTAAAATTTGTCACGTTAGTTGCCACATCAACATATTACGTCAGCTGCCACATAAGGAGGGACGGTTTGGAGGTACAAATAGCATTATTCTTTTTTTTTTATCTATGAATGTTTGATACTTTAAAATCTATTTGTGAATATTTGTGGTTTGTTGCTTATATATTCGAAGAAGGATTGACAAATACCCTAAATTTTCACAATTAAGAATTAAAAAATATAGGAAATAATAATGCCTTGTTCTCATTACTAGGGTTTGTTACAATATATAGTGTCTACATTTGGGCTTATATATTTACATTACAAATATAATCTAACACCCCCCTCAAGTTGGAGCATGCAAATCACAAATGTCCAACTTGGAAAGTAAAGAATCAAACACATGCTTTCCAAGGGGCTTGGTGAAGATGTCAGCCAGTTGAGAAGAAGTAGGAACATGCGAGGCTATTACGGTGCCATCTCGAATAGCATCGCGAACAAAATAAAAATCTACCTCAATATGCTTACTGCGCTCATGAAATACCGGGTTCTGAGCCAGGTGCAGGGCAGACTGACTGTCACAATACACCGACATAGCAGACTCCAGGCGAACGCCCAAACACACCAATAATTCCTTCAACCATTTCAACTCACAAACAAGTGCAGCAAGAGATCGGTATTCAGCTTCAGCGGAAGATCGGAAAACAGTTAGTTGCTGTTTGCCATTGAATGTAGAAGTACAGAACAATTATATAGGAGGACTGAACTTAGACTCACAATACAAACTCGCTCGTATAAAGAAAGCCTAGGGACGAAAATCTAGGTACAACAATCTAGGTACAATTGTTTATTTTTGATTCTAGGGGGTGACGGTAGAGGCTCGGAAAAGCGACGGCAGCTCTGCCTTACTCCTTGGACGATCGGACGTAGCCTTGACTCTGATGAAGAAATGCTCTCGGAATGTGTGGGGAGACTCTTCTGCGCGTGCCTTTGTCTCTCTGTGTATCCCGCCGGGGTCTCCAAGTCTTCAGGTCTCTCCAGGTGTCCCCATTGTTAGCAAGGGAATGACACCTTGCTATTTATAGGAGTGAGGGTGTGATCATTAGGGTTTACAATGATTCCCTCAAAAAAGTCGGCGGCCAATCATCTGGACCATTGATTTTGATTGCAATAAATCTGGCAATTAATGCGGATTGTACCAAATCTTATGGACAATTAATGTTAATTGTCATGAATTTTGATAGGCTCGGATCTCCTGCCACGTGTTCGATTTGTCTGCTCTTATTTGATTTGGGATAATTATGATGATTGTTATAAATTTGGTTGTTGGAATATATTGATAAATCTTGATTGATTTAATGCCACGTATCTAACCATCATTACGGGGAGACTGATCTTCTGCCACGTGTCATAACTGCGAGCCACAGCCGCATGAGGGTAGCTTCTTAGGTTTTGAACCGCATGAATGTGGCAGCCGCATAGATGTAGCCTCCGAAGTTTGAGCCGCATAGGGGTGGTTTCCAATTGAGTCGTATAAGACTAGCCACGTGTCAAGGCTGCATGGGTATGGCTTCTCAGCATTTGAGCCGCATGGAGATAATCCCCATGATCTGGGCTGCATGAGGACAGCCGCCGCATGGGGTGGCTACTTAGGGTTTGAGCCACATGACGATAGTCTCCACGATCTGAGCCGCATGAGAGCATCAGCCGCATGAGGGGGGTGGCAGCCGCATAGAGAGCTTTGAAGTTGGGTGGATCGTGCCAGCTGTACCGGAGATTTTTTTCGTTTTCCGAAGAACACGTCATGTCAGAGTTTATCATTTCAGCTTTAATATCAGAGTTATCACTTTATGTCAGAGCATTTAATGGGAGCAGTCACTTCATGGCCAGCTATAAAAAGCAAACTGCATAGGGTCACGTGATTCTTTCCCGAGCCGTATGAGGCTATTGGTGAGTTTCTGAGCCGCATGAGGCTTCGATAGATTTCTGAGCCGCATGGGGCTCCTTCTGTTTTGAGCCGCATGGGCTTCTTCTATTTTGAGCCGCATGGACTTTTCTTGTTCTTTTCTATGCTTCTACAAGACCCCCTTCAAAGTTTTCAATTTGAAAAATTGAAATACTTTGAATAAGAAGCATGGCTATATAAGCTCTGCTGGCCGCATGAGATGTTCTGGCCGCATGGCCTGTCTGGCCGCATAGACTTCCTAGCCGCAAGGATCGCTTCCGGCTGCATACTGTCCTCTCTGCCACGTAGGCGACATTAATTGCTCTTGATTCATTATGATTTGGAGCCATCTTTGGGAGAATCCCAAAAATTGGTTCATTAAATATTTGGATTTTATGCCCTGGGTGAATCTCCTTTATGAGAGGGGGCAAAATTCGAGGAGTCGATTTCGCCTGCAGCACACGACCCGAAGCGGTTATTGGTCTACGTGCCCCCCATATTTTCCTATAAATATGGGTGTGTTTAGGTCATGGAGATTTCTTTATTTTCTTTTGCTCTTCTCTTGCCATCTTGTAATAGGGACATAGTCCCAAATAATGTAGTACCTTGGATTCTGAATATATGAGTATGTTTTGACTCATCCTTTATTTCTTGTACTTGTTGTATTTGTGGCATTTTGTCCCACTGGAGGACTATTTGTGGACCTGTTATCCTGGACATACCTTGGTTTTAGGTACGGATAACAAGTTTGAGAGGGATACGTAGAACAACTTTGCGATGAGGGCGTTGTGGAAGTTCTTGGTATCGAAAGAATGCAGGGGGCAGCTGGGCTCCGAAGACATGATAAGAAAATAGTGGCATGTACTAGAAAACTTAGTACAGCATTTGTGGTTAACTGCAGACACTTGTGGTCAACAGAGGACATTGGCGGTCAACAGAGGACATCTGTGGTCGTCGGAAGACATTTGTGGACCTATTATCCTGGGCGTACTCCAGTTCAGAACACGGAGACGAGAGAAAACCAACATACTTACTCAGAGGTAATGAGTACGTGGCAAGTATGGGGGTTTTACTGCGGGGTCTTACTACTCAGAGGTAATGAGGACGTGGCAGGAGTGGACTCCGCGGGAGATATTTGTGGTCAACAATGGACATTTATGGGCCTATTATCCTTGGCGTACTCCGATTTTGGGTACGGATAATAAGTCAAAAGGGAACCAACATACTTACTCAGAGGTAATGAGGACGTGGCAAGTATGAGGGTTTCTTCGATGGAGCCTTCCTACTCAGAGGTAATGAGGACGTGGCAGGAGTGGGCTCCATGAAGGGGTACATAGAACGACTCAGAGGTAATGAGGACGTAGAAGTTCTATGTAAGGGGGTAATTTGTTTTTGGCAGAAGTGAAACAACTCAGAGGTAACATCGACGTAGTTGTTTTGGGAAATTTGTGGATCTGTTACCTTTTTTTGTGCATTGGAAGTGCGGGTAGTGGATCATGAGAAAGAAGCTTCTTTTAGGAAGAAAGTTCAGAGGTATGATCATACGTGACTTACTACCCAAAAGATGCGATACAGATTGACCAGGATGGGAGTTCAGTGGTACCTGTGGGTACATAATTCGACAATCTGGAAGATTTGGAGACAGAATGTGAGTTCAGCGGTACCAAAGGGTACATAACTCTACAATCTGGAATATTTACGGTATGTCATTTCAGACATAATACTTCTTCATGAACTTGTTGTTGATGGGCAACATGAGCAAGTCTCCATTTTTTTCGCGAGGCGGTAAGCACCGTTGGAGAAGACAGCTTCAGTGACAAATGGGCCTTCCCACTTTGGCTGGAATTTGCCGGCGGTTTTGTGAGTCATAACCATCGGCCTCCGAACTGCCAGAACGAGATCGTCCACTTGGAATTTTCTGATCTTAACCTTTTTGTTGAAGGGTCCCGAGATGCGTGCTTGGTATAGCTCGATTCGTTGTTGAGCTAATAAGCGCTTTTCATCCAAGGCCTCTAACTCTTGTAGCCGGCGACGATAATTATCGTCCTTCGTCAATCGATAGGTAAGAGCGACGCGGAGCGATGCGGAGCGAAGAGATTTGGGTCTCCAAGGGGAGAACTGCCTCACTCCCGTATACCAAGGAGAATGGTGTGTTTCCGGTGGCCGTTCGTACTGTAGTACGGTACGCCCATAAGCATTTGCCGAGCTTCTCGTTCCAGTCGCGTTTGTTTGATGACACGAACTTCTTGAGAAGCTTGATGATTGTTTTGTTGAATGCTTCAGCCAGACCATTAGCTGCTGGATTATATGGTGTTGAAGCAATATTCTGGATCCGGTGTTTGCCGCAGAACCGATAGAAGGCATGGCTTGCGAACTGCGGACCGTTGTCGTGGATGATCCTTTGGGACAGTCCAAAGCGATAGATGACGTGATGCTTAAGGAAGCTGATCACGTTTGAAGTCTTGACTTCTGCCAACGGAATAGCCTCCGCCTATTTGGAGAAGTAATCAGTGATTGCGAGTATGAAGCGATGTCCTCTGGACGAAGGTGGAGTAATCG
Organism: Iris pallida; assembly: GCA_029216955.1. NCBI lineage: Eukaryota > Viridiplantae > Streptophyta > Magnoliopsida > Asparagales > Iridaceae > Iris > Iris pallida. Next base: position 419,964 of record JANAVB010043018.1, read on the forward strand.
GACCAATGATGTCCATTTCCCATGCTTCGAATGGCCAGGATGCCACTGTCGGGTATAAAAAATCGGATGGCTGATGGATAAAATCTGCGTGGACTTGACAGGCTTTGAATTTTCGTACATAGTCTATTGCATCTTCAACCATCGTGGGCCAATAATAGCCCATTCGTCGAAGGCGATCCTGTAATTTCGGGCCAGGTTGATGGGCCCCGCAGACGCCGTCATGAGCTTCACGTACGGCTTCTTTGGCTTCTGTACTTGACAGACACCGAAGCAGTAATCTATCATATGATCGCCGATACAATATTTTCGTCTCTGTATCATAGAAGAATATGAGGGAACGTCTTCTGATAGAAGTGGCTTCCTTCAGATTCTCTGGTAGGATATCGTAGACTACGAAGTCAATGAATGATTGTCTCCAGTCTGGTGCTTCGTCGACTGCCAGTGCAGAGTAACTCTCAACACATTGAATATTATTCCTGGGATAAACCAACTCACGGCCTATTATGTCGACCAGATGATGAGCATGATTCGAAACTACTAAGGAAGCGGCGAGACCTGCTAGGGCATCGGCTTCAATGTTCTGGAGCCTGGAAACGTGTTCTATGAAGAACCCTGCTAAGGACGAGATGATGTCGATCGCTATTTGGTGATAGGGGATCATATCTTCATGGCAAACCTCGTATGAACCCCGAATCTGATTGACGATTACCTGTGAATCGCCATATGCTTCGAGGTATTGTACCCCCAGTTCTTTTACAAGTCGGAGGCCAATGACCAGAGCATTGTACTCGGCCACATTGTTTGAGCAGGACTCTATGAGGGAGTAAGCCCGATTGATCACCAGCCTTGAGGAAGAAATCAGCACCACTCCGACTCCAGCGACGATGTTGCCCTTGGGCCCCGTTCTGGAAGCACCATCGAAGAACATTCGCGATATGGTATCATGAGAGGCCATATTTGAATTGGCGACTTCATCTGGTATCTCTTCGTCTATTCTGGTTGACTCCGAACCTGGATGAGCCGCTAAAAAGTCTGCAAGGGCTTGACCTTTAATCGCTTTCTGTGGAACGAAGATCATGTAGTAGGGGATAGTAATATTGCCTAGGTAGCGAGACGAGAGCTGAGTGCGCCTGGCTTAGTCATGAGGACCCGGAGGGGATTGACTCTTGATATGACATGGATGGTTTGTCCCGTGACGTAGTGTCGCATCTTTTGAATGACAAAAACCAGAGCAAGGCACTCCTTTTCTACGGCAGTATATCGATGTTCCGGCCCCATCATTATTTGGCTAAGGTAATATATAGCTTGCTCATGGCCTACATCATTGTTTTGTGCTAACAGAGCACCGAGAGAATGCTCCATAGCTCGCACATAGAGCAGGAATGGTTTTCTAGCAACCGGAGCCACCAGAACCGGAGGGTTCATCAGATATTCTTTGATGCTGTCGAAGGCACGCTGGCATTCTTCATCCCATACAAAGGAGACACCTTTCTTCATGAGGTGAGTGAATGGCTGACATCGTTCGGAGAGGTTAGAGATGAACCTCCTGATGCAGGCCAGCCTCCCTTGAAGGCCTCGGAGTTCACGAAGATTTCTCGGGGGACCCATCTCCATGATTGCCTTTGTCTTCTCCGGATCTATATGAATCCCTTGAGCAGTAATGATAAAACCCATGAATTTTTCGCTGGATACGCCCAAGAAGGATTTGGTAGGATTCATCTTCAAGTTGTATGCTCGCATCAGGTCGAACACCGTCCTTAGATTCCGCAGATGGTCTTCCTTATAGCGGCTTTTGACAGCGATATCGTCAACATAGCACTCCACGGTCTTACGTAAGTGGTCTCTGAAGATGACACTCATGGCTCTTTGATACGTGGTGCCAGTATTTTTTAAACCAAAAGGCATGATTGTGTAGCAGTATGTGCCAATCGGTGTTCGGAATGATGTGTGCTTCTCGTCGTCGGAAGACATCTTGATTTGGTTGTATCCCGAGAAACCGTCCATGAATGGCATGCGCTCGAAGTCGCAGGTGTTGTCAATCATGATGTCTGTGATAGGGAGGGAGAACTCATCTTTAGGACACGCCTCGTTAAGATTGCGGAAGTCGATACAGATTCAGATCTTTTAATTTTTCTTGAGGACCGGTACTATGTTGGCGACCCAGTCCGGATGTTGTTCTTCATGAATAAAACCGCTGGCTATCAGTTTGTTGACTTTGGCGTCGATCGTATTCATAATATCCTGGCGGAAGCGTCGCTGTTGTTGCTTGATCGGCTTTCCGGACGAATGTTGAGTTTGTGAAGTGCAATCTCGGGGTTTAGCCCTGGCATGTCTTTATAACTCCAGGCGAACACATCAATATATTCTTTGACGAGTTGTAGCAGCGATTCTCGTTCTTCGTTTGCCAGGCTTTTACTAACGAAGATTGGTTTTGGAGAAGACTCATTGCCGAGGTCAACTTGCATAACCTCATCTTCAGTAGAAGGCTCTCTTTGTTCGAACCGCTTTTCCCATTGTGCATCCAGCTGTTGGGCCCATGGCTCTAATTCAAGGAGTTCAGGAATGTCTTCTTCTTCTTCGTAAGCGTCGGTGAATACCATTTTGACAGACAAGACTTGCCTGAATACGTCCCCGATGCTGATATCTGAATCAGAAGTTGGTGATCCGGTTGAGTATGAATGCCAGTCGTATTCCTCATCTGAGCTTTCAGGGGTCGTTACAGGCGTAACATACCCAGTCCACATCGGGTCTTGTTGTAGTAATCCCGTGGTTTCCCGACCGGGACTGGCAACTATAAAGGTAACCGCCGACCAGTACCGTAGTTCAAGCCTGGTGTAGTCTCCAGATCGTACCCCTGTCTTTGCATGAGGTACTTGGATTAGGAGCTATACAGATAAAGGGGCAGTCTTCCGGCGTCCGAGTTGAGATCGACTTCCTCTATTGCGAAGGGCTGTGGATCATTCTTCCGGCCGAAGATGATTGGATGGTCTTCTCCCTCGACTATGAAGTAGGCGCCTTCCACAGGAGTAAGTTGATTTACAGTGTAAACATTTGTCACTTGCGTGTGTAGGTGAGTGCCTATACCGTGTTCCATAGAGTACATTGTACAAAGCTTATCAAGCTCGAGGTAGTTCAAAGATAGCCCTTTATTGATGAAGTAAGATATCTTTTCTAGTGGAATTACATCATCTGCGGATGGAACATCAGTATGAACAGCCATATATTTGGCCAATTCTGGTTCTTCTTCGGCCACCCCCTGTATAAACGAAGGTCGAGAGAATGACTTGGGCATCTTAATCATCAAGGGTTCCGCTAGTAGGGTAGAACGTGGAGTCGTTGGCGAACTAGCGACTCCCTGTTTGGCGCTTGATGCTAGGCGGGGAGTTGTTGGCTCGTTAGGAGTTCCCAACTTCGTATTGGGCTGACGATTCATCTTGGGAAGACGTATCGTTATTGGCTGACCAGAGGGTTTGAGCTTCTCTGTTTGTGGCTGGCCGGCTCTTGGCAGCTTGATTATCAGTGGCTCCGTTGTAGGTTTTGGCGCTTGGCCAGACCTTGGCAGTCGGATTATCATTTGCCCCTCTTGTGCCGAGAGACTGATTGCATCCTTACACAGAGCCGCCGTATGGGGTGCGGTCTTTCCAGGTTTACGAGCTTGAAAGTGGATTGTCAGAGGTTCTTCTGATCCTATTGCTGTCTCAGTTTGAGCTTGCATATCTCCTTCGACAAGGTACCTTTTCGACTTCTCGTACAAGCAGGAGTCCGAGTAATAAGACTCGACCCCTTTGAAAGGATCGATGTCAGCAAATTCTGTTCTCACGAAGCCGTGCTTGTCGACATACTTGAAGCACTGGTACAGCGCAGAAGGCACGATCATGTAATCGTGTATCCAAGGACGTCCCAGGAGAATATTATAGGAAGTGTCCGTATCTATGACATAACAAGTCACTTCTGACTGCAGATCGTCGATTTGGCACTTCAAGCGAATCTTCCCGATCGGGTAGCTCCTGTCCGAATTGAAATCGCTGATGGCGGTGCTTGTCGACGTCAGACGATGCACGGGGATGCGAATATGGTACAACAGACTCTTCGGGATGATGCTTATGAAAGAATCGGGGTCAATGTGCATCCGATCCACCTTTACATCACCGATGTATCCAGTGTAATACAACGGACGATCGTGCAAGTTGGTTTTAATGATCATATCCTGAGGAGTAAAGACGATGTTGGGTATTGTACCTGTGCAAACGCTGTTCTGAAGATTTGCAGGCAGGCTTTCTTCCGTGAGGTTGACCTGAGCCAGATATGCGTCGGCGTTCTGGAGTGCATCGCTTAGTGCCACACGAACATCTTTGGAGAGTCTCAGGAGCTCGTATTGTCACGACCCGCACCCTAGAGTAAGGGCACGAGAAGTGGGTACGTCCAGCCTACGCCGCAGTGTCGGCGGTAGAACGCCGTCCTAGTCACAACATCTAACAATATAATGCTAAGCAGTTTATACTCCCCGAATGGGGGTGACATAGCAGAATGTAAACTCAATCACATCTAAGGTAGAGCATAATGGAAGATAGATAAAACATTAAATCCAAAAGAGATACAGCAGATAGAAGTCTAAGTGTCTAAGATACACAAATCCAGAAATATATCTCAAAGCTCAAATACACTAATCCATAAATACAACTCAAGACAACTGAAAATAAGCTATAAGTAAAACCCTAGCTATCTATACAACCTCTACTGTGTCTCCTCTAGGCTAGCAGGCAACCTCCAGGCTATCTGTAAAATTTATCAACAGGTCCAGTCAGGACAGGAGCGAGCACAATACATCTCAACAGTTCATAGCAGGTTAGAAAATATAAACATGCAGTAGTGTAAGATACAGGATCTGAAAGAAATACAGTATGTAAACAGAGAGAGAACTGTAATAGAAATATCTACTATCAATAGAGAACTAATAGTGGCTAGTGATGTAGAGTACATGATAGCACATGTGAACAGAACATATTTGTACATAATCTACACTAAAGAGTTTCACATGATCTACACTACTATGGAATTGTTCACATGACTACTAGCACTCTCCCATTTTTTCTCCAATCAATACACAAGGATCTAAGCAGGTTATGTTATTGTACATGATATCACATGGGGTCCATGAAGGGGTGCACATGATAGTATACATGAAGGCTCCGTGAACATGAGAGTACATGATTCACATGAGTGTACATGTATGGTGAAAGCACAAGAGTACATGATGAAAGTGAAACGCACATGACATAATGTACCCGATGCTCCCGAGGAGGATAACATCGCATGAAGAGATCCATATAGTACTAATCCATGATAATGTCGTGACAGCATCAAGTAAGGTAATCTAACGAAGGAATATAATTCTAAGCAGGATATAAAATGATCAGAGAATGTACTCACCTGGTATCCTAAATGTCCGAAGAGAATATACTGTCCGAGGAGTGGTGTCTGTCTCCTATAGAACAGTACAAGTCATAACAAGTCTAAAATAAGGAAATAGACTGCTACAATGCATCTACATGAAGTTTGGGGTCAATCTAAGTTAAAGTCAACCTTTGGTCAACTCTAGTCAACTAGACTAGTCAAACTAGGTCAACTAGGTCAAACCTAAACCAAACAAGTCTATACTAGTCTAACTAGTCTATTCTAGGCCTAATCAAGACTAAACAAATCTAACTAAACTCTCACTAGACAAACAGACACACCATAGGCTAAGAGCCCTAGGCTATAGGCTATATCATGCCTAAGCCAAACTACAAACACATATACACATAACAATATATATATATCTAATATATTATAGTACACTCATAACATATAGGCTACCTATATGTACATCCCACACACACACACACACACACACACACACACACACACACACATATATATATATATATTATATATATATATATAAAAATATATTATATATATATATATATATATATATATATATATATATATATATATATATATATATATATATATATATATATATATATATATATATATATATATATATATATATGCATCACTATTCACATATTCATATACATAGATATATAGGAAAGCTATATATATAGGCACATACATATATATATATATATATATATATATATATATATATATATATATATATATATATATATATATATATATATATATATATATATATATATATAGAATGAGAGGTAAAAGAGTAAGTGAGTATGTGTATGTTTGGCATGTGTGTGAAAGGATATGTGTTAATGTTCTAAAATTTAGTGATAGGTAGGTGTATGTGACATGAGATACATGATGTCAAAGGGTGTATGAATGCATGTGTGTAAAAGGTTATAGGTTAAGTCAGTTTATAGAAATACGTACATACTTACTTACCTTGTATACATGCATACATACATATCATGTATATTACATTTACACGATACATACATGTATACTTGTATTATATTATACTTACATTCATGCATATTAGATACTTGTATTTATATTAACATATTGCAAACATTCATTTCATTCATGCATCTATGCATTACCTACATGTTTTATACAAATGCATATATTGTATATTCATATCATTTCATACATTAACATAGAGACATACAAACATGCACACATCATATATTTCATACCTTACATTACCTTACATATCATGTTATATATTATCATTCATTTCTTTCATATATTGCATTATCTTTAAGTTGAATACATCATGTATGGATACAATACATTATCTTGCATGCTTGCATTCATATATTACATTCTATATTACCTATACATGCATTTCCTCCATCCATTCATGCTTGCATCATATACTCTATATTACCATACATGTTATCATTATATATTGTATTATAATATTTATATATTATGCATTCATATCTATCATTACATATATATCTTCATGCATACATTGTATATCATTCTTTCATACATGCATTGCTTATATGCATTATATTAATTGCATTCCTACATGCTTGCATTCAACCATATATATATATATTAATGTAAAGAGAATATATATCATATATATATCATTTCATTCATCTAACATATCATGCATTACATACTCTATATTCATTTAATATCCATACTACATAGGCTCATATGTTACACAAAATGCATATATCGTATAGTCACTCTTCTACTTAAAACTAATACTGTACCAATTGGGTATTCACTAAATTCTAGGATTAAAATATGTCATAGCCCTTTGTGTTAGCTTTTCGAAACTTTAAATGGATCACATTTTCGTGTCCGGAAGCTCCCGGAATCGCGAAAATACCGAAACACGTTCGTCTTTCGTACAGCTGACACTCAAATAATTCTACAGAAAGTTACAGAAAGAATTTGGCTTATTAAAATAAATATTTGGAAAGCTAACTTCGATACGGTTCTTTTAAAAAAAATGAAAGATAAATCGGAGTTCTAAGCTAAAAGTTATGACATTTCTAATTTACTTTGGTTAATAAAAACGTGGATAAAAATTATGACAGATTTGACAAAAGAACACATATAGGCCAAGATACTTGGATGCAAACATAGGTATCCAAATGAAACTCATTCTTGTTAGCCCAATGATTATATCATGTTTTTGAATATGGCTAATCAATTAAGTTTAACATAATGACATCACTAATATTCATATAATCACTTTCATGTTGCTACTTAAACTTAGCATTGTCCTAAATGTTCTATAACATATTGCTATGCTTGTATCATATTGGTTTTGTTTGTCTAACATGTATTTGTAGACATGCAGTAAGCATGATCAAGCTTTGTCAAACTAGGACATATGTAATAGAGAATTATTGATGGGCCAAAGACGGCGTTATACAAGAAGATTTCTCTGAACCGCCTAACGACCTATCCGGGGCCTCGCATCGGGGGTTCCGCTGCCCGGTCAGCGGACAGGGGTCGAGGGGGCAGCGCCCCCCGTCAGGTGTTCGGGGGCGAAGCCCCCAAAAGGTATTCAGATTTCCAGATCTGTTTATCTTTGGACGACCGTCGTCAAGTGAAAAAGGCATCTTCAAGTCTGCTTAAATATTTGAAGAAAGGCATCATCAAAGGGCTCTTGGTTTTTCTATTTTATCAATGTATTTTTTGTTGGCCCAATAATTACATCGTATTTTTGAATATGGCTAATCAGTTAAGTTTAACAAAATGATGTCACTAATATTCATATACTCACTATCATGTTGCTACTTAAACTTAGCATTGTCCTAATTGTCCTATATTATATTTTTATGCTTGTATCGTACTGCAACATATTTTGCTTAGCATTGTCCTAATTGTCCTATATTATATTGCTATGCTTGTATCGTACTGTAACATATTTTGCTGGCCTAACATGTATTTGTAGACATGCAGTAAGCATGATCAAACATGATCAAACCAGGACATAGGCATTGAAGAATTAATGATGGAGCAAAGACGGCGTCATACAAAAAGATTTCTCCGAACCGCCTAGCGACCTATACAGATTTTTAGATCTGTTTATCTTCGGATGACTGCTGTCAAGAAAAAATACGTCTTCAGGACTGCTCAAATATCAGAATAAAGGTGTCATCAAAGGGCTCTTGGTTTTCCTACTTATTCCAAGTCTGTAATCTTCAATTTATTGAGTCTAGGAGAATGTGTATGTTGAGTCGCACTGAGTCATCTCAACCCCTAGACATATCTCTCCAAGCTCTATCATACAACATACCAATTCCTGAACCAAGTCTAAGCTCCACAAAGCCCAAAAGCCCAATGGACCAATTCTGTCTTCTGGAGACAGAGTTCGGGCCGAACTCTGCCTCCACACAGAGTTCGGGCCGAACTCTGTCCCCTGATTTCCAGCACCCTGATTTTTAGGGCCTGCTTGCTACAAGCTGTCCAACGTTCGAAAATTTGAATTCTTGGGGCAGAATTCTGGCCGGAATTCTGCCTCCCCAGAGTAGTATAAATAGAGCTTGAATTCTTTCATTTCAAATCATCTCTTACCTTCAAATATTCAAGCTTTCTAAGCTCTACTACTCCAAGCCTCATTCTCCCATATCTCCTAAGCCACAACTCTCCTTAGCCCAAGGTGCTCAGTGCGATATCAGCTAGAAGTTGTGTGCAAGAGTGAAAGAAAAGTCACTTGGACAATTCCAAGTTTCGCCACCTGCGAATCTGTAAGAAGTTGGCGTGCTCTTCTGAGTAAAGGCACGTGGTTGTACACTATTTCACAAATAGTGAATTTTAATCCTGAGCTAGAGTTCTCAGGCCTGGACTAGTCCTCCACGAGGGAAATCAGGTTAAAACTGCTGTATCTGCGAATGCTTTTCTGATCTTTATTTACTTCCGCATTTATTTCTGATTTATTTACTATCTTGATAGTTGGTCTTGTAGAGGTGATATAGAGTTATTTTATTTGGTGATTATTGACACAAACTCTATTCACCCCCCCTCTAGAGTTGCCTACACGTTATTTCAATTGGTATCAGAGCAAGGTCTTTATTGTTAGGCTTAACATCCTTAGAGTAGATCCTTGTTTATTTGTGTATGGCATCGTATTCTTCCTCCTCCGATGAAGAGGGTTTTTCTTCTAGTAGCATAGACAATCATGTTTCTTCTAATTGCAATAAGTGCTCTAAGTGGAAAGCCATGGCTAACCAATCCTTAAAGTTTGCTAAGGCTTTTCATTCTACAAATGAAGAACTTGTAGAAAAGGTTATTCATTTAGAAGAAGCTAATGAGTTTTTGAGAAATAAAAATAATATTTTATTATCTAGACTTGACTCTCAAAACTCATCTTGTGTTTCTTTAAAGAGTTTGAATGATTCTTTAATTTTGAAAATCAAATTTCTTTCCTCATCAATAGAAGATCTTAAGAAGCAAGCACATGAGCTAAATCATTTGCATGATTCTTCTATTGACTCTTTAAAGAAACAAAATGATGATTTTATTTCTAGAATTGCTTTATTTGAAAAAGAGAATTATGCTTTAAATGCTAAATTTGATTCTCTTACTTGTTTGCATAATGATTTGCTAATAGAACATGATGTTCTTAAGACCAAATCCATGCATAGTGATTCTCTTACTTGTGTGCATAATGATTTGCCATTAGAACATGATAGTCTTAAGACCAAATCCATGCATGCTCACTCTAGAGATATTCATCATTCTAGTATGTCACATGTTCATAATCATGCTCATTCTGATACATGTGCACACACTAGTATTAGGTGCTTCTATTGCTCTCGTATTGGACACATGAGTGTAACTTGTCCTATTCGTAGGAGTTTTTCTACCAATGCTAGAGTAAATAGTATATGGGTCCCTAAAGCTAACAAATGTGGATCTAAGTTTATTTGGATACCAAAGTCTTCACCTAATATTGTAGGTGGAGCTACTTGTATCAAGACATAGCACCGAGGAAGCGTGTTGGTTGTTGCAAAGCTCAAAGGTTATCTTCCAAGCAATTGCACCAACACAAGTGTGGCCACTAGAGCCACTTTGGTAACGTGCTAAACGATTCTCTTTAAATGGTTTATATTTGTAGAATTTAGCATGTTTCTCTTGATGTCTTGCTACTAGCTCATATTGACATCCTTTGGTTGCTTATTATATAAATCAATGTGAGATATAATACTAGCATGCTTAGTTAATGTTTTATTTCTTTTATCTAGCATGACTAATTACTTAGCTTAAATGACTAGTTCACACTATATAGTTTATCGCTCATTTTCTAGTAGTGTGACACATCTATATATGCATCCTCGTTTTTTTTTTCTTATTTATAAAGTATGCATATCACTCTAGTCCATATGACCTTGGTTTTGATTTGAGTTAATATGATTTTATCTCTTCATCTTTAAAAGTTTTGAGATAGTTACTTCTTGCCAATTTGTATTTAGTTTATCTTAATTGCTATTTGTGAATATAAGTGTTTAGCACAAGCTATTTATAATTTGATAAGTATATACTTATACTTCTTTTTAATCATGTGCTTGCATAATATCTTCATTATCAATTCTCATATTTTATTTTGATTATCCTATTGAGAATCAATTATGTCTTTGCCTAATAAAGTCTATTTATACGTGCTTTTGAATTTGTGATAATTTTTCAAACATTCATGATGGATACATGACTATATTCATTAAATCTTCATTTACATGTAGATCATGTATTTATTATATTGACATCTATTTTTGTATAAATATCTCTATGTGGGCATATGAGATAAGCTCAAGTTTTATATTACTTTGAAGAGTATTTATTCATACTTGTGCTTACCTTATATTTTAGCTATTGATTCTTTTGACTAAATTTGTGTTTATCTCTACTTGAATTAAGTAGCTTATTCCTTAAAGTCTTCTTTTTTATGATATTTTATTGGCTTTTATTTGTTGACTTTATGGATACATGTCTTTCACTCTTATTTTGATCTTTTTCGCTTAACCAATTTTCAGCCTGATTCCAGTTCTGTCACCAGAATCCGGAATTCGGGCCGAACTCTGCCTTTACTAGAGTTCGGGCCGAATTCGGCCTGGTTGTTCCAGAACCGGAAACAGCCTCAGCCGTTGATCAAATTATAGATCCAATGGCAATTATTGATTCCAAATGTTGATATTTATTTATTCAAATGCCTTAAAGTTGGAATGTTGAGAGAAAATGTTTATTAGTGTCTTGTTCATGACTTTTATGGAAGTTCTTTTAAGAATTGTTTGGTTTTGTGCTTTACCTTACTTGTTAAAATTATTCACTTATTAGTGCACATTTTGCGCATGTATCTTCTATATATTTTTCTCCATAAGTGTATTATGAAAATATTTGTTTTGAAAATACTCTTAGCAAATTTTGATGATCATTCTTTTATTATTATTTGGGTATTTACCTTTCTTATTCATAGGAATTTTTGGATTTTGATGTTGTTTGATGATACTGTATATATTCCTTTAAATCTAAGTTCTTAAAAGTAAAGAACATTTTGGGAACAAGCCGAAAGGGTCCTTCTGTCATACAGGTGTAAATAGCCTGAAGCGACACGGTGCACTAGTCTTCAGACTACCGCTAGCTAGGAACCGGCCCCTACAGCTAACCCAAAGTGATCAATACTTTATAGACTTAAGATTTATTAAGGTCTAATTGCAACCATTATCTAGTTCTGGATCAACCCCCAAGTTCCAGAATACTTCATCATATCTAGCCCTGTATTTTGAGCTATAAATATTTTATTATTATTGCCCAATAATGTTTTTGTAGCACATGAGAATACATGTAATTGATATATCATACTTCTCATGTCCTTAGCTATTATGGTTTCAGCTTATGTGTTGAGATTTTTTATTTCTAGAGAATACACTTATTTTAAAATGGCTATAATATTTTGCATTCTCTAGATCAATCTATTATTTCATTATCTTGGGTTAATCTCAATATTAGGCAAAGAGATTTGCTCTATTGTGTTTTCATGAACATCTCTTTTGTCCTTTACTTGATGAGAGTCTAATTCATTTACTTCCTATCTTATACTCTCATCCTTGCTTAACAAAGAGTATATAAATCATTTTGATCATTCAAAATGTATTGCCCTTATTGTGAACTCTATGCTTAAGCATATATTTTTTTAGTGCTAGTGACTTAAGATTTAATGAGCACATTTATCTTGTTAATGACCTACCTCATTAATCTTAATTAGTTATGTAGCGTGCTTATTTGCGATGTATTATTAAGCTACATAATTTTTGTTCACTTTCACTCATCTAGCTATCTTCTTGAATTTCAATCTATATGTGATATGCTCGTTTACAAAAACAAGATTTATGAATTTTATTGATGAGATTTGTATTCTATTTTAGATACATATGTTTGGTCTCTAAAATTAGTTTGACAATTTTTTATTTTATCTTGTTTCTATTAAGGTTTGTGATTCATCGCTTTAACTTCCTTCCATACTAGTCATTGGAAAGCATCTCTTAAATTTCTCTCATCTTTTGAGTCATGATTTTATTATATTATCATTTCTTTGGAATAAATTTGCAATCATTTAAATAAGATTGACTCTTTTCTATATTTTCCATTGGTTTGTTTATATGGTTTTTAGATGGGATTTATGACGGATCATAATTATTTATTGGTTTACTTTATAAATGATCCTAATGATTAAGTAGTCCTATATTATCTAATTATGTGGTTATCAAGTTAATTTATTACTCTACTTTGACTACTCATGGATTATCACATATGCTCTTTGCTATTTGAACTTTATTGGTTTCTCTTTTAGTATTAGCAAGGTTGGATTATTACCCGTTGATGGGTACATATGTGGTAAAACATATATAGTCCATACAAAGCAATAAATTGGTTGATCATTTCTTAATTAGATAATCATGGACATGATATTTGAGTTTTATTTTTTAGTTTTTGAGCTATATTCATGATTGATTTAATGGACTTTATTTCTTTTCATGATGATCTTCTTATCAAAAGATAACATGCATTGATATATCATATTTCAATATGATATTCTTTTATATAGGTTAGTGTATGTCGTCTTTTGATTGCATGTGCTAAATTGAAATATTCTTTTGACTTCTCATCTTTAGTAACTATTAGTGGATATATCTTATTGACTAAAGATGATATTTTTCATTCTATGATAATTTTATAGCCTTATATCATTTTTTATGTCATAAGTTATCATTTTATAGACGTTTTTATAGCATTGAGCAAGGGGGAGAAATCAATAGTTGATTTATCCCTAGATCTTGAAGTCATCATTTTTTTTGCTATAAGTGCTTTGGAACTAGATACACATATTTTAAGGGGGAGCAAATAAATTGGTTCAATTCATTTATACCCTTTAATATGTCGTATACGTAGTTCATCATTGACCTTTTTTTTTATTATTATTAAGATACTGGTATTTTGTGAAAAGTCTATGAGAGTATATGCAATTGTTTTCATCATATTATCTCTCTCTCTCTTTTATATGAGTCATTTCGTAAATATTAACTTTTGTATTTTACCTTAATGACTATTGTGCTTTCTTTGATTTGGTTTTTCCTTGTATGCTTAATTGATTTGGCTTTCCTTGTTGAGTACTTACCCAAAATTCATGATTTTGGTAATAGTTTGAGGGGGAGCATTCAAGTAGACTGAATTTCTCTTTCTCAAACAATTTTCTCCTTTACCTTCATGTTTATCTAAAGGATATTCATATAGCATGATAAGGTAATTGAGTTCAAATGCATGAATTTTGGATAAGCAAATAGATTTGCAATTAATGAGATCCTTTTCTATCAATTGCTCTATTTTACATTGATCATTCCTTTATTTTGTTCCACCATTTATCTGTGGACAATTGTAACTATCATAGTTTCATTGATCAATGTTTCAAGTTTTTATATTTCAATTGATATCAAGTTTGTCTATTTCAATATCTCAATTGGTATCTATCTTTTATTTGCAATTATCTTATCCCTGTGGATTTTGATTGAATTTTTTTAAGTCTCTTCCAAAACTAGAGAAATATTTCATATTATGTTTTTGGATTTCATGTTGGTAAACTATCTATTGATTATTTTCAAATTCTTTAGTTTTACTAACTATTTGTGTTTTGACAAGCTATTTTCTATTTGGCACTCTACATTGGGTATGTAGTTTCTATACTTGTCTTTACACACTTCTCCCATTATTCTTTATTTAGTATATCTTGATCATGATTGTCTATGCCTTCCTCCTTTACATATGCTTGAGTTCGTTTTATCTCATATTACGGGGGAGCTTATTTTTTGATCATGTCAAAGGGGGAGAAATAAGTTTAAGTTAGCACACAATTTTTTAGTACTATGTGTTTATTAGTGATACATGCATCTATCGTATCTGACTTAAACTTAACCGATTTGCCATAATCAAAAAGTGGAAGATTGTTGGCCCAATGATTACATCGTATTTTTGAATATGGCTAATCAGTTAAGTTTAACAAAATGATGTCACTAATATTCATATACTCACTATCATGTTGCTACTTAAACTTAGCATTGTCCTAATTGTCCTATATTATACTGTTATGCTTGTATCGTACTGCAACATATTTTGCTTAGCATTGTCCTAATTGTCTTATATTATATTGCTATGCTTGTATCGTACTGCAACATATTTTGCTGGCCTAATATGTATTTGTAGACATGCAGTAAGCATGATCAAACATGATCAAACCAGGACATAGGCATTGAAGAATTAATGATGGAGAAAAGACGGCGTCATACAAAAAGATTTCTCCGAACCGCCTAGCGACCTATCCGGGGCCTCGCATCAGCGGACAGGGGTCGAGGGGGCAGCGCCCCCCGTCGGGGGTTCGGGGGCGAAGCCCCCGAAAGGTATTCAGATTTCCAGATCTGTTTATCTTCGGATGACTGCTGTCAAGGAAAAAGACGTCTTCAGGACTGCTCAAATATCAGAATAAAGGTGTCATCAAAGGGCTCTTGGTTTTCCTACTTATTCCAAGTCTGTAATCTTCAATTTATTGAGTCTAGGAGAATGTGTACGTTGAGTCGCACTGAGTCATCTCAACCCCTAGACATATCTCTCCAAGCTCTATCATACAACAGACCAATTCCTGAACCAAGCCCAAGCTCCACAAAGCCCAAAAGCCCAATGGACCAATTCTGTCTTCTGGAGACAGAGTTTGGGCCGAACTCTGCCTCCACACAGAGTTCGGGCCGAACTCTGTCCCCTGATTTCCAGCACCCTGATTTTTAGGGCCTGCTTGCTACAAGCTGTCCAACGTTCGAAAATTTGAATTCTTGGGACAGAATTCTGGCCGAATTCTGCCTCCCCAGAGTAGTATAAATAGAGCTTGAATTCTTTCATTTCAAATCATCTCTTACCTTCAAATATTCAAGCTTTCTATGCTCTACTACTCCAAGCCTCATTCTTCCATATCTCCTAAGCCACAACTCTCCTTAGCCCAAGGTGCTCAGTGCGATATCAGCTAGAAGTTGTGTGCAAGAGTGAAAGAAAAGTCACTTGGACAATTCCAAGTTTCGCCACCTGCGAATCTGTAAGAAGTTGGCGTGCTCTTCTGAGTAAAGGCACGTGGTTGTACACTATTTCACAAATATCGGATTTTAATCCTGAGCTAGAGTTCTCAGGCCTGGACTAGTCCTCCACGAGGGAAACCAGGTTAAAACTGCTGTGTCTGCGAATGCTCTTCTGATCTTTATTTACTTCCGCATTTATTTCTGATTTATTTACTATCTTGATAGTTGATCTTGTGGAGGTGATATAGAGTTATTTTATTTGGTGATTATTGACACAAACTCTATTCACCCCCCCTCTAGAGTTGCCTACACGTTATTTTATTTTTCATATTTATTGAGTCTAGGAATACGATGTACACTGCATCGTACTGGCAAATAGGCTACCCCAGAAACGTTTTCAAAATACCCTTTCATTTTGAAAACAAGCCCATTTATAAAAGCCCAAACTACTTCCTAACTGCCTGACTTTTCAAAAAGCCCAAAACCAATTTGCAAAAAACCTGACAGAACTCCAACAGAACTCGGCCAGAGTTCGGCCCGAATTCGGCCAGATTTCGGCCAGAGTTCGGTTAGTGAACGTTGCTTTTTGAACTTGTCTTCCTGCAGTTACGGATCCCAACGAGATTTTCTCATAGAGTTCTACCCGAATTCTGCCTTTGGAACACCTATAAATAGAAAAGGATTTCGATCATTTCAACTCACTCATTCACTTTCATATCTCTTCTTTATAAGCCTACTACTTCTTCCAAAGTATTCTGAGCTATTCATTTTCAAATCCCAAGCCAGTTACAATCCTCTAGTCGATTTGCTAGTACGGTACGGTCTAGAAGTTTCAGAGTGGTTGTAATCAGAGGCTTGATTGAAGGTACACACTTCACAATTGAAGTTGGTCGAGTACTTCAAATCAAATTTCGCGTTGTAGAAGTTGCAAGAACTTCGGATGAAAACTTGTAGTGATTTTCCATAATGGATTCAACTGGAAGCGAGAGTTCTTCCGACTGGACTAGTCCTCAACAGAGGAAAACCAGCATACATCCTTGTGTTTGCGTTTGCTCTATACTCTCTACTTTTTATTTACATATCTGTGATATATATATTTTGTGATCTTGTTACTAACATTTTTAAATAGTTAATTTCCGCTGCCTACTCTATTCACCCCCCTCTAGAGTATTGCGCTTTACAACTCGTTCCTACAATCGGTCCTACAATTGGTATCAGAGCGGGTGCTTGGTATATATATGTTGATGCTCATACCAATTGATCCTACAATTGGTGTCAGAGCAGGTTCTCCAACTAGAGGTAATATATTCTGATCCCAATTGTTCCTACAATTGGTATCAGAGCAGGTGCGCTCTATAGAGCTATCAGAGCAGGTGCTCCTTCTAGAGATATTATTGTAGGTGCTCCTTATAGAGATATTATTGCTTATACCAATTGCTCCTTCAATTGGTATCCTAGCAAGGACTTTATTATTTGGCTTAACATCCTTGGAGCAGATCCTCATTATCAAAGCAGATTATACAGGTAAAGCGAGGTAATATTGTTATTATATAACTGCTGTTACATAGATCACTATATCACATATGGCAAGTATGTACTTCACAACTGAAGAGCAATCCTCAAATAGACTCCCACTATTTGATGGAACAAACTGTAGCTATTGGAAGACACGGATGAGCTTCTACTTGAAGTCTCTAGATTTTGACTTATGGTCAATTGTTGTCACCGGCTA
The DNA here is from genome assembly GCA_029216955.1 of Iris pallida. NCBI lineage: Eukaryota > Viridiplantae > Streptophyta > Magnoliopsida > Asparagales > Iridaceae > Iris > Iris pallida. The sequence goes on from JANAVB010043018.1 coordinate 437,739, forward strand.
CAAGAAGCCTACTATCACTTCTATTCTCACATCCTCTATAATCAACAAGCCTTATTATAGTTACACGGAGGAAGAGAAGAAGTTAGCTAGCCTTGATGCAAAAGCTATGCATATGTTTTATTGTGCTGTAGACACAAATATTTTTAATCTTATTAATACTTGCACAACATCTCATAAAATTTAGAAAGTTCTTGAAGCTACTTATGAGTGCAGGTATGAAAGCAAAGCTAGCAAAGAGAAGGATAGTCTTCATAATGATATAAATATGTACATGATGGAATTGGGATTTAAGGTACGACACAATTCCTTATACGAAGAAGAGCTTGTATGTGACAATTGCAAGAAGACAGGCCACATCCAAGAAGATTGTACTACTGCTAGAAAGGAGAGTCACTACGAACAAAGATTATCATCTCACAAGTACACTAGCACGAGCATATGGTGTGAAAGCGAAGCAAGCGATTCTGAAGAAGAAGAAGATGAAGAAGAAGAAGAGGGACCTCATCAAGCTACAAATTTATGCTCAATGGCATTATCTAACGATGTACAAAGTAATTCTTTTTCAGAAGATAGTGAATTTTCTTATGATGATTTATCTGATGCTTTCAGTGATCTGTTAGAAGAACACAAGAAAGTATTAGATAAGTATAAGCAAGCTAGAAAGGATATTCTATCCTATAAGCGTGAGATTGAAAAGCTTACTTGCTTATTGAATGATGCTAGAGATACTTCTACTTCTGATAATTCTACTGAGATTTCCACACTGAAGTTTAGATTGCATGAGACACTTGATTGCATTGAGAAAAGCACTCAAGAAAAAGCTAAGCTTAAGGAGGAATTAGAATCAGAAAAGAAGAAATATTTTATTGCTTCATGTAGAATTGATACACTTTCTGCTAAGTATGATGAGATCTGTGCTAACTCTAAAAAGTTAGAGATTAGACTAGGAAAGCATGTAACCTACGACTCAGTCTAACACAAGACACTTAGCACATCACAAAGTCACACACGACAGATCATCTAGAAAGGAAGCAAGCAAAGCTAAAGCTTCACATAACCATGCTTTCTATTCAGTAGGTGCGTATTGGAACATGTTATTGCTCAATAAATAAGTAAATCGAATTATAATATGTTCCAATACGCACCTACTGAACGAGCGTACCATCCCCCCAACCATACAAGGACATGAGATGGTAAACTAATTCACGGCGACGTATCTTTCTATGCTAAGAATCCGATATGGTATCCGGACCCCAACAAGGTTCAATACCTTCTCATCGAAGTAGTAAGTCACACCTACAACCAAACAAGGACAAGATGTGACGAACTAATCCGCGACAAGTTATTGTTCCAAGCCACGGTCAGATACAAGTACCCAAACCGAAAGTACTCGTACCTAACGGATAGGGTAGCCTACCATTCTAAGTGAAATGTTGTTAAGAACAATCCTTCCTACGCATGGGCCCTGGCTGAATAAGATTGGCGTAGTCCCCCTTTGGGCACCAGAGGCCCCATCAGGAAGAGCATGACGTTCCGCAGAATCGTCAGTGGCCGTCAGTAATCTTGGGTCATCAACCCCGTATCTCCAGCGGAGAGTCCGGATCACAAAGGAAGTGCATCGAAGCCCATACGCTAAGGAATGTCCTCCCCGCCCAATGCCTACTGTGTTGTATCCACAACACAAACTACTATAATCGCTAAGTCAAACTAGCATGCAACCTCTATTAGCGGTTATTCCTATCGCACGGCTTGTACGTACTGGTGGCCAGCCAATCACGCACTTCCGTATTCTACATGCGACACACAACCTCGTGTTATAACGTGTCAAGGCCAATGAATGCAACACACAAGATGGTCCCTTAAATCTAGGTTTAATTTGTAAGAAATAATACACAGCAGAAAATATAATGAACAGTAAGTTTTAACAGTTATGCCATGTATCACAGTTTATTTTGCATAAAGAAAATAAATAATGCATGAAATATGAGCTAAAAATAAGTAAACAGCTAATGGCAAGGTGTCTTGCCTGGTAGTACGCCTGGTGTGCTGCGATGATCAAGGTGGCATGAACTGCGACTTTGGTACAACAACTATGCAAGAGGACCTCTGATGGTGGCACGGATCGTGTCATTGAGTTCGAAATAGTCAATTTGGCTAGGGACGATATAGGGAGGTTCGAGTTTGCAAGAAAGGTGGAAATGATTTGGTTTAGCTATGGACAAGAATAGATAATCGAAGAAAAATAAATATAAATAAATAACTATTTATTATATTTGAAAACTATATAATTACATTAGTAAAATAGTCTTTGATGAATACTTGGAAATCTAGAAAATCGTTTTTAGGCAAACTCTATGTTTGCCAAAAATTGGATTTAGGAAAAAATACACTTTTATTAGTCAAGATACTTTTAGGAAAATACACTTGAATAAAAATCGTGTTTTAGACAAAACTCTAGGAATTTTGGTAGAAATCTATATTTTGTTAGTCAAAAATATCTCAAATGGATATAAAAAAAAAACTCTAGAAAAATATTTTAGGGCAAGCTCATATGGTTTGAAAAAAAAACAATAATACATAATAATTTTATAATACTAAACATACTAAAAACTATTAACAATAATACTAATATTCTTGAACTAGTTACTAATAATAGTTTTAATAGTAACAATAAAGAATGATAATAATAATAAATAATGAAAAGGATAATGATACTAATAATATTAATATTGATAAAAATAATAATAATAATAATAATAATAATAATAATAATAATAATAATAATAATAATAATAATAAGTGATAGTAAAAAAAACAGATACCAAAAAGAAAAAGGAAAAAGAAAAAAAAGAAAAAAAAACAATAATAAAGCATCAGAACAAAAGCTAACAAAATATCAACATAAAGAGCTGCTGCTCTTGTGTCTTATGGAAACGGAAGAGAGAGTGAATGGTTGGGGGAGAGAGGAATCGGAGGTCTAGAGAGAGGGAGAGGCGAGCGAGAGAGAAACGCTGAGAGGGAGAGAACACAGGCGGAGGAAGTGGAGTCGGAGTCGGAGAGAGGGAAGAGGGTTGTTGTCGGAGCGGTTGACGCGAGCGGCCGGAGGGAGGCGGCTGGCGCGTAACCCAACGTGGTGGGTAGGTCGGGGGTTCGTAAGGCTGAGGCCAGGCTGGCACGGCGGCTAGGGTTCGGCACCGGCGCGAGTGCTGAGTTCGACCGACGCCTAGGGGCGGATCTGAGATCGTCGGGTCTCGTCGGCGGAGGCCCGGGCGGTGGTGCTGGTGGCGCTCACGCGGGGCGACACGGAGGCGACAGTAGGCGGCGGCGAGATCCGGACGGAAGGCGGATGAGATGATCGGAGGGAGGACGTCGGCCGGAAGGGGGTTCGGCGGCTGCTCGTGGACGGTGGAGGTGGCGCGGTGGCTCCGCGAGGGTGGAAGACGGGTGGAGAGGCTGGAGAGTCGGACACGCACGGAGGCTCGCGTGGCGGAGCTCCGACGTGGGCTTACTTCGCCGGCGGTCGTGAAGGTGAGTTGGTTTCTCCAATTTTGGGTATTTCTGTGCTGTGATGGTCGTGATGAATTTGGGGTTTTCCGGTCGGGTTGATCTGGCGGCGGTGGCTGTCAGTGAGTGTCGGGTGGATGGTTGTGTTGTCTTGGCCAGGAGGCCGAAGTCGGGGCTGATAGTGGTGGTGTGGTCGGGTGTTGTCCGGGGACAGGGACGGTGGTCGTGACGGAAGTACGGTAGAGGCGGGGGTACGGGTCTGGAGAGGTCGGTCGGGGTTTGGATGGTGTTGGCTGGTGGTGATGGTGTTGTCGATGGCGGTTGGTTATGGTGTAAGTTTGGAACGGCGTCGTGGGTGGCTGGGTTAGGGTCGGAAGGATGTAGGGGTGGTGGTCGTGAGGTGGTTGGAGATGGAGACGGTAGTGATGGCGGTGATGGTGTCGGGTTGCTGCGTTGGGAGTCGGGTGTCCGGGGTAAGGTGAAGATGGCGGCAGAGGTCGTTGGTGGCAGGAGACGGGTAGGATTAGGATTAGGATTAGGATTTGATTTGTGTCGGAGGTGTCCGACACGGAAAAGATAAAGCTGTATATGTAAATAAACACATGGAATAAGAATTTTGGAAAGACACCCGGGGTCGGACACGAGGCCGTCATGGCTGACACGGGAGAGGTTGGACACAGACACGAGGCACTCACTTTGTGGTGGAGATTTGTGGAGAAATAATGGATGATGGAAATTGGAGGAGTACCTGCCTATATTTATAGGATGTGGAAATTTCCAATTAGATATGGACTAGGATATTTAAAACCCAATTTAGATAATTCAACCTATTTAATTCAAATCCAAATCCAAATACAAATTCAATTTAAATTAAATCCCTTTAGTTTAAAATCAAATCAAATAATCCAATTCCAAATATAGATACTAGTTTAATCTATTTAAATAATTCCAAACATTAAATCAAGATTTAATTGGCCAAAATAACTTCCAAAAATATTTTTCAAGATACCAATAATAATAATTTCGAAAATAATAAATATTTTAAATATCTTTTTGAACAATAAAATATTACTATTAATAAATTTCAGAAATTATACTTTTATTTAAAATAAACCAATAAACAATTATGAAATATTTGTATGTATGCAAAAATATTAGGCTTTTCTAGTATACAGAAGTATTATTTACTATTAATAACTTTTAGAAACAAAGGCTTTTTATAGCAAGAATATTTGAAATAATAAAATAGAGAAAAAAAATATTTTTCTAAAATATGTACGCTCGCACATATTCGCACTCGACGAGCAACTACGAAAAATAAAATTTTGCGCGCGACGTATAATACGACTACGTGGCGTGCAATACAAAATTTTAAATCCATGTAAATTTAATAATAAAAAAATAAGTAGAAATTTAGGGGTTTTACATGAATGGACATGTTTCTAATCATTGTCAGATTAGAAAACTAGTTGATATGAACATGTGCAAATGGGTTCCCAAAGCTAACAAATGTGGATCCAAGTATTGGATACCAAAGTCTTCACCTAATATTGCAGGTGAAGCTTCTCATATCAAATAGAACCATGGAACATGTTGGTGATTGCAAAGCTATAAAGGTCATCTTCCATGAAATTTCACCAACAGAAGTGTAGTCACTAGAACCACTTCGGTAACATGCTTACTAAATAGTTTCTAATATCTAGCATGTTCTTTTTGATGTCTTGCTATTAGCTTTCATTGATATCTTTTAAATTGTTTATTATTTGAATCAATATGAGATATAATCTTAGCATGACTATTGTCTAGCTTAAATGATCAGCTCACTCTATATAGTTTTTTTACTTTCCATTAGTGTGACACATTTATCTATGTATGCTCTTTATTTTAGTTTTATCCTTGAAGCATGCATACCACACTAGTCCATAGGAGCTTATTTTGTTTTGGTGAATATGTTTTTGACTCTCTGTCTTTAATATTTTTTTAATGGTCACTTCTTATCGATTTGTCTTTAACATGTCGTATTTACTTTGATCAGTATTTTTGTGAGTATGTATGTTTAGCACAAGTCTCCTATTTACTTGAAAAGTATATACATATACTTTTATGTTAACCTTGTGCTTGCATAATATATTCACTATTGATTCTTAAATTTTATTGTGATTAACTTCTTATGAATCAATTACATCTTTGTCTGATAAAGTATATTTATGCATGTTTTTGATCTTGTAATATTTTTTTATATGCTTGTTAACGATACATGAATAATGCATTATCATTCATATATTGCTGATATGTTTCTTATATTTTCGTGTAAATATCTTTATGAGATATATGAGTTAAGTTAAAGTTCTATATTATTTTAAAAAGTAGGTTCAAACTTGTGCTTATTTTATACTTTAGCTATTGATTACTTTGGACAAATTTATGTATTTCTCTTTATTAGCTTCTTCCTCAAAGCCTCTTTTAACTATGTTTTTCTTGGCTTTTTGGTAGACATTTTTGATACATGATATTTTTAATATCTAGATCTTGATAAACCATTCCTTGGGTATTTACTTTTAGGAATTCTGGATTTTGATGTTGTTCGATGATACTGCATATATTCCTTTGAATCTAAGTTCTTAAGAGTAGAAATCATTTTGGGAACAAGCCGAAAGGGTCCTTCTGTCATACAGGTGTAAATAGTCTGAAGCGACACGGTGCACTAGTCTTCGGACTACCGCTAGCTGGGAACCGGCCCCTACAGCTAACCCGATGTGATCAATACTTTATAGACTTAAGATTTATTAAGGTGTACTTGCAACTATTATCTAGTTCTGGATCCAAGGTGCTGTCAAATCTCCTAGATTCCAAAATACATCAACGTATCTAGGTCCTACATTTTGATTTACAAATGTTTTATATTTTATTGTTACCCAATGATTTAGTAGCACATATGGATAAATGTAATTGATACATCTTATACCGTATGGTACATTGTTCTAAGATTTTTTTTTCAAGTCCATAGAATATAATTTATTTCATATTGCACTAATTCTTTTTAAATCCTCGGTTATTAAAGAAGAGATTTATTTTGGGTACAAGCCTACAAAAGGTCTGTCTGTCACCACGACTACGGTCGAAGCGAAGCGGTACTTAAGTGTTCCCCGGTGAACCTCCGTTAGCTGGGACAGTACCTCTACAGCTAACCCAAGATTGATCAACGCTTTATAAACTAAAAATTTATTGAGATCTAGTTGCAATTATTATCTGATGGATTTTTTGATTTTAGATTTGATGGATAATATTCTCTCTTTATATTTTCACAAAAGGTAGCATATGTTGATCTATTTTGTCGATTGTGAGATTCTATAGCATAGATCAATTTATGTCATCTTTTGACTTATACGATTATTCATCATGCTAATTTGAAATATACTTTGATTATTTTATTTTTAAATGTTCATTTAATGGATATTTCTTCTTTTGTCTAAAGATGATTATTTTTCGTATTCATGACTACTCATTGAATATTATGGTATTGTGATTTCATCTTTAGCGTGTGTAATATTCGTAATATTCATGTTTTTGAGCTTTATATTATTATCTTCTTATTCAAGTTACTTACTGTCTACAACAGTAACTCTTTGCAGGGGAGAAGTCATGCATATTGAATGTCTCTCTCTCAAAGCGTTTCTTTTCTTTAAACTTTACGGTTATCAGGTGGACACCGTGCTAAGGCTTTAAAAGGGAAGAAATAAACTTTGATAAAAAGACCTAATATTTTTGAATTAATTTTCTACTTCTGGAAATATGTCTCTGAATTTTATTTTAAAATTTTGTCAATATTATTATTTTTTGGATATAGCCATGTAAAGGTGGAGCAGTTAATTGTTTCAAGTCAATTAGCCCCTTGACATGCCATATATCTAGAATACACTTTTCTTTGGACATATATCTAGTTATGTTTATTTGTTCAAATGGATTTATTTATGATCTATGGATTCTTTTGTTGAAATTGTTTCCGTGATTCGAATTGCCAGCTTTCAGTCTGAGGACTAAATGGACGCATTCAGACATTTATTAAGACAGTTTTTTTTCCATATTTTTGAAAAATCTATTTGATTTTTGATTTATTGAATCTGTCCGGTACTCAAATGTTATTATTAAAGACAGTTTTTAAAATCTTTTAATGTCTTAAAATATATATATATATATATATATATATATATATATATATATATATATATTGGAGATATATTTTGTTTGTTCATCTTTAAGCATATATTCATTGGATATTTCTTTTATTTGCCTAAAGATGATATTTGTTTTGAGTTTGAAATTTTATATGCATTTGATCAAAGGAAAGAAAAGATGCATATCTTGGATATCTCTTAGATCTTGTGATTATTTATTTTATCTATTTTATGTATATAAATTATTTTTGGACAATATACGCATATTTTAAGGGGGAGCAAATTAATTGTTTTAATTATTTTATGCCCTTAATATGTGGTATAGCTAGTTCATCATGTGCATATATTTTTTACCTAACATATCTTGTTGAGTTTGTCATGATATTTGGATTTGTATTAGATGAGAGAATATATGATTATTATTATTTATTTTTAATTCTCTCATTCGAGTTTCTAAAAGTTATCTTGCCAAAAATATATTTAATTATTCTTATTTGATTGAGTTTAAACTGATTTGGCATTTATTATTGAGGTTTTATCTCAAAGTTCATGATTATCTATATTTAGACTGATCATACTTTGCGGGGGAGCATTCAAGTCGACTGGATTTCTCCTTCTCAAGTATTTTGTCTTCATTACCTTCATGTTTATCTGATGGATATATATCATGCTAAGGTAATTGAATTTAAGTGCATGAACTTTGGTATAGATTTTGCATAGATTCTAGTATACTTATTTTGATTTCTTTTTAAATGATTATATTATTTATGGAATTGATTCATTAATTTGTATGGGCAAATTATGAATCATATTTTCTTCTGATCATTGTTAAAAGTCTTATTATATTTTTGATTTTTTATATATACTAGATCTACGAATTTTTTTATTCCTCATGATTTATTTATGACCAATGATTGATTCCTACTATATTGATATATTTTTTGGTCTATTTCAAAACATATTTCATTTTTGGATTTCTAGTTGGTAAACTATGTCTTGATTGATTTCAATATTTTTAAGTTCAACCAACTATGTTGTGTTTTGACAAGTTTTTATTTTTTAGTTATGCATTTTATGTACTTTTCTCTAAACTTGTCGTTACACTGTTCTCCTAATCCTTGATTATGATTATTTTTGCTTTCCTTCTTTACTTATGCTTGAGTTCATTTTAGCTCTAATTACGGGGGAGCTTATTTTTGATCATGTCAAAGGGGAAGAAATAAGTTTAAGCCTGCAAACAATCTTTTAGTATTATGTGTTTATTAGTGATACATGCATCTATTGTATATATATTAAACTTAAAGGATTTGCCATAATCAAAAAGGGGGAGATTGTTAGTCCAATGATTATATCATGTTTTTGAATATGTCTAATCAATTAAGTTTAACATAATGACATCACTAATATTCATATAATTACTATCATGTTGCTACTTAAACTTAGCATTGTCCTAAATGTTCTATAACATATTGCTATGCTTGTATCATATTGGTTTTGTTTGTCTAACATGTATTTGTAGACATGCAGAAAGCATGATCAAGCTTTGTCAACCTAGGACATATGCAATAGAGAATTATTGATGGGCCAAAGACGGCGTTATACAAGAAGATTTCTCTGAACCACCTAACGACCTATCCGGGGCCTCGCATCGGGGGTTCCGCTGCCCGGTCAGCGGACAGGGGTCGAGGGGGCAGCGCCCCCCGTCAGGTGTTCGGGGACGAAGCCCCCGAAAGGTATTCAGATTTCCAGATCTGTTTATCTTTGGACGACCGCCGTCAAGTGAAAAAGGCATCTTCAAGTCTGCTCAAATATTTGAAGAAAGGCGTCATCAAAGGGCTCTTGGTTTTCCTATCTTATCAATGTATTTTTCATATTTATTGAGTCTAGGAATACGATGTACACTGCATCGTACTGGCAAATAGGCTACCCAAGAAATATTTTCAAAATACCCTTTCATTTTGAAAATAAGCCCATTTACAAAAGCCCAAACTACTTCCTAACTGCCTGACTTTTCAAAAAGCCCAAAACCAATTTGCAAAAAACCTGACAGAACTCCAACAGAACTCGGGTAGAGTTCGGCCCGAATTCGGCCAGAGTTCGGCCAGAGTTCGGTTAGTGAACGTTGCTTTTTGAACTTGGTCTTCCTGCAGTTACGGATCCCAACGAGATTTTCTCATAGAGTTCTGCCCGAATTCTGCCCGAATTCTGTCAGAATTCTGTCTTTGGAACACCTATAAATAGAGAAGGATTTCGATCATTTCAACTCACTCATTCACTTTCATATCTCTTCTCTATAAGCCTACTACTTCTTCCAAAGTATTCTGAGCTATTCATTTTCAAATCTCAAGCCAGTTACAATCCTCTAGTCGATTTGCCAGTACGGTACGGTCTAAAAGTTTCAGAGTGGTTGTAATCAGAGGCTTGATTGAAGGTACACACTTCACAATTGAAGTTGGTCGAGTACTTCGAATCAAAGCTCGCGTTGTAGAAGTTGCAAGAACTTCAGATGAAAACTTGTGGTGATTTTCCATAGTGGATTCAACTGGAAGCTAGAGTTCTTCCGACTGGACTAGTCCTCAACAGAGGAAAACCAGTATACATCCTTGTGTTTGCGTTTGCTCTCTACTCTCTACTTTTTATTTATATATCTGTGATATATATATATTCTGTGATCTTGTTACTAACATTTTTAAATAGTTAATTTCCGCTGCCTACTCTATTCACCCCCCTTCTAGAGTATTGCGCTTTACAACTCGTTCCTACAATCGGTCCTACAAGTCTAACCATCCTAACTAAGATCAATCCACTCTCTAACCATTATAAAACTGAATTTAAAAATCTATTTAAACTATTATCATACATACATACACATGGGGTGTCCTAATTTGGGATCTATCAAGTAGGACACAAGACACATATCTAAAATCCCCAAGAGAGCTCCAAATGGCCTCAAATTTGAATCTAAAAGGGACACATGCATGAGGATGGATCCTACGGATTCAAAACTAATTTATATGCAAAGAAAATCGATTTAGAGGATGGGTTTTACCTATTGAGAGTGGAATCTCAATGAAATCCTTTAGAACACGGCTCCGATATGAAGTCCCTCAAAGTGGACACTCCTCCTTGCACTCCTCTTCAAATCCTTGGTAGCACCCTACCCTTGGAGAATAGAAATGATTGATGAAAGGTTTGGTGAATGAATGATTTGATTTGGAGATCAAATCAATGGGAAGGCTCTCTAAAATTGGGGAAGAACAAAAAGAAAATAAAAGAGGCAAGATTGTAATGAATGAAATGAATCATTCTCTCCTAAAGGTGGCTGCCATAAAGAGTCCATTAGGGCTAATGGAAAATGTCCTAATTGCCCCTCTCTAGTCTCATATGGTTAAGTCTAGACTAGGTTCAAGTTTGAGGTCAAAATGATCTAGTTTTGAATGTCTAACTTAACCATTCTAATATGATAAAAATTATTTTAATTAACTAACTTAATGTTGGGTCATGTGAGCCATGCTTAACTTAATATTGGGTCCCATCTAGAGTTCAAGCTACCCGGGTCACAATACAAGTCGGAACGAGACGAAACTCAAACCCGACTAAACAAATCCAATAAAAATAATATTAAAAAAATAAAATTTTCCCAAAATATTAAAATATAAAAAATGACCAAAATCCTAATACATCAATTTAAATATTATTAAAATAATCTAAAATTTACTAATTAAGCAAAATTCTAATAATTCAAAAGTTACAAAATGACCAAAATACCTTTAGCCTAAAAAGTTGTAAATAGGCATTCTAATCACATGGTTAGGTCCCCATGGTTAGACTCTAAGCTTAGCAAAACTAGGGATTAACTAGTTAACCTTCAAAATCACAATTCAACATTTTAAATAGTTTTAAATTGATTAAAAAATTATCCAAAATCGCGACATGAGTTAAATCTTATTATCGATTAATCAAAATTTTAAAAGTTCAAAATTACCCTCATTTTAGAAAAGTGGGTGTTACAAGTCTACCCTCCTTAGAAGAATTTCGTCCTCGAAATTAAGATGCTCGTACTTTTTCTAGAGTCCCGTCCCCAACAATTATGGTCTCAGAACTTACCTAAATCATACGATTAAAAAGGATGGCATACAGGGTCATGGCATATGGTGGTAGTGAAAGTCTCATCTAGGTATACTAGTCATGCTAACCAAAAGGGTCATAGGGTATCAAACATACAAGCAATCGGGGGTGTTAAACTGGAAAAGATACAGAAATAACAAATCATCAAAACTGTAAGACAGTCTACCATCCTATATAAAAACTGGTACTTATCAGAAAATAAAATAAGATAACTACCAATTATTTATAAAGGGGTACTATTCAAAGAAAAATCAAAATCAAAAGTTAAAGAATGAAAGTCAATTGCATTAAAATCCAATCACAATATATATATATATATAGAGAGAGCGTTAGAGAGGAAAAAGCTAGCATTATGTAAAGGTTATGTGGTTAGTGTGTGTATGGGTGTATGTGGACATGTTCATAGGGTTAGATAGTAGACGTGTGTGTGTGTGTGTAAAATATACATGAAAGTGTATAGGAGGATTTGGGTTTCAAAACAATAGCTATCAAGTTACACTACTCATGGCATATTGGTTAAACAATCTACAATGCACAACCTATTTACTCATAACATGCATGGCTAACCATATATATACATATATCTATATGTATAGAGAGGTAGAGATTTAGTTATGTATCTATATACATTATAACATGTATGCATAAACTATATATATATATATATATATATATATATATATATATATATATATATATATATATATATATATATATATGAACATAACATAGAGATGAAGGGTTAGGTTTACATGGCAGTTGTGAACATTAGTGTACATTAGTGTAGAGTGTCAAGAGTACAGGGGTTATATCTTAAAATGAAGGGTTCAATCATTCAGTTCAGTTTAACATTACATATTAAATCTGAAATTGAACTAAATATTTAAAATCAATGTGAAAAATGTTAACATGTATTCAGTTTTAGGATTTTGGAGAAATTCAACATCAAACCAACCCAATGTTTATCACAACCTAACATGTAGAATGTGAAACCTAACATTATATTCCTACATACTACAAGGTATATAGCTCAAATATTACATTTAAAACAAAAGATTAAACTAATATTTAAAATCTAGTATCAAGGGTTAATATGCACATAGTCTTAGATTTGACAATTTCAAACACAAAACTCAACTAAATTTTTTTTGAATTAAAACCCTATGTATAACATACATGTGCAGTGATGTAAACAAAACTACTAATAGAAATTTATATTTAAATTACTAATTTAAGCTAAAAAAAGCAGAGAACCAGAAATATTAGAGTTTTGAGAATTTAAACATCAACAACATATTAATATGTATTTAGATAGGTTGGTAATCAAAGCGTAGCATGCATACGTGTCAGGCAAGTATTTGTGTCCACTATATCTATATTCTCATGTCCCAATATAAAATCAAATTCCATATCAAGACCAACATTTAGATTCCTACCAAGATATTAAAGTAGGTGATTGATGTAATTAATACAGTTTTATTATTATTATTTAATACAAGAATAATAGCAAGAAGAAAATAACAATGAAATCTATTCTGCTTATTTGTTTAAAAGAAGGAACCATTTTGAAACCAGAGCTATAATATCAAATCCAAGATAAGGTCTAGCAAAATTATCGATTCATTATTTTAAGAAGAAATTCATAGTAAGAAGTTACACAAGGTTCAAAAAAATAGCTAAGGCTACTCCTAAGTTAAATAATGAGAAGCAAAACAAAACAAATAATAATAATTTTTTTTGAAGGACTGAAACAAAAGTAGAGAAAACATGTTCAAAAAAATATTTAAGGTACAATCTGATAATCATATGCGTCTTCCTGAAATTATGTTGTCAGAATTCTGCCACGCCAATAAGCATAGCTGCAATAAACGATAAAGTCCATAATAAGGCATACACCCTATAATCATGTTATCTAGAATTTTTACCACGCCACCCGGTATGGCTGCAAGAAAATCTAGATTTCATAACTAAGATAAGTATAGCTATATCAGTCTCTACGTCCTTGTCATGCTAGCAAATATGACTGCAATAAATTCTAAATTCCATAATAAAGTAGACTTTTACCTTTCGCACTGTCCTTATCAAGTATGTTATCAGGTTATACCTTAATTCCAAAAAAATGTACATATACATATAAATACAAACTCAAATTCAACAACTAACATCAAGATTCAAAATTCAATAATAATTCATCAAAAATCATAAAAATACAGACTCAAATTCAACCACTAACATCAAAATTCAAAATTCAACAATCTTCCATCAAAATCAATAAATACAAACTCAAATTCAACAATAATCCATCAAAATTAAATTCAACAACAGAAAGTAAAGATAAATCAAATCAAGGGAAGAGAGTTTTCAAACCGAAGTTAAAATAAGATTCTCAAGGGTCGTCCCAGGAATCTCTCAAGGGATCCTAATTGTGATTGAGTACCTTCAAAATATATCCTAATCCTACTGCAGGCTGTAGTGGTACTCTAGTTCGAATACACTACATAAACTCGACCTACATGGGCCACCACTAAAAGCATATCATGACCCGCACCCTAGAGTAAGGGCACGAGAAGTGGGTACGTCCAGCCTACGCCGCAGTGTCGGCGGTAGAACGCTGTCCTAGGTTACAACATCTAACAATATAATGCTAAGCAGTTTATACTCCCCGAATGGGGGTGACATAGCAAAATGTAAACTCAATCACATCTAAGGTAGAGCATAATAGAAGATAGATAAAACATGAAATCCAAAAGAGATACAGCAGATAGAAGTCCAAGTGTCTAAGATACACAAACCCAGAAATATATCTCAAAGCTCAAATACAGTAATCCATAAATACAACTCAAGACAACTGAAAATAAGCTATAAGCAAAACCCTAGCTATCTATACAACCTCTACTGTGTCTCCTCTAGGCTAGCAGGCAACCTCCAGGCTATCTATAAAATTTATCAACAGGTCCAGTCAGGACAGGAGCAAGCACAATACATCTCAACAGTTCATAGCAGGTTAGAAAATATAAACATGCAGTAGAGTAAGATACATGATCTGAAAGAAATACAGTATGTAAACAGAGAGATAACTGTAATAGAAATATCTACTATAAATAGAGAACTAATAGTGGCTAGTGATGTAGAGTACATGATAGCACATGTAAATAGAACAGATTTGTAGATGATCTACACTAAAGAGTTTCACATGATCTACACTACTATGGAATTGTTCACATGACTACTAGCACTCCCCCGTTTTTCCCCCAATCAATACACAAGGATCTAAGCAGGTTATGTTATTGTACATGATATCACATGGGGCCCATGAAAGGGTGCACATGATAGTATACACGAAGGCTCCGTGAACATGAGAGTACATGATTCACAGGAGTGTACATGTATGGTAAAAGCACAGAAGTATATGATGAAAGTGAAACGCATATGACACAATGTACCCGATGCTCCCGAGGGGGATAACATCGCATGAAGAGATCCATATAGTACTAATCCGTGATAATGTCGTGACAGCATCAAGTAAGGTAATATAAAGCAGGAATATAATTCTAAGCAGGATATGAAATGATCAGAGAATATATTTGTAACTCTCAAAAACCATGTTTGGTAAATTTTAGGGTTTTTCTAAAATTTTTGTGAATTTAAATATTGTTTCTTACAAAAATCTATTCTCGATTAAAATGAATTTCAGGTTTTCTTCAAATTGAAAAATATTTTAATACTAAATTATGTATTTGTTATTGTTATTAATATTGATTAAGTTATAATTAGCTATTAACTGTTAATTATGATAAATGGTTTATTATTATTTTACTTTACTGAATGTTACTATTAAGCTTGTGTAATTAATCATAATTACAAGTGGTTTCTATTAGTTAACTTCTAAGTGAATTCTATTTGAAAAATATATTTTCGTAATTAATTACTGTTTACTAATTAGGAAGTGTAATTATCTTTAGTTGACAGTTAGCTAGCAGTAAGAAGAGTTTTTAACTAATTTTATTGAATAAATTAGTTTCTGTTCCTGATAACTAATTTGATATAATTGGAGGGAATATTTGAAAAACTATTTGAATCATTTTCATCTGAAAACCAGTTTGAATTGTCTGTTTTGATTTTAAAATTCTGTGTTAAACTCTGTTTCAATTTATTGGAGGGAAAACCAATTTTTGAAGACTGTTTTAGTATTTGAATTTTGTAAAGCAGTTACTGACTAAATTGCTAATAGCCCTCAGATCTACACATTATTACCTACACTGCCACTGACTTATTACCCCCAGATCTAATACTATTTACTACTGTGCCACTCACACACACATATTATTTTATTATAAATTACACGCAGCCCAATACAATTCTGACACCACACAGTACCCCCTCTCTCACCGACACGTCACATTTCCCTCTCTCACCACTTTCTCTCTACACTGTTCACTCTCTCTCCTGTGGCCTCTCACTGGAGGACCACCGCCACACACCATCGCCGGAGCATCCCCGAGCTGCCGCCGAAAACCTCACCGGAGACGACAGATCGGCTGTCACCATTCCGATCGAGTTTATCCTCGACTGTAGCACCAGCCTCGGGGCTTGAGCCGTGTCTTCGATCTCCGTGTGGCCATCTCGAGCCCAGCGCCGCTCTCGAATGGCGAGCACCACCGCCGGATCTGGAGCTTCAACCTTCAGATCTGGGTTTTCCTCGAAGCTGCTGCAATGTTCCGACGAGACAGTACCACCACGCCGGCCAGTGTCACCCGATCCAGCCACCAGATCTGGAAGCCGAGCTCTCCTCCGACCGTTCGCCGTCGAGCTGGATCTAGCCACCGAGCAACCGGATTTGAAGTCCTCGGGGTCGACATCACGTCAACGCTGCGCCCAGGCCTTGCCGTGGCTTCGTCGAGACGGATCTCCCCCGCCGAAGCTCAGATCCCGGCCACCAGTCCAGACCCTCATCTTCGCCATCAGTGACCGAAGCCGCTGAGGAGACCGCACCGGGTTGGGTTCTCCCGACCACCGGCGACATCTTCGTCGCCTAGCCACCTGCGCGGCCCACCGCTGGGAGCGTGCCGCCGCGGTCAGCACCACCGCACCGCAGTCGTCGCTCGAGGTAGTCTCACCCGACCTGCTCGACCCCTATTTTTGCTCTGTTTTCTCAGATCTAGGGGTTTTTCTTGGGTTTGAGTGAAGAGAATGATGGGTGGAAGTGTAAGGAGTGAAGAAGTAGTAAATGAGAAGAAGGATTAGAATAAGTGTTGGCTGGAAGAAATAAGGATTAGAATAAGTGTTGGCTGTGAGTAGAAGTAGTAAATAAGGAGTGTAGAATGGGTGGAGAAGTAGTAGTGTTCGGTTGTGAGAGAATTGAAAGTTCTCTGACACTTTTCGTTTTGATAAGTCTCATTGATAGAGACTTGTGGAGCAGATTGGAGGAGTCAGCTTTTAGGTTCCTCCTCAAATTTTGAAGACTGTTGTTCATTAGAGGTGTAGAGAAATTGAAGTGTCGATGGAATATTAGAGGAGATCAGGAGTAATGGGTTTTAGGTCTGCTACTTTGGGCTCTAGGCCTGGGTGTTTGGACTGTTATAAAAATTTAGAAAGGATGTATGGGCTGACCTAAGTAAGTAACTGGGCTTGGGATTACTGCAGATTTTGGGCTGGTTATTGATAGTTAATGTATTATTAATTAGTAGGACTTGGAACTAAGAAGTTGGATTCTGGACTGTCAACATTAGTGTTAACTAGTTAATTTTTAGCCTTTAGTAGTTTTCTAATCTCATAGATATAACTAATGTTCAAATTTAGTTCTAAAGAGATTATTTGGAATAATATTGCAGTACTCTAAATATTTATTAAATATGATAGATGGTTAGCTGCAAATACTTTTCTAGAATATTATTTTGCAAAAGCATGGTTAAAATATTTAATGGATTAAGCTATAATATATATTTTTTTCTAAACACAAATGATCTTTAAATGGTTTTCCCTGTTATATTATTAGTCCTTCAAAATATTTTGCTATGATTTTTGGTTAAAGTACATTGCTAGTATTTAGCTTGATCAAGTTATATTACAAATATTTTCTAAAAATAATATTATGATTAGCTAGATGAATAGATGACAGTTAGATATAATTATATAATTGCTTTATTTTTTCAAAAACCCTAATAACTTGTACAAAATATTAACAGGTGATTCATTACAACCATGCAGTACTACTCTCGTGCAACCAAACCGAGGCAAGTACACTGACTTGACTTGTACCTTATTTTTTGTCTTACCTTCATGTGCCATGTTCTCATATCGGACACGAATTACACACGATTGTCTTGTTCCATTGTTCATTGCTTGTGCGTCATTGTTTATTGCGGGATTGGGGGAAATATTAGCTTTTGTGTGACCATACCCAATATAGTATTGAAGATAGCTTAATCGTACACGTCATGTACGATGAAGCCGTACCATGTAGAATTGACTCATTGATTGATTGATTGATTGTTCCTAAGTCGGTCACACATTAGTTTTAATATTTCAAAACTGTCACAATTGCATCATTGATTGTCGTGATTGATTGCCTTGTACATTGATAGCCGTGTTCATTGTCTAGCATCTTGATTGTCATCCATTGCCTGCAGTTTTACATTTCATTTCTGGTACCACAGTTCAGTTTCATTTCATGTTCTAGTTTTTCTGGTATTCCTGTTTCACCTTGTACTCTGGATCACAGATTACATTGTATATTGTCTAGTCAGGATTGTACTTTGCTCTTTTCCTGATAGGATCGTTGCAGGTGAGTGGGAGATTACATGGAGCTGGTGATTGCTTGGACATTGCAGTTTTTATTTCAGTTTTTTTTTTCTGGAGATTGTATCTTAGAGATTTATTATTGTATATTATTTCATTTGACCGGATTTGTCTCCGGCTGAGTTTGTATTTTAAAATACTTGATGGATATTGGTGATTTCTGGGAACGTTATAAAAGCTGTAATTTGGTTTACATTACATTATGACTTTGAGTTTTCCTTAGTATTGTACAGCTTACTTCGTCGTGTCCAACGACGAAGGCTGGGCGTGTCCGACTCGTATCCGATTATTCGGGAGCGGGTCGTGACATGTTTTTAGTGGTGGCCCATGCAGGTCTCTATCCTAATGACACTTAGGCTATAAAGTGTTATTGGGGGACCAGCGGAAGCTAAGGAAAACTCATCACAGCATAGGATCCGTGGGAAATAATTATGGGTATAGTTTTATTAAGTTGCTTATTATCTTGTAGTTAGGCCTATCTAATCAGTTTTCTGTTTTACAGGGTGGTTTAGACACGCAACACTAAGGTTATCAATTTTCCTGCACTTTAAACTTCTGAGGTTATTTTCTATATGCATTTTGCTAGTATAACTAGTTGATTACTAATAGCTGATTTGTCTTTAGATTTTCTCGTAGCACGTGGAATTTTTCCTAAAAATTTCTTATTGTTATTCAAAAACCTTGTTTCTAATTTGAGATTTTATTTCCTATGGAGATTTGTTTTTGTCTTACTGTTTGTGTTCTTGTAAAACTTAATATTTTCTAAAAAGCAGATATTTACATCATTTTCCATCATGATTTTAACTTTTGAAATTTATTTGAATTTTCATAAACTCTTTTGAAATTTATGGACAAAGTTGAAAGAGTATTCAACGACCTACTATGGCGTGGCAGATGCGCACTGCAGTCATTTATCTGGATTACGGAGACCGCGAGTTCACTGCAGCCAGTTGCGCACTGGCGAGGCAGGAGCTTTAAGTCAAAATAATTTCAGGTATTCATAGGCTCTCGAATATTATTGAAGCTATGTCCTAAATTGTAAAAAAAAAAAAATTGATCTCTTGAGTTGTTTTGTTAATATGGATAAAGTTGATAGAAATATTCGGTAAATTAATATTATTTAAATCATTGCGCCAGAGGTTCATTGCAGCCAGATGTATACTACACTGGCGGGGCATGAACTCTAGGCAATGTGATTTCAGATATATATGATTTTCGGATACTATTGAGACTGCATCCATGTTATATACCATTTTTGATCTTTTATTGTCATTAACGATTTTACTATGAATTATCTTGATTTTGGCTATATTTAAATATCGTAGCAGTTTTCAAAAATCATTTTGTTACCCAATGTTCCTTATATAAACTTCTCTTGGCTTTTCTAGAGTGTATTATGACAATGATAATGAACATACATATATGATTTTGATTTATGGATGGTTTTGTCCTAAATGGTTTTTCATAATTTTATAACTGTCTTTTTGAGTGTCATTTTTACCATGTGAAACTTTAATTTTTCTCATGTTTAGAATTTTTTTTTTCTTGCCTAGATTGTTTTTACTTTGATCATTTCTAGAAAATCTTGATTTTGTTTGTTGTACGGATCCTAGGTTTAAACCAATTTTTATTTATTTATTTCTAAGTTTTCGCGATTGATCAATCTTAATTGTGTTTATCATGCAATTTGAAATTTCGAGGACGAAATTTTTGTAAGGTGGATAGATTTGTAACTCTCAAAAACCATGTTTGGTAAATTTTAGGATTTTTTCTAAAATTTTCGTGAATTTAAATATTGTTTCTTACAAAAATCTATTCTCGATTAAAATGAATTTCAGGTTTTCTTCAAATTGAAAAATATTTTAATACTAAATTATGTATTTGTTATTGTTATTAATATTGATTAAGTTATAATTAGCTATTAACTGTTAATTATGATAAATGGTTTAATATTATTTTACTTTACTGAATGTTACTATTAAGCTTGTGTAATTAATCATAATTACAAGTGGTTTCTATTAGTTAACTTCTAAGTGGATTCTATTTGGGAAATATATTTTCGTAATTAATTACTATTTACTAATTAGGAAGTGTAATTATCTTTAGTTGACAGTTAGCTAGCAGTAAGAAGAGTTTTTAACTAATTTTATTGAATAAATTAGTTTCTGTTCCTGATAACTAATTTGATATGATTGGAGGGAATATTTGAAAAACTATTTGAATCATTTTCATCTGAAAACCAGTTTGAATTGTCTGTTTTGATTTTAAAATTCTGTGTTAAACTCTATTTCAATTTATTGGAGGAAAAACCAATTTTTGAAGACTGTTTTAGTATTTGAATTTTGTAAAGCAGTTACTGACTAAATTGCTAATAGCCCTCAGATCTACACATTATTACCTACACTGCCACTGACTTATTACCCCCAGATCTAATACTATTTACTACTGTGCCACTCACACACACATATTATTTTATTATAAATTACACGCAGCCCAATACAATTCTGACACCACACAGTACCCCCTCTCTAACCGACACGTCACATTTCCCTCTCTCACCACTTTCTCTCTACACTGTTCACTCTCTCTCCTGTGGCCTCTCACTGGAGGACCACCGCCACACACCATCGCCGGAGCATCCCCGAGCTGCCGCCGAGAACCTCACTGGAGACGACAGATCGGCTGTCACCATTCCGATCGAGTTTATCCTCGACTGCAGCACCAGCCTCGGGGCTTGAGCCGTCTCTTCGATCTTCGTGTGGCCATCTCGAGCCCAGTGCCGCTCTCGAATGGCGAGCACCACCGCCAGATCTGGAGCTTCAACCTTCAGATCTGGGTTTTTCTCGAAGCTGCTGCAATGTTCCGATGAGACAGCACCACCACGCCGGCCAGTGTCACCCGATCTAGCCACCAGATCTGGAAGCCGAGCTCTCCTCCGACCGCTCGCCGCCGAGCTGGATCTAGCCACCGAGCAACCGGATCTGAAGTCCTCGGGGTCGACATCACGTCAACGCTGCGCCCAGGCCTTGCCGTGGCTTCGTCGAGACGGATCTCCTCCGCCGAAGCTCAGATCCCGGCCACCAGTCCAGACCCTCATCTTCGCCATCAGTGACCAAAGCCGCTGAGCAGACCGCGCCGGGTTGGGTTCTTCCGACCACCGGCGACATCTTCGCCGCCTAACCACCTGCGCGGCCCACCGCTGGGAGCGTGCCGCCGCGGTCAGCACCACCGCACCGCAGTCGTCGCTCGAGGTAGTCTCACCCGACCTGCTCGACCCCCATTTTTGCTCTGTTTTTTCAGATCTAGGGGTTTTTCTTGGGTTTGAGTGAAGAGAATGATGGGTGGAAGTGTAAGGAGTAAAGAAGTAGTAAATGGGAAGAAGGATTAGAATAAGTGTTGGCTGGAAGAAATAAGGATTAGAATAAGTGTTGGCTGTGAGTAGAAGTAGTAAATGAGGAGTGTAGAATGGGTGGAGAAGTAGTAGTGTTCGGTTGTAAGAGAATTGAAAGTTCTCTGACACTTTTCGTTTTGATAAGTCTCATTGATAGAGACTTGTGGAGCGGATTGGAGGAGTCAGCTTTTAGGTTCCTCCTCGAATTTTGAAGACTGTTGTTCATTAGAGGTGTAGAGAAGTTGAAGTGTCGATAGAATATTAGAGGAGATCAGGAGTAATGGGTTTTAGGTCTGCTACTTTGGGCTCTGGGCCTGGGTGTTTGGACTGTTAGAAAAATTTAGAAAGGATGTATGGGCTGACCTAAGTAACTGGGCTTGGGATTACTGCAGATTTTGGGCTGGTTATTGATAGTTAATGTATTATTAATTAGTAGGACTTGGAACTAAGAAGTTGGATTCTGGACTGTCAACATTAGTGTTAACTAGTTAATTTTTAGCCTTTAGTAGTTTTCTAATCTCATATATATAACTAATGTTCAAATTTAGTTCTAAAGAGATTATTTGGAATAATATTGCAGTACTCTAAATATTTATTAAATATGATAGATGGTTAGCTGCAAATACTTTTCTAGAATATTATTTTGCAAAAGCATGGTTAAAATATTTAATGGATTAAGCTATAATATATATTTTTTTCTAAACACAAATGATCTTTAAATGATTTTCCCTGTTATATTATTAGTACTTCAAAATATTTTGCTATGATTTTTAGTTAAAGTACATTGCTAGTATTTAGCTTGATCAAGTTATATTACAAATATTTTCTAAAAATAATATTATGATTAGCTAGATGAATAGATAACAGTTAGATATAATTATATAATTGCTTTATTTTTTCAAAAACCCTAATAACTTGTACAAAATATTAACAGGTGATTCATTACAACCATGCAGTACTACTCTCGTGCAACCAAACCGAGGCAAGTACACTGACTTGACTTGTACCTTGTTTTCTGTCTTACCTTCATGTGCCATGTTCTCATATCGGACACGAATTACACACGATTGTCTTGTTCCATTGTTCATTGCTTGTGCATCATTGTTCATTGCGGGATTGGGGGAAATATTAGCTTTTGTGTGACCACACCCAATATAGTATTGAAGATAGCTTAATCGTACACGTCACGTACGATGAAGCCGTACCATGTAGAATTGACTCATTGATTGATTGATTGATTGTTCCTAAGCCGGTCACACATTAGTTTTAATATTTCAAAACTGTCACAATTGCATCATTGATTGTCGTGATTGATTGTCTTGTACATTGATAGCCGTGTTCATTGTCTAGCATCTTGATTGTCATCCATTGCCTGCAGTTTTACATTTCATTTCTGGTACCACAGTTCAGTTTCATTTCATGTTCTAGTTTTTTTGGTATTCCTGTTTCACCTTGTACTCTGGATCATAGATTACATTGTATATTGTCTAGTCAGGGTTGTACTTTGCTCTTTTCCTGATAGGATCGTTGCAGGTGAGTGGGAGATTACATGGAGCTGGTGATTGCTTGGACATTGCAGTTTTTATTTCAGTTTATTTTTTTTCTGGAGATTGTATCTTAGAGATTCATTATTGTATATTATTTCATTTGACCGGATTTGTCTCCGGCTGAGTTTGTATTTTAAAATACTTGATGGATATTGGTGATTTCTGGGAACGTTATAAAAGCTGTGATTTGGTTTACATTACATTGTGACTTTGAGTTTTCCTTAGTATTGTACAGCTTACTTCGTCGTGTCCAACGACGAAGGCTGGGCGTGTCCGACTCGTATCCGATTATTCGGGAGCGGGTCGTGACAGTATTCACCTGGTATCCTGAATGTCCGAAGAGAATATACTGTCCGAGGAGTGGTGTCTGTCTCCTATAGAACAATACAAGTCATAACAAGTCTAAAATAAGGAAATAGACTGCTACAATGCATCTACATGAAGTTTGGGATCAATCTAAGCTAAAGTCAACCTTTGGTCAACTCTAGTCAACTAGACTAGTCAAACTAGGTCAACTAGGTCAAACCTAAACCAAACAAGTCTATACTAGTCTAACTAGTCTATTCTAGGCCTAATCAAGACTAAACAAGTCTAACAAAACTCTCACTAGGAAAACAGACACACCATAGGCTAAGAGCCCTAGGCTATAGGCTATATCATGCCTAAGCCAAACTACAAACACATATACACATAACAATATATATATATATATATATATATATATATATATATATATATATATATATATATATATATATTTTATATATATATATATATATATATATAATATATTGTAGTACACTCATAACATATAGGCTACCTATATGTACATCCCACATATATATATATATATATATATGCATCACTATTCACATATTCATATACATAGATATTTATAGAAAAGTGATGTGGGCCCACCCATTATCACCTATACACGTCGTAGGAGACGTGTAGCTATTTAGGCCCAGGCCCACTGTTTAGGCCTTTCAGTTATTTAGGCATAAAGGGGTATTGTGGTCTTTCACCATAATAACCCTCTTAGGGTTTTGTTTCTCTTTTCTATTTATAGCTAGGGCTAGCCGTCATTAGTTTTTATGCTTGTATTGAGAAAACTCTCGCAAGTGTCATTGAAGAAGGAGTTTATTACTTTGTTCCGTTCAATCAAAGTTGGGAGTTTTGTTCTTTTCCTATATAAAAGATCATTCTATTTCTATTCCTCTTAATTAATTGTTGGGATTGGTGAACCGATTGAGTCGATTCACAACATTTGGTATCAGAGCTTTCTACGAGCCATGGCCGATGGAACGAGAACCACGATCGACGAGAAGATCCGAGGTCTTCGAAAGGACTTCACCGCCGAGATCGAGAGCTTGAAGAAATCCATGGAGGTCTCCGCGAAGGATCAAGCGTCCACGAACCTAGAAATCCGTACGGAGATACGCGATATGCGGAAGGAGACGACGACTATCATGATGCTTTTGCAAAACATCTTAAATAAGATCAATGGCGGCGAAGCAGAGGCGGTAACGCCCAAACCCTAGGCGACCAACTAGGGTTTGTTCATACGGAGGGGGAGGCGACCGAAGATCACGGAGGACAGGCCGACGGGTGCTGGCCCTCACCCGCCGTCGCAGCCGCACCGCCGGGCGGGGTCCTGACGGCCGGCGACCCTCGCCGGACAGCGGCCGAAGGCCGCGGGAGCATCGTCGCCGACCGCGCGAGCCCGGACGAGGCCGCGGCTGCTGTGGGCGGTCGCTGGCCGGCCCCCGACCGCCACCCGTGGCCGGTCGGCACCAGAGGAGCTACCGGCGAGCGACCGTGGCCGGACGCCGTCGACCCGTACGGTCCCGGCGGATCGGCTCCACATCCGGGAGAAGCCCTAGGGCTTGGGGCCCTCCACGGGGGTCGAACGATGACCGCGAACTACGAAGATAGGTTCGCGGGCCCGAAAAGGGGCTTGACGGAAGTTCCGGCTTGGACGGGAGGAGCGGAACCGCTAGGAGGAGCGAGGCACGCCGGAGGCAGCAATTTCTTTGGGGGAACGACGGATCCCGCCAACTTCCAGAGAGGAGACCTACCCCCACGACGACCACCACGGGCGAGGGCAGTCGGTGACTACAGGGGTCCGGTGGAGGAGTGGGGTGAGCAGGTCTGGGCTGAGGAGCGGTATGGGGAGGGTGACAGAGGCCCGTACGAGACCCAGCGGAGAGATACACACCGCTGGAAAGGAGGACGTGGCAGGGATGATATGCGGCACGGTGACCTTAGCGCGGATCGCCGGCTGAAGAAACTGAAGCTACCTACATTCGAGGGTGAGAACCCGGACGAGTGGATTTTTCGGGCAGAGCGCTCTTTCGAGATCATGGAGCTGACCGAAGCAGAGGTCCTTAGATGCATCGGAATCTATTTCGAGGGCCCGGCCCTGGAGTGGTATCGGTGGAGATCGGCGAGGACCCCGTTCAGCAGCTGACGGGATATATTTTAGACCGCTTCCAGGAGATGGCTTCGGGTGATTTCTACGAGCAGTGGTCGTCGCTACGACAGGAGGGGACGGTTCGAGACTTCGTCGCGAAGTTCGAACTACTATCTGGACGCGTTCGAGGGGTGTCGGACGAGTTACAGATAGGTATATTTATGAAGGGGTTGAAGCCCTCCATACGAGCGGAGCTCAGGCTGCAGAGTCTGCGGTGCTTAGAAGATCTCCTTCACCTGGCCTACAAGGCAGAGGAGAAATTGGCGGAAGAAAAGCGCCTTAAAGGCACTTGGGGGACGACGGGACAGCGCAGTCAGGCAGGGCCAGTACTTCCCCGACCAGCGGCAGGAGCACCAGCACCAGTACCGCCTAGACCCACGGGCAGAACAGGAGGAGCCGCAGTGCCAGGAAGACGCCTATCCGATGCTGACATGAAGGCGAGAAGGGCGGCTGGCCTATGTTTCCGATGCGACGAGAGATTCACCCCCGGTCATCGATGCGTGAGCAAGTTGCTACAAATCGTGATTTTACCGGACAAGGAGGAGGACGCAGAGGAGGTAGAGACCGCTGTCGCTCCGGAGGCTGGGGAGGAGCAGGAGCACGTACATATGGATGTTGCTGAGGTGACCCTCAACTCCGTGGTAGGGTTCATCCTGAACCATACCATGAAGTTGGCAGGGGAGCTGGGAGAGCAAACGGTGACAGTGCTGATCGACAGTGGGGCCACCCACAACTTTATCTCGTGACGACTGGTCGGTCGGCTCGGTCTAGAGTTGAGTACGGTGTAGAAATTCACGGTGTTGCTGGGCACCGGGAAGATGGAGGAGAGCAAGGGCCTCTGCAAGGGGGTATCACTCTCACTGCAGGGATATCAGCTGACGGAGGACTTCCTACCATTGGAGCTGGGCAATATAGACATCATATTGGGGGTCCAGTGGCTGAAGACGTTTGGGGAGATGAAGGTGGACTGGAAGCTTCTACGGATGGAGTTTCGGGAGAAAGACAAGACGGTGGTGCTGAAGGGGGACCCGACTCTCTATTTCTCTATGGTGGCTTTCAGCGCCATTACTCGGGCGTTACGGATAGGAGGAGAGGGGTACCTGGTCGAGTTCCAAGGGTTTTCTGGTGAGGAGGCAACTCGGGTGGAGACACCAAGGGAGGTAGAGGCGGTGCTGGAGCAGTATTCAGAGGTCTTCCAGAGCCCGCAAGGGCTACCTCCGATCAGAGGACACGAGCACTCGATCGTACTACGGGGGGAGGGGGCACCGGTGAGCGTACGTCCCTACAGATACCCGTATCTGCAGAAGGACGAGATGGAGCGGATGGTGCAGGAAATACTGCAGGCGGGGATAATCCAGCCGAGTGTGAGTCCTTTTTCATCACCAGTGCTGTTGGTTAAGAAGAAGGACGGGAGCTGGAGATTCTGCGTCGACTACCGGGCGTTGAATAAGAAGACGGTCGCGGACAAGTTTTCTATCCCGGTGATCGACGAGCTGTTAGACGAACTGCATGGGGCGGTTGTCTTTTCGAAAATCGATCTTCGCACAGGATACCACCAGATCCGGATGCGGCCAGAGGATGTTTCGAAGACGGCGTTCCGAACTCACGAGGGACATTATGAGTTTCTGGTTATGCCGTTTGGGCTGACCAACGCTCCTTCGACCTTCCAAGCATTGATGTAGCATCCAGTTTCCCAAATGAGGGTAATTTTGAAATTTCGTGTTTATAATTATTTTAATAATAATATTTAATTCATGATATAATTTTTGGTGATTTTAAATCATTTTAAAATTATTTAAATCAATGACTTGTGGTTTTGACGTTTTGCTAGTGAAACCCTAGAGACTGTTTGACCTAGAGCCTAACCATGTGATTATGATATTTTAATATCATTTTTGGCCTAAGGATATTTTTGCATTTAACCTCTTTGAATTATTTTTATTTTATTTTGTTATTTATGATATTGTTTTGGGGTTATTTGAGTCGGGTTCGAATTTCAACTCAATCCGACTTGTATCGGGGACCCGGGATAGTTTGACTCTAGTGGGACCCACACACTAGTTAGGCATGGCCCACATGATATTAATTTTAGTCCACATGATATTAATTTTAGTTAGTGACTAGACTAATTATTTTGGTTAGTATTAATATGGATTAGTGTTTTAGGATTGACCAAACTACCCCCGACTTAACCCTTACCAATGTATTAGTAAATAGACTAGAAAAGGGGCTTTTGGACTTTTCCTAATAGGACAAAACTACCTTTATGGCCAGCCACAATAAGGATAGGGTTGAGCCTCCCATTTGTCATTATCTATCTGTTTTTCTCTCTCTTGTTCTTCCCCAAATTCCTAGAGAGCAATCCCTAGCAATTTCTCCACCAAATCATTCCATTTCACCACCAAATCTTCTTCTTTCCTTCTCCATTCTAGCCAAGGAGGAAGCTACCCAAGTTTGGGAGGATTCGGAGCTCGTTCGTGTCCTTTTGGAATCTCTACGTGTCGGTGCCGCTCCGGAAAGACTTTTTTTCGATTCGATCTACCGGGAGGTATAAATCCTTTCTCCTTTTTATTTTCTCATGCATATAGGTCTATTTTGAACCCATAGGAATGACCCCATAGTTGTATCTCCATTTGTGTCCATTTCGTGTCCATTTGGAGGTCATAGGAGTGTCCTTTATGTTGTGGTTGTGTCCATGTGAAAAAATCCCAAATTTGGACACACTATGTGTTGTTGTTATGTATGAATAAATTATTACATGTTTAATCTCATATTTTTGTATTGGAGATGTGTTCTATAGTGTCTCATATATACATATTAGTGTAGAGAGTGAGTTCTTGATATATTATGTTATATACTCGTGTTCTTTTGTCTCAAACAACCTAAATCCGTCATGATTTTTATCCACGTTTTTAATTTCAGCTCTAACTTAGAAATGTCATAACTTCTAGCTCAAAGCTCGATTTAATCTTCTGTTTTTTTTAAAAGAAGCGTATTGAAGTTGGCTTTCCAAAAACATGTATTAATAGGCCTAATTCTTTCTGTAACTTTTTGGAGAATTATTTGAGTGTCAGCTGTACGAAAGACAAACGCGTTCTCGGTGTTTTCGCAATTCCGGAAGTTTTCGGAAACGAAAACGCGATCCGTTTAAAGTTTCGGAAAGCTAACACATAGATCTATAACATACTTTAATCCTAAATTTTTAATTCATGCTGAGATGGTACAATATTGGTTATTAGTAGGAGTTACTATTTGGCATATGCATTTTGTGCACCCTTGTGTGTAATATAATGTTCTATTTGATTTTAACCCATGTTAATGTATATACATTATGTAATTAAATAGAGAATACAAGCATGAGTAAATGGTTAAATAAATGATGTATGAGGTGTAAGTATCCTATCTAATGTAAGCATGTATAAGTATGGCTTGTAATGAATATGTAGGTTCCATAGTATGTAATGTATGGTGCATATAGTGGTGCAAGAGAATAATGAATGATGAATGAATGCAAGAATGAATATAATGTAATAATAGATGTAATGTATGTAATATACAAGTTAATGAGATGTAATGTTCTATGTTAACACAAATCCTATATTACCTCATGTACCCCCTTACACTATGTTGACACTATCACACTTGACACATTGTTCACTTACACTTTGATATTCTTTGATATGTATACACTATGTATGCCCATTTAACCCTCACTTGCCCCTTTGCCATGTTCACATACACACACATAGCCTCTTAAATAAGTATTTAAGAATATAGTTAACTTAGCTATGTATGTATATTATATATATGTTAGCATATTGTGTTGTAATATATAAGTTTATATAACCATTTGAAATACCATGATTATAGACCTAATGTTGAATACCAATATATGCATGTGTATATATGTGTAGACATATATAGCTTAAAGTAATAGATTACCTAGTGTATATCCAATGTGAATTCTTGCCTATTTGAGTATTGAATAATTGTATGCTATATAGAGTTGGGTGTATGTTGGCTTGTATAGCCTTGTATTGATGTGTGCTTGCTAGGATAGTCTTGGTTAGGCCTAGTAAGACTTACTGGGTTAGGACATGACCTAGTTTGACCTAGTTTGACTAGTACAGTTGACCAGAGTTGACCAAGGGTTAACTTTGGCCTAGTTTGACCTAGATTCATGTAGAATGCATTGTAGTGCTTTATATTACCCTTCTGGACATGTTGTGACTTGTGCTGTTCTAATTAGGAGCCAGACACCTTGTAACCTGTGTTGCTTTAAATAGGACTCTGTGGCTTCAGTTGGACCCCCTATACTTATCAGCTGTTCAGGTTATCAGGCGAGTACATTCTCTGTTCATTTCATATCCTGCTTAGAATTATTTCCTGCAGTAGATTACTTTACTTGTACTGTCACGTTGGTCACACGGATTGGTACTATATGGATCCCTTCTTGAGATGTTATCCTTAGGGAGCATCGGGTATTACATGTTCTGTACGTTTCACTTACATGGCGTATCATATGCTTCATTGGTTCTTTGATCACTTACGACATATACTCTTATGATCGTAGAGTCTTCCTAGAATCCTTATCCCATTTATAGGACTACTATGTATCACCTTCGGGGTCTATCACCTTCGGGGTCTATTACCTTTGGGGTCTATTACCTTCGGGGTCTATCACCTTCGGGGTCTACTACCCTTCGGGGGCTGTTACATAGCATCATATAACATAACCTGGTTGGATCCTTGTGTATTGATTGGGGGTACGGGGGAGTATACATAGCCATGTGAACAATTCCAAAGTAGATTAGCCATGTACGCCTCTTTAGTATAGCCATGTACAATCAAGCCGTTCACATGTCGACTTTGTGCTCTAAATCACTAGTCACTGGTAGCTCTTTATTTATAGTAGATATTTCTATTACAACTCTCTCTCTGTTTACATACAACATTTCTTTCAGTACCTGTATCTTACTTTATTGCATGATTATATTTTCTAACCTGCTATGAACTGTTGAGATGTAATGTGCTCGCTCCTGTCCTGACTAGACCTGTTGATAAATTTTACAGATGGCCTGGGATTGCCTGCTAGCCTAGAGAAGAGACAGTAGGGGTTGTTTAGGTAGTTATTTCATTTTGTCTAGAGTTGTATTTACTTTATGGATTATTGTATCTGTATTTGAGTTTTGAGATGTATTTCTGGGATTATGTATCTTAGACACTTAGACTTCTATCTCCTGTATCTCTTTTGGATTTCATATTTTATCTATCCTTATCATGCTCTACCTTAGATGTGATTGAGTCTGTATCTGCTATGTCACCCCCATTCGGAGAGTATAAACTGTTTAGTCTTATACTTAGATGCATTGAGACCTAGAACAGCGTTCTACCGCCGACACTGCGGCGTAGGCTGGGCGTTGTTACGTTCTCGTGCCCTAACTCTAGGGCGCGGGTCGTGACACATTTTTAGTGGTGGCCCATGCAGGTCAAGACTAAAAGTGTAGTGGTATTCGAACTTGAGTACCACTACAGCCTGCACTAGGAATAGGATATATTTTTGAAGATACTCAATCACAGTTAGGAATCCTTGAGAGATTCCTGGGATGACCCTGGAGAATCTTATTTAACTTCGATTTGAAAACTCTCTTTTTCCCTTGATTTGATTCATTTTTACATTTTGTTGTTAAATTTGATTTTAATGGATTATTGTTGAATTTGAGTTTGTATTTGTTAATTTTGATAGATGATTGTCGAATTTTGAATTTTGATGATAGCTGTTGCATTCGAGTTTGTATTTTGATGGATTTTGTTCATTTTTGAATTTTGATGTTCGTTAATAAATTTGATTTAATTTTTGAGTATTCATTATTGATTAATTTAATTTTTGGCAAGATGAAATTATATGGGCTAGGTCATCTATGTTATGGAATCTAGTCTTCTATAGTCACATTAGCCAGCATGGTGAGGACATGTAGTCTGACTCTGGATATATTTCTCGGGTGTGGAAATTTAAGATTTTTGCAGCCAAGCTAGCGGCACCGCGAAAATGTTAAATACCATGATTCTAGAGATATGTGCATAAGTCAAGGGCTCTGTGATTATCGTAGCCTTGCTTACTAGTATGACGAGGATTTAGAGTACATGATTTTGGATAGACGCATATGATGATCAGATTGTACCTTAAATATTTTTGAACATGTTTTCTCTACTTTTGTTCAGTCACTCAAAAAAAAGAATTATTATTTGTTGTCTTGTCTAGTTTTCTATTATTTAACTCAGGAGTAAGTTTAGTTGGTTTTATAAACCTTGTAAAATTTCTTGCTATGAGTTTTTCATAATACAATGAATCGATGATTTTGTTAGACTTTATCTTGAATTTGATATTTTAGCTCTGGATTTCAAAATTGTTCCTTCTTTAAACAGATAAGCAGAACAGATTTTAGCATTATTTCTTTCTTGCTATTATCCTTGTATTAAATAATAATGATAATAAAGCTGTCTTGATTACGTCAATCACCTGCTTGCAATCTTGGTAGAGATCTAAATGTTGGTCTTAACGTAGAATTAATTTTTTTGGGACATGAGAATATATGAGTATATTTACATAGTGGACACTTGCCTGATACGTATGCATGCTACACTTGATTTGCCACCTATCTAAATACATATTAATATGTTGTTAATGTTAAAATTTTCAAAACCCCAATATTTCTTGTTTTCTGCTTTTCTAGTTTAAATTCGTAATTTAAATATAAATTTCATGTTATTAGTTTTGTCTACGTAACTGCACATGTATGATATCTGCAGAGTTTCAATTTTTAGAGAAATTGGTTAAGTTATGTTAAATTTGTAAAATCTGAGACTGCATTATGTTAATATTACACTGGTTTAAATGTTAGCTTATTTTCAGATTTTGTATGTAAATGCTGAACTAAAACTGGGTTTAACCTTTCAATACTAAGCTATAACCCTGTACAAGGACACGCACACACCCTAACTTAGTATACGCTGTCATGTAACCTAACCTTTCCTCTCTATGTTAGGATCACATACTTGTATAGATATATATAGAGCTTAGGCATACATGTTATAATATATGTATATACATAACTAAATCTCTACCTCTTATAGATGTTTATGGTTAGCCATGCATGTTATGATTAAATAGGTTGTGTATTGTAGGTTGTTAACCCATATGCCATGAGTAGTGTAACAGGATAGCTCATATACAATTTCATGTATATTTCACATACACCCATATAAACACAAACCACATAACATTACATAATGCTAGTTTTTCCTCTCTAACGCTCTCTCTGTATATATATATATATATATATATATATATATATATATATATATATATATATATATATATATATATATATATATATATTGTGATTTGGATTTCAATGCAAGTGATTTTCAATTCCTTAATTTTTGAATTTGATTTTCTGTAACCTTTTTCAGATAATTGGTAGTTGCCTTTATTTTGTTTTGATAAGTACCAGTTTCATGTAGGATGGTAGACCGCCTTACAGTTTTGATGGTTTGTTGTTTCTGTAACTTCTCTAGTTTAGCACCCTAAATTGCTTGTATGTTTTGATACCCTATGACCGTTTCGGTTAGCATGACTAGTATACCTAGATGCGACTTTCACTACCACCGTATGCCATGATCCTGTATGTCGTCCTTTTGATCACATGATTTGTTTAATCTGGGACTTTGATTGTGGGGGTTTGACCTAGAGGGAGTATGGACATTTTAATTTCGAGGAAGAAATTTTTCTAAGGTGGGTAGAGTTGTAGCACCCAGTTTCCCAAATGAGGGTAAATTTGAAATTTCGTGTTTATAATTATTTTAATAATAATATTTAATTCATGATATGATTTTTGGTGATTTTAAATTATTTTAAAATTATTTAAATCAATGACTTGTGGTTTTGACGTTTTGCTAGTGAAACCCTAGAGACTGTTTGACCTAGAGCCTAACCATGTGATTATGATATTTTAATGTCATTTTTGGCCTAAGGATATTTTTGCATTTAACCTCTTTGAATTATTTTGATTTTATTTTATTATTTATGATATTGTTTTGGGGTTATTTGAGTCGGGTTCGAATTTCAACTCAATCCGACTTCTATCGGGGATCCGGGGTAGTTTGACTCTAGTGGGACCCACACACTAGTTAGGCATAGCCCACATGATATTAATTTTAGTCCACATGATATTAATTTTAGTTAGTGACTAGACTACTTATTTTGGTTAGTATTAATATGGATTAGTGTTTTAGGATTGACCAAACTACCCCCGACTTAACCCCTTACCAATGTATTAGTAAATAGACTAGAAAAGGAACTTTTGGACTTTTCCTAATAGGACAAAACTACCTTTATGGCCAGCCACAATAAGGATAGGGTTGAGCCTCCCATTTGTCATTATCCATCTATTTTTCTCTCTCTTGTTCTTCCCCAAATTCCTAGAGGGCAATCCCTAGCAATTTCTCCACCAAATCATTCTATTTCACCACCAAATCTTCTTCTTTCATTCTCCATTCTAGCCAAGGAGGAAGTTATCCAAGTTTGGGAGGATTCGGAGCTCGTTCGTGTCCTTTTGGAATCTCTACGTGTCGGTGTCGCTCCGGAAAGACTTTTCTTCGATTCGATCTACCGGGAGGTATAAATCTCTTCTCCTTTTTATTTTCTCATGCATATAGGTCTATTTTGAACCCATATGAATGACCCCATAGTTGTATCTCCATTTGTGTCCATTTCGTGTCCATTTGGAGGTCATATGAGTGTCCTTTGTATTGTGGTTGTGTCCATGTGGGAAAATCCTAAATTTGGACACACTATGTGTTGTTGTTATGTATGAATAAATTATTACATGTTTAATCTCATATTTTTGTATTGGAGATGTGTTCTATAGTGTCTCATATATACATATTAGTGTAGAGAGTGAGTTCTTGATATATTATGTTATATACTCGTGTTCTTTTGTCTCAAACTACCTAAATCCGTCATGATTTTTATCTACGTTTTTAATTTCAGCTCTAACTTAGAAATGTCATAACTTCTAGCTCAAAGCTCGGTTTAATCTCATTTTTTTTTAAAAGAAGCGTATTAAAGTTAGCTTTCCAAAAACATGTATTAATAGGCCTAATTCTTTCTGTAACTTTCTGGAGAATTATTTGAGTGTCAGCTGTACGAAAGACAAATGCGTTCTCGGTGTTTTCGCGATTTCGGAAGTTTCCAGAAACGAAAACGCGATCCGTTTAAAGTTTCGGAAAGCTAACACATAGATCTATAACATAATTTAATCCTAAATTTTTAATTCATGCTGAGATGGTACAGTATTGATTATTAGTAGGAGTTACTATTCGGCATATACATTTTGTGCACCCTTGTGTGTAATATAATGTTCTATTTGATTTTAACCCATGTTAATGTATATACATTATGTAATTAAATAGAGAATACAAGCATGAGTAAATGGTTAAATAAATGATGTATGAGGTGTAAGTATCCTATCTAATGTAAGCATGTATAAGTATGGCTTGTAATGAATATGTAGGTCCCATAGTATGTAATATATGGTGCATATAGTAGTGCAAGAGAATAATGAATGATGAATGAATGCAAGAATGAATGTAATATAATAATAGATGTAATGTATGTAATATACAAGTTAATGAGATGTAATGTTCTATGTTAACACAAATCCTATATTACCTCATGTACCCCCTTACACTATGTTGACACTATCACACTTGACACATTGTTCACTTACACTTTGACACTCTTTGATATGTATACACTATGTATGCCCATTTAACCCTCACTTGCCCCTTTGCCATGTTCACATACACACACATAGCCTCTTAAATAAGTATTTAAGAATATAGTTAACTTAGCTATGTATGTATATTATATATATGTTAGCATATTATGTTGTAATATATAAGTTTATATAACCATTTGAAATGCCATGATTATAGACCTAATGTTGAATACCAATATATGCATGTGTATATATGTGTAGACATATATAGCTTAAAGTAATAGATTACCTAGTGTATATCCAATGTGAATTCTTGCCTATTTGAGTATTGAATAATTGCATGCTATATAGAGTTGGGTGTATATTGGCTTGTATAGCCTTGTATTGATGTGTGCTTGCTAGGATAGTCTTGGTTAGGCCTAGTAAGACTTACTGGGTTAGGACATGACCTAGTTTGACCTAGTTTGATTAGTACAGTTGACCAGAGTTGACCAAGGGTTGACTTTGGCCTAGTTTGACCTAGATTCATGTAGAATGCATTGTAGTGCTTTATATTACCTTTCTGGATATGTTGTGACTTGTGCTGTTCTAATTAGGAGCCAGATACCTTGTAACCTGTGTTGCTTTAAACAGGACTCTGTGGCTTCAGTTGGAACCCCTATACTTATCAGCTGTTCAGGTTATCAGGCGAGTACATTCTCTGATCATTTCATATCCTGCTTAGAATTATTTCCTGCAGTAGATTACTTTACTTGTACTGTCACGTTGGTCACACGGATTGGTACTATATGGATCCCTTCTTGAGATGTTATCCTTAGGGAGCATCGGGTATTACATGTTCTGTGCGTGTCACTTACATGGCGTATCATATGCTTCATTGGTTCTTTGATCACTTACGACATATACTCTTATGATCGTAGAGTCTTCCTAGAATCCTTATCCCATTTATGGGACTACTATGTATCACCTTCGGGGTCTATCACCTTCGGGGTCTACCACCTTCGGGGTCTATTACCTTCGGGGTCTACTACCCTTCGGGGGCTGTTACATAGCATCATATAACATAACCTGGTTGGATCCTTGTGTATTGATTGGGGGTACGGATGAGTATAAATAGCCATGTGAACAATTCCAAAGTAGATTAGCCATGTACGCCTCTTTAGTATAGCCATGTACAATCAAGCCGTTCACATGTCGACTTTGTGCTCTAAATCACTAGTCACTGGTAGCTCTTTATTTATAGTAGATATTTCTATTACAGCTTTCTCTGTTTACATACAGTATTTATTTCAGTACCTGTATCTTACTTTACTGCATGATTATATTTTCTAACCTGCTATGAACTGTTGAGATGTAATGTGCTCGCTCCTGTCCTGACTGGACCTGTTGATAAATTTTACAGATGGCCTGGGATTGCCTGCTAGCCTAGAGGAGACACAGTAGGGGTTGTTTAGGTAGTTATTTCATTTTGTCTGGAGTTGTATTTACTTTGTGGATTATTGTATCTGTATTTGAGTTTTGAGATGTATTTCTGGGATTATGTATCTTAGACACTTAGACTTCTATCTCCTATATCTCTTTTGGATTTCATGTTTTATCTATCCTTATCATGCTCTACCTTAGATGTGATTGAGTCTGTATCTGCTATGTCACCCCCATTCGGGGAGTATAAACTGTTTAGTCTTATACTGTTAGATGCATTGAGACCTAGGACAACATTCTACCGCCGACACTGCGGCGTAGGCTGGGCGTTGGTATGTTCTCGTGCCCTAACTCTAGGGCGCGGGTCATGACAATTGATGAATAAGGTATTCCAACCCTACCTTCGCAGGTTCATCTTGGTATTCTTCGACGACATCCTCATCTATAGCCGAAGCATGGAGGAGCATACTGACCACTTGGCGATAGTGTTTCGGGAGCTGCTGATGCATCAGCTATACGCCAACCGAAAGAAGTATAGCTTCGGTTTGGTACAGGTAGAGTATCTGGGGCACGTGGTGTCGGCTGAGGGGGTAGCAGCGGACAGGACGAAGATAGCGGCCATGTTAGATTGGCCCGTGCCCACTACACTACGGGCATTACGCGGCTTCCTGGGGTTGACGGGCTACTACAGGAAGTTCGTCAAGGGGTACGACACTCTCGCTCGGGCCCTTACGGAGCAGCTGAAGAAGGAGGGTTTCCATTGGGGAGAGGAGGCCACTAAGGCCTTTGAGGCGTTGAAGGTCGCTATGATGACAGCACCCGTGCTAGCATTACCCGACTTCAGCAGAGCGTTTGTGGTGGAGACGGACGCATCGGGATATGGCCTCGGGGCGGTACTCATGCAGGAGGGGCGGCCCATAGCCTCCTTTAGTCAGGTACTCTCTGCTAGAGCCCGACTAAAATTGGTCTATGAGAGGGAGCTGATGACGATTTTTCTGGCGGTGCTGAAGTGGCGGCCTTACCTGTTGGGAAGGGAGTTTGTGATCTGGATCGACCAGAGGAGCCTCAAGTATCTCCTCGAGCAGCGGCTTGTGACTGAGGAGCATCAGCATTGGTTGTCCAAGCTGGTCAGGTATCGATTCACGATCGAGTACCGTCCAGGGCTGGAGAACAAGGCGGCTGACGCTTTATCCCGACGGGAGGAGGTGGCCGATCTAGGCGCCCTATCATGACCTATATGGCGGGATTGGGAGCCGATATTGTAGGAGGCGGAGCAGGACAGAGTGCTGCAGCAGATACGGCAGCAGATAGAGAGCAGCGTTGACGCTCCAGCAGGCTACACTCTAGCGGATCGCTGTCTGCTCTACCAGGGGAGGATGGTGCTTCCGAAGACTTCGGCCTTTATTCCCGTATTATTCCTGGAGTTCCACAGTTCCGCGATGGGAGGCTATTCGGGGGTTCAGCAGACTTATCAGCGGATGGCCAGGGAGGTGTTTTGGCCCGGGATGCGACGATCCATCGCATGATTGGTGGCCTCTTGTGACGTCTGCCAACGTCACAAGTATATGGCTATGGCTCCAGCCAGATTATTGCAGCCACTGGCCTTACCGAAGCGAGTTTGGGAGGATATCACCATGGACTTCATCGACGGGCTACCACGTTCAGAGGGGTACACGGTGATCATGGTGGTGGTAGACAGGATGAGTAAGTATGCTCACTTCATTCTCTTGAAGCATCCTTATACGGCCGTTACTGTTGCGACGACGTTTCTTCGAGAGGTGATCAGGCTACATGGGGTACCCGCATCCATTGTCTCTGACAGGGACAAGGTATTCATGAGTCTCTTTTGGTGGGAGTTATTTCGGGTTTACGGTACGGTCCTGAAGAGGAGTACCGCATATCATCCCCAGACGGACGGCCAGATGGAGGTCGTCAACCGCAGCGTCAAGACCTACTTACGGTGCTTCGCATCTGATTCTCCTCGACAGTGGCACAGTTGGCTGGCGTGGGCAGAATACTGGTACAATACTTCGTACCATTCACGGGCGGGAACAACACCTTTCCGGGTGCTGTATGGCCGAGATCCTCCCCCCTTGGTCAGTTTCGGAGACGCCCAGACACCGGTGGGACAGGTGGAGGAGTATATGTTGACCCGAGACGAGGTCGTGGAGGAGCTGCGGAAGCATCTGTTGTGGGCACAGCAGGTGATGCGGGCCCAGACAGACAAGCATCGGCGGGACGTCAGTTTTCAGGTAGGGGATATGGTTTATCTCAAACTACGTCCCTATCGACAGTGCTCGATGGCGAGGAGGCCGAATGAGAAGTTGGCGGCTCGATACTTTGGTCCTTATCCAGTGGTGGCTAGGGTTGGGCAGGTGGCTTATCGTTTGGGGCTACCAGACACATCATCGATTAATCCCGTCTTCCACGTATCTCAGTTGAGGAAGGCGATTGGGGATCTAGCAGTGTCACCCACTCTTCCTCCGACGCTCATGGAGGACATGGAGGTACAGTTAGAGCCCTTGGCGGTACGAGCTATTCGACGAGGACCAGGTCAGACGAGGGAGGTCCTGATTCATTGGGTCGGCCTACCAGACTGTGACGCGACCTGGGAGGATTATGCGAGCTTCCAGACGCAGTTTCTAGATTTCCACCTTGAGGACAAGGTGGCTCTTTTAGGGGGCGGTATTGATGTGGGCCCACCCATCATCACCTACACACGTCGTAGGAGACGTGTAGCTATTTAGGCCCAGGCCCACTGTTTAGGCCTTTCAGTTATTTAGGCATAAAGGGGTATTGTGGTCTTTCACCACAATAACCCTCTTAGGATTTTGTTTCTCTTTTCTATTTATGGCTAGGGCTAGCCGTCATTAGTTTTTATGCTTGTATTGAGAAAACTCTCGCAAGTGTCATTGAAGAAGGAGTTTATTACTTTGTTCCGTTCAATCAAAGTTGGGAGTTTTGTTCTTTTCCTATATAAAAGATCATTCTATTTCTATTCCTCTTAATTAATTGTTGGGATTGGTGAACCGATTGAGTCGATTCACAACAGAAAGCTATATATATATAGGCACATACACATATATATATATATATATATATATATATATATATATAGAAAGAGAGGTAAAAGAGTAAGTGGGTATGTGTGTGTTTGGCATGTGTGTGAAAGGATATGTGTTAATGTTCTAAAATTTAGTGATAGGTAGGTGTATGTGACATGGGATACATGATGTCAAAGGGTGTATGAATGCATGTGTGTAAAAGATTATAGGTTAAGTCAGTTTATAGAAATACATACATACATACTTACCTTGTATACATGCATACATACATGTCATGTATATTACATTTACATGATACATACATGCATACTTGTATTATATTATACTTACATTCATGCATATTAGATACTTGTATTTGTATTAACATATTGCAAACATTCATTTCATTCATGCATCTATGCATTACCTACATGTTTTATACATATGCATACATTGTATATTCATATCATTTCATACATTAACATAGAGACATACAAACATGCACACATCATATATTTTATACCTTACATTACCTTACATATCATGTTATATATTATCATTCATTCATTTCATATATTACATTATCTTTAAGTTGAATACATCATATATGGATACAATACATTATCTTGCATGCTTGCATTCATATATTACATTCTATATTACCTACACATGTATTTCCTCCATTCATTCATGCTTGCATCATATACTCTACATTACCATACATGTTATCATTATATATTGCATTACAATATTTATACATTATGCATTCATATCTATCATTACATATATATCTTCATGCATATATTGTATATCATTCTTTCATTCATGCATTGCTTATATGCATTATATTAATTGTATTCCTACATGCTTGCATTCAACCATATATATACATTAATGTAAAGAGAATATATATCATATATATATCATTTCATTCATCTAACATATCATGCATTACATACTCTATATTCATTTAATATCCATACTACATAGGCTCATAGGTTACACAAAATGCATATATCGTATAGTCACTCTTCTACTTAAAATCAATACTGTACCAATTGGGTTTTCACTAAATTCTAGGATTAAAATATATCGTAGTCCTTTGTGTTAGCTTTCCGAAACTTTAAGCGGATCGCATTTTCGTGTCCGGAAGCTCCCGGAATCGCGAATATACTGAAACACGTTTGTCTTTCGTACAACTGACACTCAAATAATTCTATAGAAAGTTACAGAAAGAATTTGGCTTGTTGAAATATATATTTGGAAATCTAACTTCGATACGGTTCTTTTAAAAAAAATAGGAAATAAATCGGAGTTCTAAGCTAAAAGTTATGACATTTCTAAGTTACTTT
Organism: Iris pallida; assembly: GCA_029216955.1. NCBI lineage: Eukaryota > Viridiplantae > Streptophyta > Magnoliopsida > Asparagales > Iridaceae > Iris > Iris pallida. The sequence goes on from JANAVB010043018.1 coordinate 479,355, forward strand.
GGTTAATAAAAACGTGGATGAAAATTATGACAGATTTGACAAAAGAACACATATAGGCCAAGATACTTGGATACAAACATAGGTATCCAAATGAAACTCAATCTAACCATCCTAACTAAGATCAATCCACTCTCTAACTATTATAAAATTGAATTTAAATATCTATTTAAACTATTATCATACATACATACACATGGGGTGTCCTAATTTGGGATCTATCAAGTAGGACACATGACACATATCTAAAATCCTCAAGAGAGCTCCAAATGGCCTCAAATTTGAATCTAAAAGGGACACATGCATGAGGATGGATCCTACGGATTCAAAACTAATTTATATGCAAATGAAATAGATTTAGAGGATGGGTTTTACCTATTGGGAGTGGAATCCCAATGAAATCCTTTAGGACACGGCTCCGATACGAAGTCCCTCAAAGTGGACACTCCTCCTTGCACTCCTCTTCCAATCCTTGGTAGCACCCTACCCTTGGAGAATGGGAATGATTGAGAGAAGGTTTGGTGAAGGAATGATTTGATTTGGAGATCAAATCAATGGGAAGGCTCTCTAAAATTGGGGAAGAACAAAAGGAAAATAAAAGAGGCAAGATTGTAATGAATGAAATGAATCATTCCCTCCTAAAGGTGGCTGCCATAAAGAGTCCATTAGGGCTAATAAGAAATATCCTAATTGCCCCTCTCTAGTCTCATATGGTTAAGTCTAGACTAGGTTCAAGTTTGAGGTCAAAATGATCTAGTTTTGAGTCTCTAACTTAACCATTCTAACATGATAAAAATTAGTTTAATTAAATAAGTTAATGTTGGGTCTTGTGAGCCATGCTTAACTTAATATTGGATCTCATCTAGAGTTCAAGCTACCCGGGTCACAATACAAGTCGGAACGAGACAAAACTCAAACCCGACTAAACAAATCCAATAAAAACAATATTAAAAATATAAAATTTTCCCAAAATATTAAAATATAAAAAATAACCAAAATCATAATACATCAATTTAAATATTATTAAAATAATCTAAAATTCACCAATTAATCAAAATCCTAAATAATTCAAAAGTCACAAAATGACCAAAATACCTTTAGCCTAAAAAGTTGTAAATAGTCATTCTAATCACATGGTTAGGTCCCCATGGTTAGACTCTAAGCTTAGCAAAACTAGGGATTAACTAATTAACCATCAAAATCACAATTTAATATTTTAAATAGTTTTAAATTGATTAAAAAATTACCAAAAATCACAACATGAGTTAAATCTTATTATCGATTAATCAAAATTATAAAAGTTCAAAATTGTCCTCATTTTAGAAAAGTGGGTGTTACACCTATAATGATAATTTGGCCGGTGTGTTGGCCAATTGTGCCAAGATATCAAAGTTGTAGGGCCTCTCCAGCCCCTGAGGCACCTCTTTTCGTAGCGGCTTGTCAAAGCGAGTCTCCTTCGGCCTAGGTTTGTCGGTTGTCGAAGGCTGAGAAGGTCCTGGGACATCAGCAGCTATCGGCTGAGGATCTTCAGTCGAGTTACCCGGTGGAGGTTGGGATCCATATAGTACAAATTTGTGTGACCACCCAAGACCTCAGAATACGGCAACCATACCCTGCTGCATGGAGGGATGTCCCTTTCCCACCAAGATATAAGCCGTTCAACATCAATCCCTATGATGGTAAAACTTTCGCAAGTCGGTACATTACTTACTTCGAGGTCACAACAGACCATCTTTTCCATGACGACGCCATCCTTACACGATTATTCATCGAGGCATTGGAAGGGGTCGCCTTCGACTGGTACCGCAACCTGCCAGACAATTGTATCTATTCCTTTGTCAGCTTCAAGCGTATGTTCTTGGAGAGGTTCGATAAAGTAGGACAAGACATGACGATGTCCACCCTCATGGATGTTGTTCAAGGGAAGAAGGCGGAGGCGGTCGAAGACGGAGCCTCGTGATGTAGGGACAAAGAATGCTCATGCGGCCAAAACTGCCAGCCGCATGCAGAATGCCCATGCGGCCAAGACTTCCAGCCGCATGAAGGAGACTTATGTGGCCGAGACTTCCAGCCGCATGAAGAAGGCCTATGCGGCCACGACTGCCCGCCGCATGAAGACTGCTGATTCCAGCCGCATATTGTCCACTCCACGCGGCTCAGGCTCCGTCTTCGACCGCCTCTCCCATGGCCCTGATCTCTCACACTCCCAAGAACATGTGCCAGACTCTCTGCGACACCGTTTGGACTCTTCCTATTATGCACCCTCGAGTGCTGGAGTGAAGAAGTTCAGGACAGCATGGGCTCGATGAGCTCAGTCAGCTGTCCCAACCTCTGACCATCCGAGCGCTCCGCTTACTGTTATACGGGCCTCTGATGGAAAGTTGTACCGAACCACTCGAGTCCAGCCCCCGACGGTAAACGGACAGAGTGGCTCCCAAAAGTCTCTCCCAACCATCAGGGAGCAAACATGGTGCCAATACACTCGAATGCTCGGGTTTCTCAGGTTGCTCGAGACCCATCTGACTTGCGTGACGTGATCCTTCACAAACGCAAAGAAAGAGAAGAGGACTCAGTGTACAAAGAGTCCTCCCACGGACATCACTGCACCCAAGTTATTGTCAACTGCTGCTGCAACAACGCAGCAGTACGAGAAGACCGACGATCCGTCTTCCAAAGACTGCAACAACCAAGTTCAGAGGATGAGGCGCTTCCCGTCATCTCCTACAACTCTGCTCAGAGAATCCCCCCCAGCGGGAGAGGGAAGAAAACAAATATCTTCAGCCCAAAGATTTCAACCACTGTAACCAAGAAACTATCATCTAAGCGGTTGCCTACCACCAGAGTTTTCTAAGGTACCCGTTCGAAGACGAAACCTACTACATCGGTAGATTCATCATCCACATCGCTGGAGGTCGCTGGAACCGGGGGTAGCATTCCTCCGAACATCCATGACAATTCGGTATTCCAAGGAGATGAGCCCAGGGAAACGACTCTCCCAACAGATACAATAGGTGCCGACGTCCCCGAGGATGTTCGCGACTCTCAAGACGAGGCAAGCTCTGAAGCTGGGGGTACAATTCCTTCTGAGTCCGAACCAGAGAAAAATATTCCCATATACCCCGACGACTTCTATGTCCAGGGGTATGATTCAGAGGACACGTCGTCCACCGTCCCTTCTACTTCGGCTCGTGTGAGGACGACATTCATGACAAACGACGAGCAAGACGGTCCCAGTGATCGCCAACGCATCGACACTCTGGAGGCCATACAGCGTACCTTGGTCAAATCCGTGGACGAAATCAAAGCGGCGCTTCCAACTCTGCAAGGAAGGACGCCTGGCCAAACAAGCTTGGGTCCCACGGTCAATGCAGACTCGAACTCAGCGGCACCAAATCCGGGCGACAATCCTCCTGAAATATCGGCTCCCACCGCTACAGATGAGGCCAGGGAGGCAAGAAGAGAAGTCCAGGAGCTTCGGGCCATGTTTCACGCCCGGAAAACCACCCAAGACCTCAGAATACGGCTACCATACCCTGCTGCATGGAGGGATGTCCCTTTCCTACCAAGATATAAGCCGTTCAACATCAATCCCTATGATGGTAAAACTTTTGTAAGTCGGTACATTACTTACTTCGAGGTCACAACAGACCATCTTTCCCATGACGACGCCATCCTTACACGATTATTCATCGAGGCATTAGAAGGGGTCGCCTTCGACTGGTACCGCAACCTGCCAGACAATTGCATCCATTCCTTTGTCAGCTTCAAGCGTATGTTCTTGGAGAGGTTCGACAAAGTAGGACAAGACATGACGATGTCCTCCCTCATGGATGTTGTTCAAGGGGAGAAGGAACTGACAAGGAACTATATTGAGCGATTTTGCCAAACCGCAATGAAGTTGCCGTCTGGAAATTCAGATTCCTCCTTAATTGAAATTTGCCAAAAGAGACTGCTCCCAACAATCATCCTCTAGATGGATGAAAGTCAATTTAAGGACTGGAAGACATTCATCATCAGTGCCACTAGCATCGAAGATAAGTTGAAGAAGGCTCGCCAACTGGGATTACACATCTCGGAGGGAGAGGACAAGGGCAAATGCCCCAATGCTAACACCAACAGCGGAGGTAATTCCTCCAATAACCGAGACAACAAGGGCAAATAGGCTATGGTGGCCGATACTACCCAGAAGCCTGAATCGAAGCCAGCTAAAAAGCAGTGGCCGCAGGTGACTTACTCCTTCGAAGACGGTCACGTCAAGCCTATCTTGGACATGCTCATACAAGGAGGTAGAATCCAGCTCCCTCCACCTATACGGGAACCTCAGCCGGTCGAGATGGAAAGTCCTAAGTACTACCATTACCATCGTTACGTCCACCATGCCATGCAAGACTGCATCCAATTGAAGCGATATATTCAGCATCCCATCGATTCGAAGGCTCTGGCCATCGATTTTGAGGTGATAACCGTGGCAGCCAATATGGTGTCGGTACAGTTCGGCAGCTTCCCTCCGACAGAGACTCAAGACGGCGTAGTACCTATCCCTCGGGCAACAATGTAGATTGCTAATCTTCCACCTCCTCGAGATCAGGCCGCTGGTCTAGTGTCCCTCACCACATCACGAGGAGAGGTCATATGGGTCCACCCGAACCTGGTACCAGAAGTAACTCAGTCCGTACCACCCGCTTCCAACAAGATGAAGAGTGGGAAAGTCAAGTCATACCGCACAATCTCATCAGAGGTCGAAGAAGCTACTACTGTTGTTACCTGATCCAGCGCACAAACCCAACCTCCACCGGGTAACTCGACTGAAGATCCTCAGCCGATAGCTGCTGATGTCCCAGGACCTTCTCAGTCTTCGACACGATTATTCATCGAGGCATTGGAAGGGGTCACCTTCGACTGGAAGGGGTCGCCTTCTCAGCCTGCTGATGTCCCAGGACCTTCTCAGCCATGGGAGAGGCGGTCGAAGACGGAGCCTGAGCCGCGTGGAGTGGACAATATGCGGCTGGAATCAGCAGTCTTCATGCGACGGGCAGTCGTGGCCGCATAGGCCTTCTTCATGCGGCTGAAAGTCTCGTCCACATAAGTCTCCTTCATGTGGCTGGAAGTCTTGGCCGCATGGGCATTCTGCACGCGGCTGGCAATTTTGGCCGTATGAGCATTCTGCACGCGGCTGGCAATTTCATGCATGCGGCTGGCAATCTTGGCCGCATGAGCCTCATGCATGCCGCTGGTGTCTTTATTCAGCTTCTTTCTGGACCACATAGAGTCCCTCTTTGTCCCTACAAATCCAGTATGATAGTGTTTTCCTCTGCCGGACTTGGGGATAGTAGAGTCCTCTATGGCCTAAAGTGGAGCTGTATGAGAGTCTTTTTCGTCGTCTTGTGCAGCAGATAGTACTTCGTCCAGGACTTGGGGAGGAGCAAATGACTTGGGCCTCCACTCCCTGTGAGCCTTCTTCATGCGGGCTCGTCGCTGGACCGGGCCAGCGCTTCCGTCGGAGAGCATTTCTTCAAACGCCTACTGGTCGAACCGGACGACCAATATTTGTTGAGTGGAGCCAAGTTTGGTTGCGTCCGATTGCGTCACCAACCCCTCAGCCGAGGAGAAGTTTGTCCCCAGCAGAGTCGCCATCGTGTTTGCCATTGGTTGTAGAAGTACAGAACAATTATATAGGAGGACTGAACTTAGACTCACAATACAAAATTGCTCGTACAAAGAAAGCCTAGGGACGAAAACCTAGGTACAGCAATCTAGGTATAATTGTTTATTTTTGATTCTGGGGGTGACGGTAGAGGCTCGGGAAAGCGACGACAGCTCTGCCTTACTCCTTGGACGATCGGACTTAGCCTTAACTCTGATAAAGAAATGCTCTCAGAATGTGTGGGGAGACTCTTCTGCGCGTGTCTTTGTCTCTCTGTGTATCTCGCCGGGGTATCCAAGTCTTCAGGTCTCTTCAGGTATCCCCGTTGTTTGCAAGGGAATGGCACCTTGCTATTTATAGGAGTGGGGGTGTGATCATTAGGGTTTACAATGATTCCCTCCTTAAAAAAGTCGGCGGCCAATCATCTGGACCATTGATTTTGATTGCAATAAATCTGGGCAATTAATATAGATTGTACCAAATCTTATGGGCAATTAATATTGATTGCCATAAATTTTGATAGGCTCGGATCTCCTGCCACGTGTTCGATTTATCTGTTCTGATTTGATTTGGGGTAATTATGATGATTGTAATAAATCTGGTTGTTGGGATCTATTGATAAATCTTGATTGATTTAATGCCACGTATCTAACCATCATTATGGGGAGACTGATCTTCTTCCACGTGTCATAACCGTGAGCAACAGTCGCATGAGAGTAGCTTCTTAGGTTTTGAACCGTATGAATGTGGCAGCCGTATAGATGTAGCCTCCGAAGTTTGAGCCCCATGGGGGTGGTTTCCAATTGAGTCGCATAAGACTAGCCACGTATTAAGGCTGCATGGGTATGGCTTCTCAGCATTTGAGCCGCATGGAGATAATCCCCGAGGACAGTGGCCGCATGAGGACAGCGGCCGCATGGGGTGGCTTCTTAGGGTTTGAGCCGCATGACGATAGTCTCCACGATTCGAGCCGCATGAGAGCATCAGCCGCATGAGGGGGGGTGGCAGCCGCATAGAGAGCTTTGAAGTTGGGTGGATCGTGCTAGCTGTATAGAAGATTTTCTCCGTTTCCCGAAGAACACGCCGTCATGTCAGAGTTTATCATTTCAGCTTTAATGTCAGAGTTATCACTTTATGTCAGAGCATTTAATGGGAGCAGTCACTTCATGGCCAGATGTAAAAAGCAAGCTGCATAAGGTCACGTAATTCTTTTTCGAGCCGTATGAGGCTATTAGAGAGTTTCTGAGCCGCATGAGGCTCCGATAGATTTTTGAGCCGCATGGGGCTCCCTCTGTTTTGAGCCGCATGGGCTTCTTCTGTTTTGAGCCGCATGGGCTTTTCTTGTTCTTTTCCATGCTTCTACAGTTGCTTCTTGGTCTTCCAAGAAATATGAGACCCTCCCAGAAACACCAACCAGCCTGTAATAGAGCGGCGAGTCAAGGGACAGCTTGCCCAATCAGAATCAAACCAACTAGAAAGACGGAGATCACAATCAGCTTTCAAAAGAATACCCTGTCCCGGTGCATGTTTGAGATATCTGACAACTCTCAAAGCAGCATGCCAATGATCTTGTCGAGGCTCCTGTAAGAATTGAGACAAGAAATGCACAACATAGGCTAAGTCAGGACGAGTAAATGATAGATAAATCAACCTCCCAACCAGCCTCCGATAAGGCTCTGCATCCGCCATCTTTGGACTAGTCGATTCGGCCAGCTTGTGATTGGGCTCCATGGAAAAACCAGCAGGTCGAGACCCCATCAAGCCGCATTCTGAAATAATATCCAAAGCATACTTCCTTTGACACAAGGAAATTCTTTCTGCACTCCGAGCCACCTCTATACCAATAAAGTAGTTCAACACACCAAGGTCCTTCATGTGAAAGCACGAACTAAGGTACTTTTTGAAAGCATCTAAAGCACCTGAGTCATTACCAGACACAATCATATCATCCACATAGATTAGAACATGCAACTCTACCTTTCCTTTAAAAAGAGGGAAAATGGAATAATCGGAATGATATTGAATAAATCTATAGGATATCAGAGAAGCAGCAAGCTTAGCAAACCAACAACATGGTGCCTGTTTCAATCCATATAGAGACTTACGCAGACGACACACTTTATTGGATTCACTATGCGAAAAACCTGACGACAACTTCATATATACTTCTTCTGTCAGATCTCCATGAAGAAAAGCATTGTGCACATCCATATGGTGCAAAGTCCAGCCTCTCACAGCTGTAACAGCCAAGAATGCCCGAACTGTAGGCATCTTAGCTACCGGGGCAAAAGTTTCTGAATAGTCGATCCCCTCAACCTGATGATTATCGAACACAACCAGCCGTGGCTTTAAGCGCTCAATGTAAAAGCGTGGAAAATACTAAAGGAAATGATTCATGCGGCCAGGAAAGATCCATGCGGTTCAGAAAACGCATGCGGCTCAGAGAGTCATGCGGCATAGGAAGCTATGCGGCCCAGGGCATTCCATGCGGCTCGGAAGACACGTGGCCTGATAGTGCTCCCCTCCGACCCATGCTGCATTAATTGCTTTGACGGCTGACCCCTCTAAAAAGTTGACAGCCCTGACACCAAAGCAGGTAATTATGGATCTGCCATAATGATGAATCTCTAGGGAAGAGGAAAGAAATCTCTGACACAAATCCTCCGAGAGCCATAAGAATGCCACGTGGCCTTGCCACGTGGGCATTCGTATGCGGCTCGCTTCTCATGCGGCTCAGAATAAATCCTATGCGGCTCAGGCCATAGGAGCCTCATGCGGCTCGGGCAAAGGACTTCCCATGCGGCTCGGGCAAAGGACTTCCCATGCGGCTCAGAGTGAATCTATCCTATACGGCTCAGGCCATGAAAGTCTCATGCGGCTCGAGCGAAGACTTCTCATGCGGTTCAAGAAGATCATGTCCATGCGGCCCAAGCGGATATATACCTATACGGCCCACAAGGATTACTCCTCTGTGCTTAGAGGACTCAAGTGAGGGCCACTGCCCACGCAGCCCTGACACGTGGGCTTAACCATATGCGGCTCACATTCATATGCGGCTCACAATCATATACGGCTCACTAGTCATGTGGTCCAGATCCCTCCAGCAGCTCCTAGGACACGTGTCCTAAACCGATTAATTCCTCAGATTTGCTGCCATTAAAGATTGGGTCAGATCCCAATAAATTTGGGACACGTGGCAGAAGAATAGATCTGATTTATTCGCAGATGAGTATAAGGAAGATTTATGCCAATCAGCATTAATTGCTCATGGGATTTGGTGTAATCTACACCTAATGGCCCAGATTCATCATAATTAAAACGAATGGCCAAGATGGACCAATCTCCAAGCCGGCGCCATCTCTAAGAGCTAATCATTGGCAACCCTAATGATCATATCCCACTATTATAAATAGCAATGTACCATTCCCTTGTAAGATATACAATAAAAAAGAGAAAAATACGTATATACAGAGAGACTCCCCAATAGTCAGAGAAAAGAATACACAGAGAGAGAGAAGCCAGAAGAGCAACAGAGGAGCAAGAAGAGCATTTCTTCGTCAACGCCAACCATCTTTTCACAAGGAGCCAAGGCTGCATACCGATTGTCCAAGGAGTAAGGCAGGGCTGCCGTCGCCTTCCCGAGCCTCTATCGTCACCCCCAGAATCTAAAATAAACAATTGTACTTAGACTGCTGTACCTAGGTTTTTGTCCCTAGGCTTTCTTTGTACAAGCGAGTTTGTAACGTGAAGTAAAAGTTCGGTCCTCCGATAATTGTTCTGTTCTTTTATATTTCATGGCAAACACGATGGCGACTCTGCTGGGGACTAACTTCTCTACGGCTGAAGAGTTGGTGACACAATCGGATGCAGCCAAGCTTGGCTCCACTCAATAAAAGATGGTCGTCCGGTTCGACCAACAGGCGTTCGAAGAGATGCTCTCCGACAAGAGCGTTGGCCCGGTCCAGAAGCGAGCCCGTACGAAGAAGGCCCGTAAGGAGTGGAGACCCCGATCCTTCGTTCCTGCTGAAGCTCTTACAAATACACCCTCTGTTATTCAAAACGGCGAGCAAGATTCCCCTGTGGCCCCACTTCAGATCGTAGACAACTCCGCTGTCCCCAAGTCCGGCAGAAGAAAATACTATGATGCTGGACTTGCAGGGGCAAAGAGGAACTCTATGAGATCCGAGCCGCATAAGGTTAGCAGCCGCAGGGAGAAAGCTCATGCGGCTACATCCTTCATCCACAGGAAGAAATCTCATACGGCTATATCCTCCAGCAGCATGAAGAAAACTCATGCGGCCATATCTGTCAGCCGCATAGCTTATGTGGCTACAGTTGCCAATCACACGAATGAAACTCATACGGCTGTGGGAGTCAATCGCTTGCAGAAAACCCATACGGCCACTATTGCCAACCGTATGCGGCCAGCTTGTACGGTCGTGACTCCTAGCCGCACAAGAACAATTCGTCCAACGGCAGAAGACAACCGCATGCAGACAGCCTGCACGCTACCCAACTCTAGCCGCATAGCGTCCGTTTCGTGCTTCTCTCGATCAGTCTTCGACCGTCTCTCATGCGGTCCCGACCCTGATGATTCTCTGGATGATAAGCCAGACTCTGTGGTACCCAACTTGGACTCCTCCTATTACGCACCCATGTTCCATGCCCGAGAGAACGCTCAAGATCTCAGAATACGGCAACCATACCCTGCTGAATGGAGGGATGTTCCATTCCCACCAAGATATAAGCCATTCAATATCAACCCGTATGATGGCAAAACCTCAGCAAGTCGGTACATCACTTACTTTGAGGTCACCACCGACCATCTGTCCCATGATGATGCGATCCTCACACGGTTATTCATCGGGGCATTAGAAGGAGTCGCCTTCGATTGGTACCGCAATCTACCGGACAACTGCATTCACTCTTTCGCCGGCTTCAAGCATCTGTTCTTGGAACGATTTTACGAAGTAGGACAGGACGTTACTATGTCCATTCTCATGGATGTCGTCCAAGAGGAGAAGGAGTTGACAAGGAACTACATCGAGCGGTTCCGCCAGACCGCCATGAAGTTGCCTTTCGGAAATCTAGATTCCTCTTTGATTGAAATTTGCCAAAAGAGACTGCTTCCAACGATCAGTCTCTGGATGGGCGAAAGTTAATTCAAAGATTGGAAGGCGTTCATCATCAGCGCCACAAGCGCCGAAGAATGACTGAAGAAGGCTTGCCAACTGGGATTGCACATCTCAGAAGAAGAAAATAAGGGCAAGCATCCCAACAACGATAATGGGGCTAATCCCTCCAACAATCTGGACAGCAAGGGAAAGCATGCTATGGTGGCCGACACGGCCCAGAAGCCCGAGTCACAACCAGCAGACAAACAATGGCCTCAGATCACTTACTCTTTCGAAGACGACCACGTCAAGCCTATCATGGACATGCTCATACAAGGAGGTAGAATTCAGCTTCCTCCACCAAGACGGGAGCCTCGGTCGGCTGATTTAGAGAACCCAAAGTTCTGCCATTACCACCGTTATTGTTTGCCATGAAATATAAAAGAACAGAACAATTATTGGAGGACCGAACTTTTACTTCACGTTACAAACTTGCTTGTATAAAGAAAGCCTAGGGACGAAAACTTAGGTACAACAGTCTAAGTACAATTGTTTATTTTAGATTCTGGGGGGGTGACGATAGAGGCTCGGGAAGGCGACGGCAGCCCTGCCTTACTCCTTAGACGATCGGTATGCAGCCTTGGCTCCTTGTGAAAAGATGGTTGGCATTGACGAAGAAATGCTCTTCTTGCTCCTCTGTTGCTCTTCTGGCTTCTCTCTCTCTTTGTGTATTCTTTTCTCTGACTATTGGGGAGTCTCTCTGTCTCAAAAAAATGTATATTACAAGGGAATGGCACCTTGCTATTTATAATATTGGGATCTGATCATTAGGATTGCCAATGATTAGCTTTTGGAGATGGCGACGGCTTGGGGATTGGTCCATCCTGGCCATTCGTTTTGATTATGATGAATCTGGGCCATTAGGTGCAGATTACACCAAATCCCATGAGCAATTAATACTGATTGGAATAAATCTTTCTTATAATGATTTTCTGATATCTGCGAATAAATCAGATCTATTCTTCTGCCACGTGTCCTAGATTATTGGGATTTGACCCAATCTTTAATGGCAGCAAATCTAAGGAATTTAATCGATTTAGGACACGTGTCCTAGGAGCTGCTGGGGGGTCTGGACCGCATGACTAATGAGCCGCATATGAATGTGAGCCGCATATGGTTAAGCTCACGTGTCAGGGCTGCGTAGGCAGTGGCCCTCACTTGAGTCCTCTAACCACAGAAGAGTAATCCTTGTGGGCCGCATAGGTATATATCCGCCTGGGCCACATGGACATGATCTTCTTGAACCGCATGAGAAGTCCTCGCTCGAGCCGCATGAGACTTTCATGGCCTGAGCCGCATAGGATGGATTCACTCTGAGCCGCATGAGAAGTCCTTTTCCCGAGCCGCATGAGGTTCCTATGGCCGGAGCCGCATAGGATTTATTCTGAGTCGCATGAGAAGCGAGCCGTATACGAATGCCCACGTGGCCAGGCCACGTGGCATTTTTCTAGCTCTCGGGGGATTTGTGTCAGAGATTTCTTTGCTCTTCCCTAGAGATTCATCATTTATAACAGAGTCATAATTACCTGCCTTTGGTGTCAGGACTGTCAACTTTTCAGAGGGGTCATCCATCATAGCAATTAATGCAGCGTGGGTGGAGGGGAGCACTATCAGGCCACGTGCCTTCTGAGCCGCATGGAATGCCCTGGGCCGCATAGCTTCCTATGCCGTATGACTCCCTGAGCCGTATGCGTTTTCTGAGCCGCATGGATCTTTCCTGGCCGCATGAGTCATTTTCTTTAGTATTTTCCATGCTTCTACAAGACCCCCTTCAAAGTTTTCAATTTATAAAATTGAAATACTTTGAATAAGAAGCATGGCCGGGTTCCTCTAGCCGTATATAGAATTCTGACCGCATAGAAGTCTCGGCCGCATGAATTATTCAGACACATGAGTGACTTAGCCGCAGGAGACTGTTCAGCCGTATAGCTGCTTGCCACGTGTGCAGGTCTATAATTGCCTCAAATTCGTTTCAGCACCGTCTTTGTAGGAGGGAATCCCAAGAGTCAGCTCATTAAATCTTTCGGATTTGACGCCTTGGGTGAATCTTGGAGACGAAACACAAGGAGTCGGTTGCGCTTTTCATGAGTCGGTCATTGGCCCACGTGTCCTCCTTCTTCCGTCTTTCTATAAATAGGAAGAGTTTGAAGAGAGAGAAGACTTCTTTATTTTCCTTTTTCTTCCTCAGACCTTTCCTATCTCGGTCGCCCTTCTCCTCTTTTGATAATTAATGGCTCCCAAGAAGACCGTGGCAGTAAAGGGCAAGAAGGCGGCCTCCACTTCTACCTCGGCTGCGGCTGCTACTCCGCCCGTCGTCGTACCTGATGTTCATCCTGACGTTCATCCCCCCATTATTGGTAAGGACAATGCATGAGTTAAAGAACCCCAACCGCCATGGTTACGTCGCATACTTTATGCACGAGCCTTTGTAAATCGCATGTTCGCCCTATGGCTGAGCTGCGAGCCGCATAAGAGAACTACCACGTCTGTATGCGTGCCTTGCTGGCAAAGCCGCATAAGTGATGCTAAACCGCATAGACTCTTTATTGTACTGAGCCGCATGAGATTTCTGAGAGCTTCATGGGGCCGCATGGATGTCTTCTTGAGCCGCATGGGGTTTGAGAGTACCCAATCGGCTCTCTCTTGTTTTATCCCTCCGTTTAACTTACTTTTCTCTGTTTGTTCTTCAGTGAACCTGCCGGTTAATGCCACTGGAGAACTCTTGGTGGGTAGCGCTCAAGCCGCTCTCGGCTATAGGTATGACCATATTATCCAGTATATGGCTGACCAGTTTCCGAGCGACGAGCCTATGGTTAGATTGAATGCCATCAAGAATCAGTCTTTTTACTTCCTTAATGCTATGATAAACTCCGGGAAATTTGAAAGGGAGTATTTGAAGCCTGCGTTCTTTTTTGGAGATGCCTTGACTGTGGAGAACGATCATGTCCTGGAGGTGTCGGAGGATTGGAGCTTTGTTTCTAGCGGGATGGCGATTCGCATCCCTCAAATGGAGCGACACTTCCCGCTATCTTGGTTTAATATGCTCCCGTTAGATCGGAAGATGGAGGAGACTTTAACCCCTACCAGAGGTGGGATGTTTGTGGGGAACATCCATTATAATAACAATATGAAGTCTGTGATTGCCGGCAAAGTGCACACTAGTTGTTCTGTGACGGGGTTGGTCCCAGGTTCTTTCTTGAATGTGGCGGACCCTAATTTCTCATTTTCTACCGCCGACACTTTTATAAATTAGCTTGCTCGGAAAGGCTCCTATCCCGTTGGTCGGTTGACGTTCCCTGGTTGGGTGCACTCTGTTCCTTCGTGGATCAATTTGTCTACTTGGATCTTGCAGAAGTATGAGGCCTTTTAGTGCGAGATTGGCCTGTACCACGCTATCCGGGGTACCAGTCATGGCTTGTCCATAAACAAAAAGCTGTTCATGTCTCTGCTGGAGATGTATAATTACCGTACGGGGACCTTTTACACACCTATGGGGGAGATGGGACTCGCGCTCCATGAGATGCACGCGGTCTCCAAGCTTCCTTGGGGGGACGAAGCGTTTGAAGCGTATACTCCCACTAATGAGGAACTCGAAGATCTGGAACGACGGTATCCTGGCTTTGTGGCCCTTTACCAGGAGATATTGTGCCATTATAGCACATGTTATCAGATGACTCGAAAGGATAGTAACCTGGAAGGGAATGCTCCCTTCACCAAAGATTGGGTACACTATCTCTTCTCGATAGATGCCTTAGGTAGAGTCACCTCTTGTCGCCCTCGATCTCGGGAAGCGGTTGAGGACTCCGTGTCGTCGGCTAAGGGAGTGGCCACTACCAGCGACAGATTCGGGAACCAGACTGATACTTTCGATTACTTTTACCAGGATACTCAGGAGCTTGTCTGAGAAAGCGCTTTTGGCAAGATTTTTGATGATCTGGCTACGAAACTGTATAGTCTCGGGAGGGGCCGGTTCCATTGAGAGAATTAGTTGCAACTTCATCCTTCCGGCTGTGAAGTTAGTTTTACGAATCAGGCTAGCTCTCCTCCCGGCCATGGTGTGCAGCATACACCATAGCTTACGTACTTTCACATCCAAAATCATTGCTCGCGACGTGACCAAGGATTTTGAACGAACTGAGTTGCCCTATCACTATTTGATGGGGTGGCTGCTGATACATTACCCGTCTTTGATGAGGCCGGGCTCTGAAGACGGTGTGACTGATGATGACGCATTTATCTTTCGCTATCGAGATGAGCCTTGGGAGTGTAAAACCATACGGACTTGCCGGATGGCATTGGCGAGGTCAGATAAGTATCATATCTTCGTATCCATCCCTCGCTTTACTGCCAGGGACATAGACGCTGTACATATTGACGGTATCGCACCCCCTCAGCTTCTGGATGGCCAGATGCTCTTATGGTTGCGTAACATCCGCCCCGCACATCTAGTGTACCGTAACCGTAATGCTGTTTTTCTGGAGCCTTATCTGCCTAGCAGGTTTGCCCGACAGTTTGGATAAAGCCAACTTTGTCTGGACAGCCCCAGTTCTGGTCTTGGTTATGAGGGTAGTCTTCTTGATGGTATCAGAGCTTGGCAATATTATGATTCGTTCCATACTCGCACCATTTTCTCGGTCCCTGCCATTAAGGAGTCGGTAGAGATCTTGTATATGGCAGCGCTGTATCATGTCATGGCGAGCAAGCCCCCAGTCGGTTTTAACCCGGGTACCAGTTTTATTGTTGGCACTGGTCTGGAGGAAGGCTCCCAAGGGGCCAAGAAAAGGAAGACTAGAGTCGAAGTGCCAGATTTGGATTTCGCTACTGAGGGTGGCGAAGGCAACGATTGTGATGAAGATGACTCTATCCTTCCAGTGGTAGGCGCAGAGGTGGGTTAGTCGCATGTTTTGTCAAATGAGGTGCTGAGGGACCAGTCTCTTGTTGCGCCTGGTCCTATTCCGAAGCGCAACAGGCAAGTTTCTCCTATAGGCAGTGTTTCTCGATCCCGGAAGCTGGTTGCGACTAGGCACCGTCCGTTAGCCCTAAAAGAGGGTGGCAAAGAAGTCAACCCTGCGTCAGAGGTAACAAAACTGCTCTTGATCCCTTCTTCCTCCTTTTCTTTGAGTTTCAATCCTGACTATCTTCGTCCCCTCTTTTAGGTGTCGGAAGAAGAAGAAGAGTTTCAGGATGTCGAGGTGGTGACTCAGAATGACGGGGACTCCCATGAGCCTGCTCCTATTCAAGAGAACGCAGATCAATCTGTATCCCCCTTCAAGGTGACGGGGGCAGGAGATGTGATTGAGTTTAACTCGGGGATCGCGGGTGAGGGGACTATGCCAGTTGTGGATGAGCCGCGGCCTTTATGCCCCTCCCCTGGTAAGATTAGTCGAATCTTAACCCGTGAGGAAGCCTATCTACTCTATCATCATGTCCTTCGGGTTACGTCGATTGATTGTTATTCTGGACATTCAGGTCCTGTCCCTCCAGTGCCGAGGATGGACGTCGCTGAGACAACCCCAACCGAAGGGGCATCGGTGGAAAGGGGTGTACCTCCTCACTGCCCGACTCGTCTTGAGGGGCCTTCTGGGGGCTCGAGTTTTACGGGCCAATTCTCGGGGCAGTCGGGGCAAGGGACGATGGTCCTTGCATCATCCTCTGTTTCGATGGCTTCGAGAGTCGACCTTTCTTCCCTGCGGAGCATCCAAGCTCTCCGGGCGATGGAAGACGAGTTGGCCGCTATTCATGCATCGTTCTTCTCGGACTCCGTTCCCCCGATGGCGAACTCTAGCATTACTCCTCCGACGTTGCCCCTCCGACATCCCCTGATGCCCTCCTCTGCTGAAGTTTTGAGTGATGTATTGCAGGACGTGGTTGCCAGTTTTCATCGTCAATTGAAGAGGGGAATCGAGGCCGCTGTAGACAGAGGGACCTCTTTTACCTTGGCCCGACAATGTGCCCATGGTCAAATAAACATCCTTAGGGATCTTCCTGATGATGCAGGGATGGCTTCGCTTCTGGAGGCGAAATTGCTGGAGGTTGATTAGCTGGTATCCGAGCTTCGAGTATTGCGGCAGGCTGATCTGCCTGCTGTTATAAACGAGGAGCAGAATTCCCTTATTGCTGTTATAGAGAGGACCAGAGGGGCTCGAGATAAGACCAGACCGGGCGCTGAAGGATCTCAGTGACTTAGCTGATCGGTATGATCAATTGAGTTATGCGACTGAAAACGTTGTGGCTCGGGAGGAGTCTGTCTCTCGTGAGATTACTGAGACACGGGAGCAGATCCTTGTGCTTCAGAAGAAGTTGGCTTCCTTGGAGTCTGAACTCGAGACTACCCGTAATGACAGGGAACTGATTGTTCAGGAGGCTGACAGGGTTACTCAAGCTTCGACTGACCTGGAGACTGCCTTGAAGAAATTGGAGTATGACTGTCAAGCGTTCTTGGGCTTGGACAATGAGGAGCATTTATTCCAGGAGGCCGAGCGTCGCGCTCGGCAACGGATTGAACGGAGGACCACCTTGGTAAGAAATCGCCTCCTAGAATTGAGTGATGCTGAAATATAGTCGACTTTTCTTCTAGCCTTGTTTCTGTTTTCTTTTTTTTTAAGGGGACATGATCCCGAAACATGTAATGCTTTTTCTTCCTTCAAATAAAGAGTACTTTCAATTCTACCCTTTATTTGTATTGCTTGTTGTGCCTGTGATATTGTGGTGGTGTTTTCCCCTCGCATAGGGAATATATTCGTGGACCTGTTACCCATGGCGTACCTTGGTTTTAGGCAGAGGTAACAAGTTTTGGTCAAGGTACCTGAAGCAGCCATAGCGAAGCGGTCATGGGTGCTCTTGGTCGTGAGAAAAGGAATGCCATAGAGCAGCTGGGCTCCTGGGGCCTGGTGAGGAGATAGATTTGTGCTGAAAAATTTAGCTGAGGATATTTGTGGGCCTATTATCCTTGGCATACCCTGGTTTAGGGCACGGATAATAGGATGAAGGGGAACCGATATACTTGCTCAGAGGTGACGAGGTCATGGCAAGTGGGAAGGTTTTTTAAACGTAGAGTCTTCCTACTCAGAGGTAATGAGAACATGGTAGGAGTGAACTCGACGGAGGATATTGATGGTCAATAGAGGACATTTGTGGACCTATTACCCTTGGCGTACTCCGATTGTGGGTACAGATAGTAGGTCGAAAGGGGATCATCATACTTACTCAGAGGTAATAAGGACATGGCAAGTATGAAGGTTTCTTCGACGGAGCCTTCCCATTCAGAGGTAATAAGGACATGACATGAGTGGGCTCAATGAAGGAGGGCACATTGAACAACTCAGAGGTAATGAGGACATGGAAGTTCTACGTAGGGGGTGATTTGTTTTTGGCGAAAGTGGAACGGCTCAGAGGTAATGAGGACATGGCCGTCTTAGAAGTTTGGGGACCCGTTACCTTTGTTGTGCACTGGGAGTGCAGGTATTAGATCATGAGGGAGGA
Organism: Iris pallida; assembly: GCA_029216955.1. Lineage (NCBI taxonomy): Eukaryota > Viridiplantae > Streptophyta > Magnoliopsida > Asparagales > Iridaceae > Iris > Iris pallida. The sequence continues at coordinate 497,652 of JANAVB010043018.1, forward strand.
TCTCTTGTAGGAAGAAAGTTCAGCGGTATGGTTATACATGACTTTCTTTCAAAAGAGTGACCAGTATGTAAGTTCAGGGGTACCAGCGGGTACGTAACTCGACAATCCATGAATGTTGGAATCAAAGTGTAAGTTCAGAGGTACCAGCTGGTACGTGACTCGAGAATCTGGAGAATGGTGAGTGCGAGTTCAGCGGTACCAGCGGGTACGTGACTCAATGATCTGGCAAACTACGAGGGTGAGTTCAGTGGTATCAGCGGATACATGACTCAAAAATATGAAAATTTATGGAGTGAGTTCAGTTGTACCAGCGGGTACGTGACTCGAGAATCTGGAAAACTATGAGGGTGAGTTCAGTGGTATCAGCGGATACATGACTCAATAATCTGGAAATTTATGGAGCGAGTTCAGTGGTACCAGCGGGTACGTGACTCGATTATCTGGAGAATGTTGTTTAAACATAGTATTTCTTCAGGAACTTGCCGTTGACGGGCAACATGAGCAAATCTCCGTTCTGCTTAGCGAGGCGATAAGCGCCGTTGGAGAACACGGCCTCGATGACAAATGGACCTTCCCACTTTGGCTGGAATTTGCCGACGGTCTTGTTAGTCATGACCATCGGCCTCCGGACTGCCAGAACAAGATCACCCACTTGGAATGTTCTAATTTTGACCTTCTTGTTGAAGGCTTCTGAGATGCGTGCTTGGTATAGCTCGATCCTTTGCTGAGCTAGGAGGCGCTTTTCATCTAAAGCCTCTAACTCTTGCAGTTGACGTCGGTAGTTGTCATCGGTTATCAATCGGTGTATGAGGACGACACGTAGTGAGGGGATCTGGGTCTCCAAGGGGAGGACTGCCTCACTCCCGTTTACCAGGGAGAATGGTGTATTCCCGGTGGCTGTTCGGCCCGTGGTACGATAAGCCCATAAGCATTCGCCGAGCTTCTCGTTCCAGTCACGTTTGTTGGAGGAGACAAACTTCTTGAGAAGTTTGATAATTGTTTTGTTGAATGCCTCTGCCAACCCGTTTAATGTTGGGTTGTACGGCGTCGAAGCGATATTCTGAATACGGTGTTTATCGCAAAACCGATAGAATACGTGGCTTGCAAACTGCGGACCATTATTATGGATGATCCTTCGGGGCAGTCCAAAGCGGTAGATGACGTGATGCTTGAGGAAGCTGATCACGTTCGAGGTCTTGACTTCGGCGAGTGGGACAGCTTCCGCCCATTTGTAGAAGTAATCAGTGATCGCAAGCATGAAGCGATGTCCTCGGGAGGAAGGTGGGGTGATTGGACCGATGATATCTATTCCCCATGCTTCGAACGGCCAGGACGCCACTGTCGGATGTAGAAATTCGGATGGTTGGTAAATGAAGTCCGCGTGGACTTGGCAAGCTTTGCACTTTCTAGCATATTCGATTGCATCTGCCACCATCGTGGGCTAATAGTAGCCCATTCGGCGAAGGCGATCTTGCAGTTTCGGGCCGGACTGGTGGGCCCCGCAGACACCGTCATGAGCTTCTCGTACGGCTTCTTTGGCTTCTGCGTTTGACAGACACCGAAGCAATAATCCGTCGTAGGAGCGATGATACAGCATTTTTGTCTCTGTATCGTAGAAGAATCTGAGAGAACGTCGTCTAATGGAAGTGGCTTCTTTTGGGTTCTCGGGCAGGATGTCGTAGACGACGAAGTCGATGAATGGTTGTCTCCAATCTGGGGCGTCATCGATCGTCTGTGCAGAATAACTTGCCACGAATTGCACATTATTTTTGGGACAGACCAGTTCATGGCCTATCACTTCCACTGCTTGGCGATCATAATTCGGAACTGCTAGGGAAGCGGCGAGACCAGCTAGGGCATCGGCTTCAATATTTTGGAGTCTGGGGACGTGCTCGATGAAGAACCCCTTGAACGACGAGATGATGTCAATTGCTATTTGGTGATAAGGTATTATGTCTTCCTGGCGGACTTCGTATGAGCCCCGGATCTGATTGACGATTAGCTGGAAATCGCCATATGCTTCAAGGTATTCTACCCCCAACTCTCTTGCAAGTTGGAGGCCGATGACCAGAGCGTTGTACTCGGCCACATTGTTAGAACAGGGTTCTGTAAGGGAGTAGACGCGGTTGATCACCAATCCGGAAGGGGAGACCAGCACTACCCCGACTCCGACAACTATATTGCCTTTAGGTCCGGTCCTCGAAGCACCGTCGAAGAACATTTGCCATATATTTTTGTGAGAGGTTGCATGCGAGTCAACGACCTCATCTGGGATCTCTTCATATATTCTGGAGGACTCCGAGCCTAGGTGGGCTGCTAAGAAGTCCGCTAGGGCTTGACCTTTGACTGCCTTTTGTGGGACAAAGATCATATGATAAGGGGACAGCAATATTGGCCATGTAGCGAGTCGAGAGCTAAGTGCCCCTGGTTTGGTCATGAGGACTCTGAGAGGGTTGACCCGTGAGATCACATGTATCGTTTGTCCGATGACATAGTGTCGCGTCTTCTGAATGGCGAACACCAAGGCGAGGCATTCCTTCTCAACCGTGGTGTATCGGTGCTCGGGTCCAACTATCATTCGGCTGAGATAGTATATGGCTTGTTCGTGGCCTGTATCGTTGTTTTGTGCCAACACGGCACCGAGGGAGTGTTCCATTACTCGTACATAGAGCAGGAATGGTTTTCCAGGGACTGGGGCTACCAAGACTGGAGGATTTGACAAATATTCTTTGATGCTGTCGAAAGCACGCTGACATTCCTCGTCCCATACGAATAAGACTCCTTTCTTCATGAGGTGCATGAATGGTCGGCATCCCCCGAAGAGGTTGGAAATGAACCTTCTGATGTAAGCTAGCCTTCCTTGAAGGCCTCTGAGTTCGCGGAGATTTCTCGGGGGACCCATCTCCATGATTGCTTTTCTTTTCAGGGTCTACATGGATACCCTTTGTAGTGATGATGAAGCCTAAGAACTTTCAGCTGGATATGCCCAGGAAGGACTTCGTAGGGTTCATTTTCAAATTGTGCATTCACATTAGGTCGAATACCGTTCTTAGATCCTGCAGATGGTCTCCCTTGCTACGGCTCTTGACGGCTATATCGTCAACATAGCACTCCACCATCTTGCGTAAGTGGTCTCTGAAGATGATGCTCATGGCTCTTTGATATGTGGCGCCAGCATTCTTTAAACCGAAAGGCATGACTGCGTAGCAGTACGTGCCAATCGATGTTCGGAATGATGTATACTTTTCGTCGTCAGGAGATATTTTGATTTGGTTGTACCACGAGAAGCCATCCATGAATGACATGCGTTCGAAGCCGCAGGTATTGTCGATCATGATGTCTGTGATAGAAAGGGGGAATTCATCTTTGGGGCATGCCTCGTTCAGGTTGCGGAAGTCGATGCAGATTCGAATCTTTCCATTCTTCTTGAGGACGGGTACTATATTGGCGACCCAATCGGGATGTTGCTCCTCACGAATGAAACCGCTGGCTATCAGTTTGTTGACTTCAGCTTCGATCGCGTCTATGATGCCTGGACGGAAGCGTCGCTGTTGTTGCTTGACCGGCTTCGCATCTGGTCGAATATTTAGTTTGTGAAGAGCGATGTCAGGATTTAACCCTGGCATGTCTTCATAGCTCCAGGCGAACACATCAATGTACTCTCTGACAAGTTCTAACAGTGACTCCCGTTCTTCGTCAGTTAGGCTTTTACTGATGAAAATCGATTTTAGAGAAGATTCGCTGCCGAGATCCACTTGTATAACCTCATCTTCAGTAGGAGGTTCTCTCAGTTCGAACCACTTTTTCCCATTGTGCGTCTAATTGCTGGGCCCATGGCTCTTGCTCGAGGATTTCGGGGATGTCTTCGACTTCTTCGTAAGCGTCGACGAACGCCATGTTGACTGTCATGACTTGTCTGAACACATCTCCGATACTGGTATCTGAGTCGAAAGTTGGTGATCCGGTTGAATGTGACTGCCAGTCGCATTCTTCATCTGAACTTTCAGGGGTCGTAGTAGGCGTTACATACCCTAACCCGCATCGAGTTTTGTTATAGTAGTTCCGTGGTTTGACCGTCGGGACTGGCGGCTTTAAAGGTAATCGTCGCCCAGTGCCGTAGTTCAATCCTGGTATCGTCTCCAGATTATACCCCTATTTTTGTATGAGATTTTTGGATTGAGGGCTATAGAGATACAGAGGCAGTCTCCCGGCATCTGACCCGAGGTCGACTTCTTCCATGGTGAGGGGATGCGGGTTGTTCGTCCGGCCGAAGATGATCGGATGATCTCCTCCCTCGAATATTCGGTAAGCGTCTTCTACTGGAGTAAGCTGGATCGCGGTATACACATTTGTCACCTGTGTGTGTTGGTGAGCGCCTATACCGTGTTCCATAGCATATATTATACATAGCTTATTGAGCTCGGTGTAGTTCAAAGATAACCCTTTATTGATGAAGTAAGGTATCTTTTCTAGGGGGATTACATCATCAGCGGAGGGGACATTGGTGTGGGTAGCCATATACTTGGCTAGCTCCGGTTCCTTTTCGGCTATCCCCTGCGTGAATGAAGACTGAGAGGACGACCTAGGAAGCTTGATTGTCAGCGATTCAGTTGATGGAGCAGAGCGTGGAGTTGTTGGCAGACTGGCGACCCCCAGTTTGGCATTTGATGTGGGGCGAGGAGTGGTTGGTTCGCTGGAAGTGTCAGACCTTGCATTGGGGTGACAACCCTTCCTAGAAAGGCGTATCGTCATGGGCCTGTCCGAGGGATTGAGTTTCCCTGCTTGTGGTTGGCTGACTCTTGGTAGCCTGATTGTTAGTGGCTCCGTTGTGGGTCTCGGTACTTGGCTGGACCTCGGCAGCCGGATTATCAGTTGCTCCTCTTGCGCTGAGAGGCTGATTGCCTCCTTCCGCAGAGTAGCGGTAAGGGGTGCAGACTTGCCCGGTTTGCGAGCTTGGAGGTGGATCGTCAGGGGTCCTTCGGATCCTGTAGCCGTTTCGGTACTAGCTTGTTCACTTCCTTCATCAAGGTGCCTCTTCGACTTTTCGTATAAGTAGGAGTCCGAGTAGTAAGATTCGACCCCCTTGAAGGGATCGATATCAGCGAATTCTGTCTTCACGAAGCCGTGTTTGTCGACGTATTTGAAGCACTGGTGTAGCGTGGAAGGCACGATCATATAATCGTGTATCCATGGGCGCCCCAAGAGGATGTTGTAAGAAGTGTCTGCATCTATGACGTAGCAGGTGACTTCGGATTGGAGGTCGCGAATTTAATATTTCAGACGAATCTTCCCAATAGGGTAGCTCCTGCCCGAATTGAAACCGCTGATGGCGGTGCTTGTAGGTGTCAGGCGATGTATTGGGATGCGAAGATGATGTAGCAGGCCCTTCGGGATGATGCTTATGGAAGAGCCAGGATCAATGTGCATCCGATCCACCTTTACGTCGCCGATGTATCCCGTGTAGTATAGCGGGCGATCATGTAGGTTGGTTTTGATAAGCATGTCCTACGGAGTGAAGACGATGTTGGGCATTGCTCCCGTGCAGGCACTGTCTTGGAGATCCACGGGTGAGTCATCCCCGGTGAGGTTGGATTGAGCGAGATAGGCATCGGCATTTTGGAGTGCTTTTCTCAATACAATACGAACGTCCTTGAAGAGTCTTAGGAGTTCGTACAGTGACAATTTGGCTAGATTGTTAGCCAATTGTGCTAAGATGTCAAAGTTGTAGGGCCTCTCTAGCCCTTGGGCTGCGTCCTTTCGGAGGGATTTGTCAAAGCGAGTCTCCTTAGGCCTAGGCTTGTCGGTCGTCGAAGGCTGAGCCGGTCCCGGAGCATCAGTTGTAGTAGGTTGATGATTTTCAGCTGGGCTGTCAACCACAGGTTGGGATTGCGCTCCGGACCGTGTGACGACGGCTGTAGCTTCCTCGTTGTCTGCTGAGATTGTGTGGCAGGTCCTGATTTTTTTACTATTTTTGTTAGTGGGAGATGGTGTGGGCCGAGTTACTTCTGACACCAAGTCTGGATGGACCCACATGACCTCTCCTCGTGAGGTGGTGAGAGGTATTAGACCAGCAGCCTGTTCCCGGGGAGGAGGAAGATTGGTAATCTCCATCGTCGCGAGAGGGACGGGGATTACCCCGTCTTGAGTCTCCGTCGGAGGGAAGTTGCCGAATTATACGGACACCATATTGGCTGCTACGGTTACCTCTTCGAAGTCGATGGCCAGAGCGTTCGAATCGATGAGGCTTTGGATGTACCATTTTAGTTGGTAGCAGTCGTGTGTAGCGTGGTGTACATAACGGTGGTAATGGCAGAACTTTGGGTTCTCCAAATTAGCCGGCCGAGGCTCCCGCCTCGGTGGAGGAAGCTGAATTCTACCTCCTTGTATGAGCATGTCTAAGATAGGCTTGACGTGGCCGTCTTCGAAAGAGTAAGTGATCTGAGGCCATTGCTTGTCTGCTGGCTGTGACTCGGGCTTCTGGGCCGTGTCGGCCACCATAGCCTGCTTTTCCTTGCTGTCCCGATTGTTGGAGGGGTTACCCCCATTATCGTTGTTGGGACGCTTGCCCTTGTTTTCTCCTTCTGAGATGTGTAACCCCAGTTGGCGAGCCTTCTTCAGTCGTTCTTCGGCGCTTGTGGCACTGATGATGAACGCCTTCCAATCTTTGAATTGACTTTCGCCCATCCAGAGACTGATCGTTGGAAGCAGTCTCTTTTGGCAAATTTCAATCAAAGAAGAATCTGGATTTTCGGAAGGCAGCTTCATGGCGGTCTGGCGGAACCGCTTGATGTAGTTCCTTGTTAACTCCTTCTCTCCTTGGACGACGTCCATAAGAGTGGACATAGTGACATCTTGTCCTACTTCGTAGAATCGCTCCAAGAACAGGCGCTTGAAGCCGGCGAAGGAGTGGATGCAGTTGTCCGGTAGATTGCGGTACCAATCGAAGGCGACTCCTTCCAATGCCCCAATGAATAACCGTGTGAGGATAGCATCATCATGGGGCAGATGGTCGGTGGTGACCTCGAAGTAAGTGATGTATCGACTTGCTGAGGTTTTGCCATTATATGGGTTGATGTTGAACGGCTTATATCTTGGTGGGAATGGAACATCTCTCCATTCAGCAGGGTATGGTTGCCGTATTCTGAGATCTTGAGCATTTTCTCGGGCATGGAACATGGCTCGGAGCTCCTGGACCTCTCTTCTTACTTCTCGGGTCTCATCTGTCGTGGTAGGAGCTGTTATTTCGGGAGGATTATTGCCCGGGTTTGGTGCTGCTGAGTTCGAATCTATATTGACCACGGGGCCCGTGCTTGTTTGACCAGGCGCTCCTCCTTGTAGAGTGGGCAGGGCCGCTTTAATCTCGTCTACAGACTTGACCAAAGCAAGTAATATGGCTTCGAGACTGTCAATGCGCTGGCGATCACTGAAACCACCTTGATTGCTGTCCGTCATGAACACCATCCTTACGTAAGGAGTTATGGAAGGAACGGTGGAGGATGTGCCCTCCGAGTCGTACCCATGCACCGAGAAGTCATCGGGATAGGTGGGAATGTTCTCTTCAGGCTCGGACTCGGAGGGAACGGTATCCCCAGCTTCAGAGCTTGCTTCGTCTTGAGAGTTATGAATGTCCTCGGGGACATCGGTGTTTGTTGCCCGAGTTGTTTGTCCGGGCTCGACTCTTTGAAACATCGGATTATCGCGAATGTTCGGAGGAGTGCTACCCCCAGTCCCCTCAACCTCCAGCGATGTGGATGATGAATTTCCCATTGCGGTAAATTTTGTTTTTGAACGGGTGAGTTGGAATACACCAGTAGAGGACAACCGTTTAGACGATAGTTTCTTAGCTGTGGTGGTTGATATCTTGGGACTGGAGATACTCGTCTTTTTCCTTCTCCCTTCGGCGGGGATTTTTTGAGCGGAATTGCAGGAGACAACAGGAGGTGCCTCATCTTCTGAGTTCGGGTGCTGTAGCCTTTGGAAGACGGACGGCCGATCTTCCGTCACTGTCGCGTTGTTGCAGCAGCAATTGACGATGATTTGGGTGCAGCGATGTCCAAGCGAGGACTCTTTGCATGCCGATACTCCTTCTCTTTCCTTGCGTTTGTGGAGGATCGCCTCCCGCAGGTCAGAGGAACCACTCTGTCTGTTTGCCGCCGGGGGCTGGACTCGAGCAGTTGTATACAACTTTCCATCCGAGGCCCGTGTGATAGTCAACGAGACGCCCCGATAGTCAGAGGTTGGAACAGCTGACTGGGCTTGATGAGCCCGTGCTGCCCTAGACTTCCTCCTTTTAGCACTTGTAGGTGCGTAATAGGAGGAGTCCAAGTTGGGTACCACAGAGTCTGGCTTATCATCCAGAGAATCATCAGGGTCGGGACCGCATGAGAGACGGTCAAAGACTGATCGAGAGAAGCGTAAAACGGACGCTATGCGGCTAGAGTTGGGTACCGTGCAGGCTGTCTGCATGCGGTTGTCTTCTGCCGTTGGACGAATTGTTTTTGTGCGGCTAGGAGTCACGATCGTACAGGCTGGCCTCATGCGGTTGGCAATAGTGGCCGCATGGGTTTTCTGCAAGCGATTGACTCCCACAGCCGCATAAGTTTTATTCGTATGGTTGGCAGCTGTAGCCGCATAAGCTATGCGGCTGACAGATATGGCCGCATGAGTTGTCTTCATGCGGCTGGAGGATGTAGCCGCATGAGCTTTCTTCCTGCGGCTGAAGGATGTAGCCGCATGAGCTTTCTCCCTGCGGCTGATGACCTTATGCGGCTTGGACGTCATAGAGTTCCTCTTTGTCCCTGCAAGTCCAGTATCATAGTGTTTTCTTCTGCCAGACTTGGGGACAGCGGAGTTGTCTACGATCTGAAGTGGGGCCGCAGGGGAATCTTGCTCGCCGTCTTGAACAACAGAGGGTGTCTTTGCAAGAGCTTCAGCAGGAACGAAGGATCGGGGTCTCCACTCCTTACGGGCCTTCTTTGTGTGGGCTCGCTTCTGGACCGGGCCAATGCTCTTGTCGGAGAGCATCTCTTCGAACGCCTGTTGGTCGAACCGGGCGACCATCTTTTGTTGAGTGGAACTAAGCTTGGCTGCATCCGATTGCGTCACCAACTCCTCAGCCGTGGAGAAGTTAGTCCCCAGCAGAGTCGCCATCGTGTTTGCCATAAAATATAAAAGAACAGAACAATTATCGGAGGACCAAACTTTTACATCACGTTACAAACTCGCTTGTACAAAGAAAGCCTAGGGACGAAAACCTAGGTACAGCAGTCTAAGTACAATTGTTTATTTTAGATTCTGGGGGGGTGACGATAGAGGCTCGGGAAGGCGACGGCAGCCCTGCCTTACTCCTTGGATGATCGGTATGCAGCCTTGGCTCCTTGTGAAAAGATGGTTGGCGTTGACGAAGAAATGCTCTTCTTGCTCCTCTATTGCTCTTCTGGCTTCTCTCTCTCTGTGTATTCTTTTCTCTGACTATTGGGGAGTCTCTCTGTATATGCGTATTTTTCTCTCAAAAAATGTATATTACAAGGGAATGGCACCTTGCTATTTATAATATTGGGATCTGATCATTAGGGTTGCCAATGATTAGCTTTTGGAGATGGCGGTGGCTTGGGGATTGGTCCATCCTGGCCATTCGTTTTGATTATGATGAATCTGGGCCATTAGGTGCAGATTACACCAAATCCCATGAGCAATTAATGCTGATTGGAATAAATCTTCCTTATAATGATTTTTTGATATCTGCGAATAAATCAGATCTATTCTTCTGCCACGTGTCCTAGATTATTTGGATTTGACCCAATCTTTAATGGCAGCAAATCTGAAGAATTTAATCGATTTAGGACACGTGTCCTAGGAGCTGCTGGGGGGTCTGGACCGTATGACTAATGAGCCGCATATGAATGTGAGCCGCATATGGTTAAGCCCACGTGTCAGGGCTGCGTGGACAGTGGCCCTCACTTGAGTCCTCTAACCACAGAGGAGTAATCCTTGTGGGCCGCATAGGTATATATCCGCCTGGGCCGCATGGACATGATCTTCTTGAACCGCATGAGAAGTCTTCGCTCGAGCCGCATGAGACTTTCATGGCCTGAGCCATATAGGATGGATTCACTCTGAGCCGCATGAGAAGTCCTTTGCCCGAGCCGCATGAGGTTCCTATGGCCGGAGCCGCATAGGATTTATTCTGAGCCGCATGAGAAGCGAGCCGCATACGAATGCCCACGTGGCCGGGCCACGTGGCATTTTTCTAGCTCTCGGGGGATTTGTGTCAGAGATTTCTTTCCTCTTCCCTAGAGATTCATCATTTATGACAGAGTCATAATTACCTGCCTTTGGTGTCAGGACTGTCAACTTTTCAGAGGGGTCAGCCGTCATAGCAATTAATGCAGCGTGGGTGGAGGGGAGCACTATCAGGCCACGTGTCTTCTGAGCCGCATGGAATGTCCTGGGCCGCATAGCTTCCTATGCCGCATGACTCCCTGAGCCGCATGCGTTTTCTGAGCCGCGTGGATCTTTCCTGGCCGCATGAGTCATTTTCTTTAGTATTTTTCATGCTTCTACAGTTATGTACAGCACGCTACACACGACTGCTACCAACTAAAATGGTACGTCCAAAGCCTCATCGATTCGAATGCTCTGGCCATCGACTTCGAAGAAGTAACCGTAGCAGCCAATATGGTGTCCGTACAATTCGGCAGCTTCCCTCCGACGGAGACTCAAGACGGGGTAATCCCCGTCCCTCTGGCGACGATGGAGATTACCAATCTTCCACCTCCCCGGGAACAGGCTGCTGGTCTAGTACCTCTCACCATCTCACGAGGGGAGGTCATGTGGGTCCATCCAGACTTGGTGTCAGAAGTAACTCGGCCCACACCATCTTCCACTAACAAAAAGAGTGGAAAAATCAGGACCTGCCACACAATCTCAGCAGACAACGAGGAAGCTACAGCCGTCGTCACGCGGTCCGGAGCACAATCCCAACCTGTGGTTGATAGCCCAGCTGAAAATCATCAACCTACTACAACTGATGCTCCGGGACCGGCTCAGCCTTCGACGACCGACAAGCCTAGGCCGAAGGAGACTCGCTTCGACAAATCAATCCGAAAGGACGCAGTCCAAGGGCTAGAGAGGCCCTATAACTTTGACATCTTAGCACAATCGGCTAACACTCCGGCCAAATTGTCACTATACGAACTCCTATGGCTCTCCAAGGACGTTCGTATTGCATTGAGCGAAGCACTCCAAAATGCCGATGCCTATCTCGCTCAATCCAACCTCACCTGGGAGGACTCACCCGTGGATCTCCAAGACAGTGCCTGCATGGGAGCAATGCCCAACATCGTCTTCACTCCGCAGGACATGCTCATCAAAACAAACCTACATGATCGCCCGCTATACTACACGGGATACATCGGCGACGTGAAGGTGGATCGGATGCATATTGATCCTGGCTCTTCCATAAGCATCATCCCGAAGGGTCTGCTACATCATCTCCGTATCCCAATGTATCGTCTGACACCTACAAGCACCGCCATCAGCGGTTTCAATTCGGGCAGGAGCTACCCTATTGGGAAGATTCGTCTGAAGTGTCAAATTGGCGACCTCCAATCCGAAGTCACCTGCTACGTCATAGATGCAGACACTTCTTATAACATCCTCTTGGGGCGCCCATGGATACACGATTATATGATCGTGCCTTCCACGCTATACCAGTGCTTCAAATACGTCGATAAACACGGCTTCGTGAAGACAGAATTTGCTGATATCAATCCCTTCAAGGGGGTCGAATCTTACTACTCGGACTCCTGCTTATACGAAAAGTCGAAGAGGCACCTTGATGAAGGAAATGAACAAGCTTGTACCGAAATGGCTACGGGATCCGAAGGACCCCTGACGATCCACCTCCAAACTCGCAAACCGGGCAAGTCCGCACCCCTCACCGCCACTCTGCGGAAGGACGCGATCAGCCTCTCGGCGCAAGAGAAGCAGATGATAATCCGGCTGCCAAGGTCCGGCCAAGTGCCGAGACCCACAACGGGGCCACTAACAATCCGACTGCCGAGAGTCAGTCAACCCCAAACAGGGAAGCTCAATCCCTCCGACAAGCCGCTGACGATACGCCTTCCCAAGAAGGGTCGTCACCTCGATGCAATGTCTGACACTTCCAGCGAACCAGCCACTCCTTGCCTCACATCAAATGCCAAACTGAGGGTCGCCAGTCTCCCAACAACTCCACGCTCTGCTCCATCAACTGAACCACTAACAATCAAGCTTCCTAGGTCGTCCTCTCAGTCTTCGCTCACACAGGGGATAGCCAAAGAGGAACCGGAGCTAGCCAAGTATGTGGCTGCCCACACTGATGTCCCCTCCGCTGATGATGTAACCCCCCTAGAAAAGATACCTTACTTCATCAATAAAGGGTTATCTTTGAACTACACCGAGCTCAATAAGCTATGTACAATGTATGCTATGGAACATGGTATAGGCGCTCACCTACACACACAGGTGAGAAATGTGTACACCGTGATCCAGCTTACTCCAGTAGAAGACGCTTACCGAATATTCGAGGAAGGAGATCATCCGATCATCTTCGGTCGGACGAACAACCCGCATCCCCTCACCATAGAAGAAGTTGACCTCGGGTCAGATGCCGGAAGACTGCCTCTGTATCTCTATAGCCCTCAATCCAAATATCTCATGCAGAAATAGGGGTATAATCTGGAGACGACACCAGGATTGAACTACGGCACTGAGCGACGATTATCTTTAAAGCCGCCAGTCCCGGCGGGCAAACCACGGAACTACTATAACAAAACTCAATGCGGGTTAGGGTATGTAACGCCTACTACGACCCCTGAATGTTCAGATGAAGAATGCGACTGGCAGTCACATTCAACCGGATCACCAACTTCCGACTCAGATACCAGCATCGGAGATGTGTTCAGACAAGTCATGTCAGTCAACATGGCGTTCGCCGACGCTTACGAGAAAGACGAAGACATCCCCGAAATCCTCGAGCTAGAGCCATGGGCCCAGCAATTAGACGCATAATGGGAAAAAGTGGTTCGAACTGAGAGAACCTCCTACTGAAGATGAGGTTATACAAGTGGATCTCGGCAGCGAATCTTCTCCAAAATCGATTTTCATCAGTAAAAGCCTAACTGACGAAGAACGAGAGTCACTGTTAGAACTTGTCAGAGAGTACATTGATATGTTCGCCTGGAGCTATGAAGACATGCCAGGGTTAAATCCTGACATCGCTCTTCACAAACTAAATATTCGACCAGATGCGAAGCCGGTCAAGCAACAACAGCGACGCTTCCGTCCAGGCATCATAGACGCGATCGAAGCTGAAGTCAACAAACTGATAGCCAGCGGTTTCATTCGTGAGGAGCAACATCCCGATTGGGTCGCCAATATAGTACCCGTCCTCAAGAAGAATGGAAAGATTCGAATCTGCATCGACTTCCGCAACCTGAACGAGGCATGCCCCAAAGATGAATTCCCCCTTTCTATCACAGACATCATGATCGACAATACCTGCGGCTTCGAACGCATGTCATTCATGGATGGCTTCTCGTGGTACAACCAAATCAAAATGTCTCCTGACGACGAAAAGCATACATCATTCCGAACACCGATTGGCACGTACTGCTACACAGTCATGCCTTTCAGTTTAAAGAATGCTGGCGCCACATATCAAAGAGCCATGAGCATCATCTTCAGAGACCACTTACGCAAGACGGTGGAGTGTTATGTTGACGATATAGCCGTCAAGAGCCGTAGCAAGGGAGACCATCTGCAGGATCTAAGAACGGTATTCGACCTAATGTGAATGCACGATTTGAAAATGAACCCTACGAAGTCCTTCCTGGGCATATCCAGCGGGAAGTTCTTAGGCTTCATCATCACTGCAAAGGGTATCCATGTAGACCCTGAAAAGAAAAGCAATCATGGAGATGGGTCCCCCGAGAAATCTCCGCGAACTCAGAGGCCTTCAAGGAAGGCTAGCTTACATCAGAAGGTTCATTTCCAACCTCTCCGGGCGATGCCGACCATTCATGCATTTCATGAAGAAAGGAGTCTTATTCGTATGGGACGAGGAATGCCAGCGTGCTTTCGACAGCATCAAAGAATATTTGTCAAATCCTCCGGTCTTGGTAGCCCCAGTCCCTGGAAAACCATTCCTGCTCTATGTACGAGCAATGGAACACTCCCTCGGTGCCCTATTGGCACAAAACAACGATGCAGGCCACGAACAAGCCATATACTATCTCAGCCGAATGATGGTTGGACCCGAGCACCGATACACCGCGGTTGAGAAGGAATGCCTCGCCTTGGTGTTCGCCATTCAGAAGACGCGACACTATGTTATCGGACAAACGATACATGTGATCTCATGGGTCAACCCTCTCAGAGTCCTCATGACCAAACCAGGGGCACTTAGCTCTCGACTCGCTACATGGCCAATATTGCTGCCCCCTTATCATATGATCTTTGTCCCACAAAAGGTAGTCAAAGGTCAAGCCCTGGCGGACTTTTTAGCAGCCCACCCAGGCTCAGAATCCTCCAGAATATACGAAGAGATCCCAGACGAGGTCGCCGACTCGCATGCAACCTCTCACGAGGCTATATGGCGAATGTTCTTTGACGGTGCTTCAAGGACCAGACCTAAAGGCAATATAGTCGTTGGAGTCGGGGTAGTGCTGGTCTCTCCTTCCGGATTGGTAATCAATCGCGCCTATTCCCTCACAGAACCCTGCTCTAACAATGTGGTCGAGTACAACGCTCTGGTCATTGGCCTCCAACTTGCAAGAGAGCAGGGGGTAGAATACCTTGCAGCATACGGCGATTCCTAACTAATCGTTAATCAGATCCGGGGTTCGTACGAAGTCCGCCACGAAGACATGATCCCTTATCACCAAATAGCGATCGATATCATCTCGTCATTTGAGGGGTTCTTCATCGAGCACGTCTCCAGACTCCGAAATATTGAAGCTGATGCCCTAGCTGGTCTTGCCGCTTCCCTAGCAGTTCCGAATTATGATTGCCAATCAGTGGAAGTGATAGGCCATGAACTGGTCTGTCCCAAAAACAATGTGCAATTAGTGGCAAGTTATTCCGCACAGACGATCGATGACGCCCCAGATTAGAGACAACCATTCATCGACTTCGTCGTCTACGACATCCTGCCCGAGAACCCAAAGGAAGCCACTTCCATCAGAAGGCGATCTCTCAGATTCTTCTACGATACAGAGACGAAGATGCTGTATCGTCGCTCCTACGACGGATTATTGCTTCGGTGTCTGTCAAACGCTGAAGCCAAAGAAGTAGTACAAGAAGCTCATGACGGTGTCTGCGGGGCCCACCAGCCCGGTCCAAAACTACAAGATTGTCTTCGCCGAATGGGCTACTATTGGCCCACGATGGTGGCAGATGCGATCGATTATGCTAGAAAGTGCAAAGCTTGCCAAGTCCATGCGGACTTCATTCACCAACCATCCGAATTTCTACATCCGACAGTGGCGTCCTGGCCGTTCGAAGCATGGGGAATAGATATCATTGGTCCAATCACCCCACCTTCCTCCCGAGGACATCGCTTCATACTTGCGATCACTGATTACTTCTCCAAGTGGGCGGAAGCTGTCCCACTCGCAGAAGTCAAGACTTCAAACGTGATCAGCTTCCTTAAGCATCACGTCATCTACCGCTTTGGACTGCCCCGAAGGATCATCCATGATAATGGTCCGCAGTTTGCAAGCCACGTATTCTATCGGTTTTACGATAAACACCGTATTCAGAATATCGCTTCGACGCCGTACAACCCGACAGCAAACGGGTTGGCAGAGGCATTCAACAAAACAATCATCAAACTTCTCAAGAAGTTTGTCTCCTCCAACAAACGTGACTGGAACGAGAAGCTCGGCGAATGCTTATGGGCTTATCGTACCACGGTCTGAATAGCCACCGGGAATACACCATTCTCCCTGGTATACGGGAGTGAGGCAGTCCTCCCCTTGGAGACCCAGATCCCCTCACTACGTGTCACCCTCACACATCAATTGACAACCGACGACAACCACCAGCGTCGCCTGCAAGAGTTAGAGGCCTTAGATGAAAAAAAAGCGCCTCCTAGCTCAGCAAAGGATCGAGCTGTACCAAGCACGCATCTCAGGAGCCTTCAACAAAAAGGTCAAAATCAGAATATTCCAAGTGGGCGATCTTGTTCTGGCAGTCCGGAGGCCAATGGTCATGACTCACAAGACCGCCGACAAGTTCCAGCCAAAATGGGAAGGCCCATTTATCATAGAGACAGTATTCTCCAACGGCGCTTACCGCCTCGCTAAGCAAAACAGAGACTTGCTCATATTGCCCGTCAATGGCAAGTTCCTGAAGAAATATTATATCTAAACAACATCCCAGATTATCGAGTCACGTACCCCGCTGGTGCCTCTGAACTCACCACCATAATTTTCCAGATCATCGAGTCACGTACCCGCTGGTACCACTGAACTCACTCCATAAATTTCCAGATTATTGAGTCATGTATCCGCTTATACCACTGAACTCACCCACATCGTTTTCCATATTCTCGAGTCACGTACCCGCTGGTACCACTGAACTCACACTCACCATTCTCCAGATTCTCGAGTCACGTACCCGTTGGTACCACTGAACTCACACTCACCATATTCCATATTTCCGAGTCATGTACCTGCGTGTACCGCTGAACTCATGCCCTTCTTCCACAAAGATATCCCAAATTTCCAAGTCATGTACCTGCTGGTACCTCTGAACTTACATTTTGATTCTAATATTCATGGATTGTCGAGTTATGTACCCATCGGTACCCCTGAACTTACACCCTGGTCACTCTTTTGAAAGAAAGTCATGTATAACCATACCGCTGAACTTTCTTTCTACAAGAGATCCTCCCTCATGATCTAACACCTGCACTCCCAGTGCACAACAAAGGTAACGGGTCCATAAACTTCCAAGACGGCCATGTCCTCATTACCTCTGAGCCGTTCCACTTCCGCCAAAAACAAATCACCCCCTACGTAGAACTTCCATGTCCTCATTACCTCTGAGTTGTTCTATGTGCCCTCCTTCATTGAGCCCACTCCTGTCATGTCCTCATTACCTATGAATGGGAAGGCTCCGTCGAAGAAACCTTCATACTTGCCATGTCCTTACTACCTCTGAGTAAGTATGATGACCCCCTTTCGACCTATTATCTGTACCCGCAACCGGAGTACGCCAAGGGTAATAGGTCCACAAATGTCCTCTGCTGACCATCAATATCCTCCGTTGAGTTCACTCCTGCCATGTTCTCATTACCTCTGAGTAGGAAGACTCTACGTTTAAGAAACATTCCCACTTGCCATGTCCTCATTACCTCTGAGCAAGTATGTCGGTCCCCCTTCATCCTATTATCCGTGCCCTAAACCAGGGTATGCCAAGGATAATAGGCCCACAAATATCCTCAGCTAAATTTCACAGCACAAATCTATCACCTCACCAGGCCCCAAGAGCCCAGCTGCTCTACGGCATTCCTTTTCTCAATACCAAGAGCACCCATGACCACTTCGCTATGGCTGCTTCAGGTACCCTGACCAAAACTTGTTACCTCTGCCTAAAACCAAGGTACGCCATGGATAACAGGTCCACAGATATATCCCCTATGCGAGGGAAAACATCACCACAATATTACAGGCGCAGCAAGCAATACAAATGAAGGGTAGAATTGAAAGTACTCTTTATTTAAAGGAAGAAAAAAGCAGTACATGTTTTCGGGATCATGTCCCCTTCAGAAAGAAAGAAAACAGAAACAAAACAAGAGGAAAAATCCGACTATAGTTCTGCATTGCACAACTCCAAGAGACGATTTTTCACTAAGGCAGTCCCCCGATCAAGCCTCTGCTTAGCTCGACGTTCGGCTTCTTGGGATAACTGCTCTGCATCATTCAGAAGAGTATATGCCTGCCAATTGTCCTCCATCTTCTTGAGGGCAAGCTCTAGATTAGCAGAAGCCCTACTGTACTTATCAGCCTCCTGGATAGCAGTCTCTTTCTCAAAATGAGCGATCTCAAGCTCTGACTCCAGGAAAGCCAGTTTTCTCTGAAGTTCAAGGATATGTTTCCGGGTATCGGCTACCCCGCGGGAAGCATCCGCTTCCCGAGTTGAGCAATCTTCAGTCCGACGGCTCCACTGGTCGTACAATCGAGTCAGATCCCGGCGATCCTTCAATATAGCAGGTTTAAGCGATTCCCGGGCAGCCATCACCTTCTCCACCGCAGTAATGAGAAAGTTACGCTCTTGATTTATGGCCGCAGGTAAATCAGTCTGTTGCAACAAGCGAAACTGGGCCACGAGATGATCAGCTTCTAATAGCTTCGACTCCAAAAGCGCAGCCAATTTCCCTCCTCCAGGGAGTGTCTTAAGGATGGTAATCTGACCTCCGCACATTGAGGGGCCAGAGTAAAGGAAGTCCCCCTCTCCACTGCTGCCTCGACCCCTCTCTTCAAATGACGATTGAAGCTGGCAACCACATCCTGTAACGCGTCATCCAAGACCTCCGTAGAGGATGGCGTCAGAGGGAGAATGGCAGACGATACCGGAAGAGCAGCTTCAGAAGTTACTGCACCCGCCACCAAGGAAGCAAATTCCGTACGGAAGGATGCTTGGATGGCGGCTAACTCCTCTTCCGCCGCCCGAAGAGCCTGGATGCTCGGCAGGAAGGAAAGGTTAACCCCAGAAACTACATTCGCAGAGGAGGACACAGGGGGCATCGCCTCTTGTCCTAGTTGCACTGCTACCCGGGACCCTGAGCTTGACCCAGACAAGGACCCTCGACACAAAGAGGCTCTGTCAGGCCCTCTCCGGTAGGGTGCGATCTAGCAACATCAATCACTGGCAACGAAGGGTTGAGATATGAACATCCAAATCAACCATTAGTCGACATAATCTGAAAGAAAAAAATGACAAGAACACATAGGCTTATTCACGAGCTATGGTTCGATTTGTATTACCAGGGGAAGAGCGTGGGGGCGACGGCTCATTCATAGTCGGCATAGTTTCCCCACCCACAAAGTCATTATGTGGGAGCTCGGGTGTTTCAGGGACGGGCGCAGTAGAGCCCCCATCCCCCTGGGTTGAGGTTCCAGCACGGTGGGAATCCTCGGTCGCAACCGGAAGCACTCCAGCATCGATGATAGCAGTGCACACACCACTGACTAAATGAGACAGGACCGTATCAGCCTCGGTAGTCGGGTCCTGAGGGGCGAGCTCACCCGACGCCTATAAAAGAGCAAAAGAAACAAATAATTAAGCCATAACATAGAAGAAGAAAAAAGGAAACAACTGAAGCCCAAATCACCTCAGAAACAACGTCCTCTTCATCAATAAATAGCCGACGACGTCTTACCGCAGCGTGCTTCGTGGAAGAAGGTCGATCATCGACGCTATTCACGCGCCTGCTTCGCTTACGCGAAGGGCCAGGTACCGCAGATGGTTGATCCTCTACCACCTCGGCTGACAAACTAGACGATTGACCCACGGCCCTTTCCGCCTGCACGACAGGGGGGTGATTCCCAACCTCCTCGCCCAAAGAACGAGATGAGTCATCAGTGTCTTGATCGTCGTCCTCCTCATCCGCCCTTGTGGACTCTGAGTCCGACACAGGAACCCTGTTCGACCCCCTCTTCCTCTTCTTGGACCCTTCTGGCTTCTCAGCCAGACCGGTGCCAGTGATGAAGCTATTATTCATATCAAAACCAACAGGGATTTGCTCGCCGCAACATGATAAAGGGCCACTACATACAAGATATCACCCTCCACCTTGGCATCAGGGAGTGAGAAGCTGGCTCGGGTATGGGTCGCATTATAATAATGCCAAGCCCGGACACCATCGAACACACTGTCCTCGAAGCTCAAGCAAGCGCTAGGGCGATCCAGGAACAATTGGCTATACCCGAATTGACGGGAAAATCTACTGGGCAGATAAGGCTTCAGGTATACTCTATTCCGGTAACGATACACCAAGTGCGCGGGACGGACGTTGCGTAACCAAAGAAGCATCTTCTCAGATAAAAGTTGGGGGGATCAACGCCGTCAACATATACCCTGCTCACTTTGTCGGGGGTGAACTCAGGGAGAGATACGAAGAATTCGGGCCCATCAATTCTTGCCAACGCCCTCCGGCAGGCCGGCATGGTATCATATTCCCAAGCCTGATTACGATACCGGAAAAGAAAGGCGTCATCAACATAAACATTTTTATCAGGTCTCGGCCTCATCAACGACCGATAGTGCATCAATAACCACCCCATAAGGTAGTGGTATGGTAGTTCTATCCGTTTAAAGTCCATCGACACATCGCGAGCAATGACTTTGGATGAAAAGGCGCGAAGGCCGTGGTGTATGCTACACACCATGGCCGGGAGGAGCGCCAGTCTTACCTTGAAGACCAATTTTACAGCAGGAAGAATGAAATGGCGGCTGATCCTTTCTATAGAACCCGCGCCGCCCGAGACTACACAGTTGCGTAGCCATACCATCAAGAACCCGGCCAAGATCGCTTTATCAGACATCTCCCGGGTACCATAGTGGAAATAACTGAGGGAGTCAGTGCTACTCCCAAACCGGTCACGGGTAGACTTCGACCTCTTGACCTTCGACTTCATATCCTTCACCTCCTCCGGGGTTCGAGGAGTTCGAGACGAGACTTGACTGGAAGGACGCAACTTGAAAAGATATAAAATCCAGGCCTTGGTGTGAGGGGCGTTCCCTTCTGAACTATTTACTTTCTTGAGAGCCATCTGATGGCAGGCGCTGTGATGACACAACAGTTCTTGGTACACAGCAACGAAACTAGGAAACCGTCGGTCCAGCTCTTCGAGTTCTTCGTTCGTCGGTGTACATACCTCAAAAGCTTCACCTTTCCACGGCAATCTAGACACAGTGTTCATTTCATGAAGAGCAAGCCCCAGTTCCCCTTCGGGGGCAAAGAAAGTTCCTGTACGCCGATTATACAGCTCCAATAGAGCCATAAACAAGGGCTTGTTAATGGGCAACCCGTAGCAGGTACCCCTGATGGCATAGTAGAGATCAATTTCCTGAAGGAAGTCCCCATACTGCCTCGAAATCCATGAGGTAAGATTAGTCCATGTGGGAATGGGGTTGATCCAATTTAGCAGCGACAACCTGCCTATGGGATAAGACCCCTTGTGAGCGAGCTGATTCAGAAACGTATCAGCTAGGGTGAAGGTAAAATTAGGGCCAGTTGTGTTTACAAAAGTACCCGGGAGCAGCCCCATCACAGTCCGACTCATGGATTCCTTGCCCGCACATACTAAACCCATACGTCTGTTGTAGTGAATTTTGCTCACAAACATTTCCTGTTGGGTGGGAGTCAGGAAACCCACCATAGTCCTGTCCCGCGGGACCATGTTAAACCATGAGAGAGGATAATGCCGCTCCATCTCAGGGATATGAATCTCTATCCCGTCTACAGAAAAATCCCAGTGCTCTGAGACATCCAACAATCTGGAGTTCTTTATGGAAAAGGCGTCCCCAAAGAGGAAAGCCGGTTTCAAAAATTCTCCATCCAACTTCTCCGAATTCATCATTGAACAAAGAAAGCAGAAAGGTTGTTTATTAATAGCAGCCACTCTCTCCTTAGGCTCATTGGTAGGTAGCTGATCCTCTATACGGCGGATTAACTCGTCAAGTTGCACGTTTGCGGCATGCTGAGCTGAACCCACAAGGAGCTCCCCTGCTGGGTTGGTTGGGAGGTTCACTGAAAAAAAGAGAAGAAAGAGAAAGAAGAAACAGGATTAAAAGATGGCTAAAACAAAAAACTACTGAACAAAGAAGCTCTCGCCAGCCTATGCGGTTCAGGTCAATAATGTCTTATGCGGCCCCAGTCTAGTTGGGTCTCAAGAAATACAGTGGCGAGGAAGCCTATGCGGTTCGAGTCAATACAGTCTCCTGCGGCCCAAATCAGATGGGAGTTCTATATGACTCTAACTCGATAGCTTATGCGGATTGGACGGATATACACAGTTCTAACAAGAGAACTCATACGGCGCAAAACGCTATGCGGTTCAGCCTGCTAAAAATATATGCGACTCCATTCAGAGGAGACTTTATGGGGCATTGTCTATGCGGTTCGGGCATAAAAAAGTCATGCGGCCCATACAGCATATGCGGCTCTGCCATCAACTTGGGAGAAGGCTTGTGCATAAATATGCAACAGAGCCATAAGTATTCAAGATCCAAATGCAACCCTTACCCTTAAAGGCTGGACGAACGTCAGAGGGCAGCCGCTTCACGCTCGACGGCGGACGAGGACGTCACCCTCTTGCCCTTCGCGGCGGCTGAAATAACTTTAGAAGACTTAGGAGCCATTGCTTCGACGAAAAGACAAGGAAGATCAGAAAGAGAAGACAAGAAAAAGAGTGAACGAAAGAGATGGTAAAGAAGTCCCTCCGGCTAAAGTCACCCGTATTTATAAACAAAGACGGAGCGTTTCGATCCCCGTGCATACACGTAAACCGACTCTTCGGTTATCAAAAGAAGCCGCCGAAAATGAAGGCCAAGCTCCTCGGATCCCGCACCAAAAAGCGGCCTTTAAAAAATCAGCAACATTTAAGTGCTAAAGATTGCCGTACGTGGCAAATAATGACGTGGCAAGAAGCTATGCGGCTGAATAGTCTCCTACGGCTAAGTCACTTATGCGGCTGAATAATTCATG
The DNA here is from genome assembly GCA_029216955.1 of Iris pallida. Taxonomy (NCBI): domain Eukaryota; kingdom Viridiplantae; phylum Streptophyta; class Magnoliopsida; order Asparagales; family Iridaceae; genus Iris; species Iris pallida. The sequence goes on from JANAVB010043018.1 coordinate 520,411, forward strand.
CGGCCGAGACTTCTATGCGGTCAGAATTCCATATGCGGCTAGAGTAACACGGCCATGCTTCTTATTCAAAGTATTTCAATTTTACAAATTGAAAACTTTGAAGGGGGTCCTGTAGAAGCATGGAAAATACTAAAGGAAATGATTCATGCGGCCAGGAAAGATCCATGCGGTTCAGAAAACGCATGCAGCTCAGGAAGTCATGCGGCATAGGAAGCTATGCGGCCCAGGGCATTCCATGCGGCTCGGAAGACACGTGGCCTGATAGTGCTCCCCTCCGACCCATGCTGCATTAATTGCTTTGACGGCTGACCCCTCTGAAAAGTTGACAGCCCTGACACCAAAGTAGGTAATTATGGCTCTGCCATAATGATGAATCTCTAGGGAAAAGAAAAGAAATCTCTGACACAAATCCTCCGAGAGCCATAAGAATGCCACGTGGCCTTGCCACGTGGGCATTCGTATGCGGCTCGCTTCTCATGCGGCTCAGAATAAATCCTATACGGCTCAGGCCATAGGAGCCTCATGCGGCTCGGGCAAAGGACTTTCCATGCGGCTCAGAGTAAATCCATCCTATACGGCTCAGGCCATGAAAGTCTCATGCGGCTCGAGCGAAGACTTCTCATGCGGTTCAAGAAGATCATGTCCATGCGGCCCAGGCGGATATATACCTATGCGGCCCACAAGGATTACTCCTCTGTGGTTAGAGGACTCAAGTGAGGGCCACTGCCCACACAGCCCTGACACGTGGGCTTAACCATATGCGGCTCACATTCATATGCGGCTCACATTCATATGCAGCTCACTAGTCATGTGGTCCAGATCCCCCAGCAGCTCCTAGGACACGTGTCCTAAACCGATTAATTCCTCAGATTTGCTGCCATTAAAGATTGTGTCAGATCCCAATAAATCTGGGACACGTGGCAGAAGAATAGATCTGATTTATTCGCAGATCAGTATAATAAAGATTTATGCTAATCAGCATTAATTGCTCATAGGATTTGGTATAATCTACACCTAATGGCCCAGATTCATCATAATTAAAATGAATGGCCAAGATGGACCAATCTCCAAGCCGCCGCCATCTCCAAGAGCTAATCATTGGCAACCCTAATGATCACATCCCACTATTATAAATAACAAGGTACCATTCCCTTGTAAGATATACAATAAAAAAGAGAAAAATACGTATATACAGAGAGACTCCCCAATAGTCAGAGAAAAGAATACACACAGAGAGAGAGAAGCCAGAAGAGCAACAGAGGAGCAAGAAGAGCATTTCTTCGTCAATGCCAACCATCTTTTCACAAGGAGCCAAGGCTGCATACCGATCGTCCAAGGAGTAAGGCAGGACTGCCGTCGCCTTCCCGAGCCTCTATCGTCACCCCCCAGAATCTAAAGTAAACAATTGTACTTAGACTGCTATACCTAGGTTTTCGTCCCTAGGCTTTCTTTATACAAGCGAGTTTGTAACGTGAAGTAAAAGTTCGGTCCTCCGATAATTGTTCTGTTCTTTTATATTTCATGGCAAACACTCAACACTTCCATCGAATTTGTACTTGATTTTGTACACCCATCGACTTACCAATACTTTCTTCCCAGGAGGCAAATCGACAAGACTCCATGTCCGATTATCTTCCAGAGCCTGTATTTTAGTTTGCATAGCCGCGCGCCAGCCTGAATCTCGTGAGGCCTGGTGATATGAAGTAGGCTCAACACCTGCAGTGATGGCTGCAACAAAATCTCTGTGTACAGCAGTAAATATGTCATAACTTAGAAATTATATTAGAGGATACGAAGTACCTGAGGAAGTGACAGGAACAGATGAACTGTGGTGAAGGGGGGACTTTTACTTCTAATAGCATTCTTCACAAAATCTTGTAATCGCCCTGGCTATGATTTCTTTCTCATTTCTCTTCCCAAAACTACCCCATCGGGCACCTCTGGCAATAATGTATCCCCTGTATCATCCGTAGTACCCGCATTACCCCCAGCGGACTCTCCTGTCAATATTTCTGCAGCGGACTCTCTTGTCAATACTTCTGCAGCTACCTGTGCATCCTTGCCGCTCGGTGTCGAGCCGCCAATGACCACTTCGGCCTCAGCAACCGCAGCCGACACCATCTCAAAAACCTCGATATCGTCTCCCGGTACCCCAACAGATGTATGTCGTGTCACAGAAGACATCTCACTAGCAGAGCCACACCCAGGAAATTCTTCTTCACAAAAAGTAACATCACGGGACATAAAAAATTCACCAGTCTCCAAATCATACAGTTTTAATCCCTTTTTATCAAGGGGATACCCAACAAAGATATATTTTCTACTCACGCTAGCAAATTTATCATGTCGGGATTTCAAATCATACGCATAGCACAGAAAACCAAAAATACGTAGATGATCATTCGAAGGAGCCGAACCATATAAAACTTCATAAGGAGACTTAAACTGCAAGATACTAGAAGGTGTTCTATTTATCAAATAACATGCACCCAGAACACATTCTTCCCAAAAATCTACAGAAAGAGAACCCTAAAATCTCAATGCCCGGGCTACATTTAAAATATGTCGATGTTTTCTTTTCACCCTTCCATTCTGTTGAGGTGTCCCAACACAGGATATTTGGAACAATATACCTTGAGATGAGAAATAATCTCGTAAACAATTAAATTCAGTGCCATTGTCACTCCGCACACGACGTATATTAGCCCCAAACTGACGCTTTCCCATAGCAATGAATTTAAGAAACATAGAATAAACAACACACTTATCCTCCAACAAAATAATCCAAACAGCTCTAGAAAAATTATCCACGAAAGTCAAAAAATATCGTGCCCCATTAGATGACGGAGCACGATATGGTCCCCACAGATCACAGTGTATAAGTTCAAAGCATCTCATAGCAGGACTACTACTATCAGGAAAAGCATCACGAGTCTGTTTAGCTTGATGACAAATATCACAATTCATGAGAAAACATACTACTACCGGAGAGAAAAGGTAAAGTCTGCATTACTTTATCTGAAGGATGCCCCAGTCTACTATGCCAAAACTCGGAATCACTCTCTTTGTATGCCAGGATCACCGAAGCCAAAGAAGCTGGAACCTCCCCCAAGAAGTAAAGTCCACCCCTTTGTTCACCTGTTCCAATCACCATCCTCGTACTTCGGTCCTGAACAAAACACATATCAGAAGTAAATAACATATCACAATTTCTGGCACCAATCAATTGTGAGATAGAGATCAAGTTGCAAGTCAATGTCGGAACATAAAGAACATCCGTCAACACCAATAAAGCAGTCAAAAATACTTTGCCTCTCAGAACAGCCTCAATAGTGCTCCTATCAGGCAAAATCACAGGACAGACAGGACCCTCAAAGCAATCAACTAAACAGTCACGAGAACCTGTCGCATGAAGAGTAGCCCCAGTATCGAATATCCAAGGGACAGAAGAATTCTTACCCATCAGACGATCATAGTTTGAAGAACCAGGGTTGGAAGGATTGTCGTTACCCAGTAAGCACATCAGTTTCTGCCATTGTTCACCTGAGAGTGGTGAAAGATACCCTCCATGCATCATATCTGCCGAACTCCCAGCAAGAGTAGCAGGGACACCATGACCAGCAGCGGCGACATGATGAACAACCCCTGTGCCACCAGTACCGCGTCCCCCATCACGTCTCTGCTGTGGTGCCGGGCCTCTGCCACCACCAGCACCACGTCCACCCTCATGCCGAGGACGTGTCTCCCACCACTCTGGATAGCCAATCTTGGCAAAGCAAGTGACAACATCATGACCCGTTTTCTTATAATGAGTACAGAGCATACCTGATTTGTCCCTGGAATCTGAGGTTCTACTATTAGAAGCAGTAGAAAGACGAGGTAAAGTCTTGATAGCCAGTGCCAACACCTTCTCAGCAGCGGATTGGACCTAAAATTTTTGCATATTCTCCTCCTCACGGACTGCCTGGTATGTCCGATCTAAACTTGGCTGAGGATCCTGAGCCAGAAGATTAGATCGAGTGACCATAGAACTCAGCATTTAACCCATACATAAAGTCCTGAAAGTGTTCTTCATCCCTCATAGCCTGCAGCTTTGCAGCAAGTTCACCACAGGTACAAGTAGGCAATGGAAAATAAGCAGCTTGTTCAACCCACAAAGACTACAAATTTCTAAAGTAGGTTTCCACAGACATCGAAGCCGTTTGTTTGCACTCAGCCAAAGCCACCTTAATTTGTTGCTTCTGAGTGCCATTGCTAACAACAAATCTTTTCTCCACTAAGTTCCACAATGGGTAAACCTCCTCAAAGTACGACAAAGATTTCTTCAGAGACGGATCAATGGTATTAAGAACCCATTGAACCAATAGCGCTTGCACACATCTCCAATCAAGCAATTTACTTGCATCATTAACAGGTTTAATTTTAGTACCTTCCAGAAAAGTGATCTTTTGCCTAGAGATTAGGGAGAGACGTATCGACCTAGACCACTCAGCATAGTTTGGTTCACGAAAAATAATAGGAGTAATGATATTTCTTGGTTGATCAGCAGAACTCAGAAAATATGGATCCTTCGGATTAGGATAATTTGGGTTGTGTGCACCGCCACCGCCAGTCGCGACGGAGTAGCTGGACGCAGCATCATCTGCCATCGCGGATGTCGGGTGTACAAAAATTTTGTACAACTCCGACAAATCGGCCGCTGATGGACGGGGTCGGCGACGAATCGGCCGCGATCAGGGGCGCCGGATCTGGCGCGTAGGGACGAGCGGATGTCGGGTGTACAAAAAACTGTACAACTTCGACGAATCTGCCGTTGTTGTCGGATCGAACAGCCGCGGGAGCGGTCGGCGCGGGCGCGGATCGGTCGCGGGTGCTTTCAGGCTCAAGAAGGAATGAGAACTTTCAGGCTCAAGAACCAAAATTATTGAAATTGATTGCTAAGAGAGTTTATATGGTCGATATGGTCGAAAAACTAGGTGAATACAGTGCCCTAGAGGGGAACCTGAAGGGAACTCGTAGCAATATCAAGAGCGTCTTCAACAGAAGATGCATTTTTCAGCTTTTCCTTGTCTACCACCGGCTGCCATCTTGCAAGTCGAGGAAGGAGGCCAAACTTCTCGGGGACGGGAGCGGATTGATGGTCCGGGTCGGCGGATCAGTCAGCCGAGCGGATGGCTCAGTCGGAGCCGGGAGGGGAAGAGAGATGGCGATTAGGATTTTTCGGGAGATGGCGGCTAGGGTTTTTCGGGAAGCTCTGATACCATGTAGGAAATAATAATGCCTTGTTTTCATTAATAAGATTTGTTACAATATATAGTTTCTACATTTGGACTTATGGACCATATCTTATGGACCATATTTATATTACAAATATAATCTAACAAAAAAAATAATTTTTTTTTATTGTGATTCTTTAAGGAAATGAAATATATATATATATATATATATATATATATATATATATATATATATATATATATATATATATATATATATATATATTGATAATATAGGCATTTTTCGTTTTGATAGTGGTTGTTCTTTAAGTTATCTACTGTCAACATGACTTTATAATTGATGTTCGATGTTATGGTCCGGACCTCATTTCTTAATGATGAAATGTTGTACGAAGTACAATAATTGTTATCGGAATAAATACGAGGTACACATCTTTGTTCTCGTGTAACTGGATGCTTACTGCTAAAATACGTCGAGATGGAAAGAAGATTATATTAGATAGCAATCATATAATATATGCATAGGTCAAATGCTGGTTGAAAAGGTATGTAACCAAAAGCTGCTCTCATCAGATTGACGCAATACTACTTGAGTGACTCCATCTCCAGTATAATAATTTAGAGTCGTCCACAAGCAAAGAGCCACGAACACTATCCTTTGTGTTGTTCGATATAGAAATATGACTCACATTCTTAGTCATATTCTTTAAAGTGACATGTTATTTGCATCTCAAGTTGACTGTAATAAATTTATAGCCAGTTGTTTTCGTTTCTCCCATCAACATTTACTACCTTCAGCATTCGTACGAGTTTTAGCTGAATTGAATGTATCCTTCTTGAGATAGTTTTAGTATGTTATCCTTTCATTCGTTTTGTTGCTGCGATTATAACTAAGCATTTCCTTAATTCCTTCTTACAACTGTTTGAGATGTAAATCAAATTTGTCATGCATAAATATATCTAGAATATCAAAGTTATTAGGAAGAGTCAAAGTTCATTGTTGCATGCATAAATGAATCTAGAAAACCTAAGAGTCATGTTCATTGTTGTTAATGCATCTTGATGTATCTTGAGTCCTATAAATAGCTATGTAAGCAAATGGTTGGTGTGTGAAAAAAAATCAAGCAAGAAAACAAAGTTGTTTATTCAGTCCACTAAATCAAATATCTTTCTTTCGTGAAATCACCCTCTTTATATCCTACAAAGTGGTATCAGAGCCAAGAAAAAAATGTCTACCTCAAATAACAACCTTGTCTCTCTTGTGCCTCGCCTCAATAGAGAAAAGTATGACTATTGGAGCAATCTCATGAAGCTATGCCTTGAATCTCAAGATCTATGGAGTGTCGTTGAAGGAGTGGAGCAACCAGCAAATGAAGGCCAACTATCCGAAGCACAAAAAAAGGTGTTGAAGGATAAGAGACGAAAGGACAAGAAGGCGCTCTTCCAAATCTATCAAGCAATTGAAATTCCAGTTTACGAGAGAATATCCAAGGCAAAAAGCTCCCATGAGACTTGGACAATTCTTGAGACAACATATTCTGGCCAAGATCAAGTAAAAAAGGTACGCTTGCAAGCTCTAAGGGCTGAATTTGAGAAGCTAGAAATGAAAGATAATGAAAAGATTGAAAAATATTTTACAAAAGTGAACTCTATTATGAATCAAATGAGTTCAAATGGAGAAATTTTAGAAACTCAAAAAGTTGTTGAAAAAGTTCTTCGAAGTCTACCAAGTAAATATGATCATATTGTAGTTGCTATTGAAGGAAGTAAAGATCTTGCATCTCTGTCTTTGGAAAGTTTACTAGGAAAATTAGAAGCTTATGAATTTCGGATTAACAAAAGATATCTGCAAAGTGTTTCTTCTCAGCCCGATCAAGCTCTCAAGTCCAATGTCGTGTCTACGGGAGGCCGTGGTTCTTCTCAGAAACGTGGACGCGGAAGAGGCAATAATTTTCGAGGACGAAGTACAAATTTTCATGGCAAAGGAAGAGGTTATTCCAATAATAACCAAAATGAAGAAGAAGACAACTTCAACTCCAGATACTTACAAAGAGGCTCACAAAGAGGACGAGGTCGTGGTCATCAAAGAGGAAGAGGTCGTGGCTACTTTGAATGCTATCATTGCCACAAACCAGACCACACTATCAATGAATGCTGGAAAAAAGAAGCAGGCTACGTTCATGAAGCACAAGGTAACTATCAAGACACATTGTTGCTTGCTTGTCATGGTGATAACCTGGATAATTTGTGGTATCTTGATAGCGGTGCTAGCAAGCATATGACAGGAATTAAGAATTTACTTACAAGCTTAACAAAAGCTGACCGTGGTCAAGTAAGGATTGGTGATGACAGAGCATACAAAATAGAAGGCGTTGGTGAAATTGCTTTCAAAACAAGATCTGGAAGTATCGAGAAGATGGGAGATGTATAGTACATCCCAAGACTAAAAAGAAATCTTCTAAGTGCAGGTCATCTCTTAAGAAAATGGTTTGATATTCACTTCAGAAACAATATTTGTTTCTTGTCGAAGAACAGTCAACTTGTTGCAAAGATTGCTATTGCAGAAAATAATCTGTTTCCTCTAACACTACAGACCACTAACTTGTCATGTTTCAGTAGCATTGATGGTAGAAGCTCCAAACTATGGCATGACAGGTTTGGTCATTTGAATTATGGAAGCTTGAAGCAGTTAGTGGCAAAGAAGATGGTCAAAGGGCAGCCTCAAATCTATTCCTCGGATGATGTTTGTGAAGAATGTCAAATCGGGAAGCTTTATAGATCTACATTTTCGTTGCAATCCACTTGTCGAGCCAAGAAACCACTTCAACTTGTTCACTCAGACTTATGTGGACCAATGCAAGTTACATCTCATGGAGGTAATCGATATTTCATCTCCTTCATTGATGATTACTCAAGAAAAGTATGGGCTTATTTTCTCAAAGAAAAATCTGATACTTTTCAAGCCTTTAAAGATTTCAAAGTTTAAGTTAAAATTTTTTCTGGCCTTCATATACAAACTTTAAGAACTGATCATGGTGGTGAATATATTTCAAATGAATTTGAAAAGTTCTGTAGAGATCATGGAATAAAGCATCAACTAACTGCCAGATATACTCTACAACAAAATGGTGTTTGTGAAAGAAAAAATTGCACCATTATGGACATGGTGAGATGCATGCTCAGTAGAAAGAAGGTGGACAAAGCTCTATGGGCAGAAGCTGTTTTGTGTGCTTTTTACTTAATAAACATATCACCTATAAAGAGTTTACAGAAATCACACCTCATGAAGCATATGGTACGTTGTAAAGCCAAGTGTTCAACACTTAAGAATTTTTGGGAGCATTGCCTATGCACACATTCCTGATGCTATAAGGTCCAAGCTCGATGACAAAGCAGAAAAGTGTATATTTGTTGGCTATAGTGAAAGAAGCAAAGCCTACAAGTTATACAATCCAGCAACAAAGAAGATTGTAATCTGTCGAGATGTTCGATTTGACGAAGCTTCAACCTATGAAGGTGATACAAGTAAAACTCATACTCTTATAGAAGACGGTGAAGAAGTTGACTCTCAAACCGAAAGTGCATCCCCAACTCCACCAAGAGAAGATGTGCATCAAAGACCTCATAAAAAAAGAGAAGTATACAAGAACTTTATGACTCAACTGAGCAAGTAGAATCAAATGATACTGTCTATTTTGCTTTCTTTGCAGGAGAAGATCCAATTTCATTTGAAGATGCAAATAAGGAAGAAACTTGGAGACAAGCAATGAAGGATGAGATAAAGTCTATTGAGAAGAATGATACTTAGGAGCTCACAGATCTTCCACCACACAAGATACCCATTGGTGTGAAATGGGTGTACAAACTCAAGAAGAATCCTGATGGCTCAACCAACAAGTACAAAGTAAGGCTTGTAGCAAAAGGATACAAGCAGAAGGAAGGAGAAGACTACACAGAAGTATTTGCACCAATTTCAAGAATTGAAACTGTTAGACTAATAATTTCTTTTGTAGCTCAAAACTGTTGGAAAATATTCCAAATAGAAGTGAAGTCGTCATTCTTAAATGGCATCCTTGAAGAAGAGGTTTATCTTGAGCAACCTCTTGGTTTTGTGAAGAAAGGAGAAGAAGACAAACTCTACAAATTAAAGAAAGCATTATATGGTCTTAAACAATCTCCAAGGGCTTGGTACAGTCGTATCAACTTACTTTGAGAAGCATAGATTTCAGAAGTGTCCATATGAGCACACTCTTTACATAAAAGAAAGATCAGATGGAAGCTTTATTATAGTAAGTCTTTATGTTGATGATCTTATCTTCACAGGAAATAATATAGAAATGCTGAAGGAATTCAAGCTTTCCATGGTAAAAGAATTTGAAATGACTGATTTGGGAGAACTATACCATTTCTTTGGTATTGAGGCTCATCAATACAAGAAATGTATCTTCATTTCACAAGAAAGTTATGCAAAAAAAATATTGAAGAAGTTTAAGATGGAGAATGCAAATCTAGTATCCTCTCCATGCCTAGCAGGAATAAAATTAAGTAAAGATGGTGAAGACAGGCTTGTTAATTCCACTATGTTCCGAAGTTTAGTTGGAAATTTGATGTACTTGACTGCCACAAGACCAGATATTGTGTATACAATAAGTCTGTTAAGTCGATTCATGGAGAAGCCTTATTCTAATCATTGGGAAATGGCTAAAAGAATATTACGGTACGTCAAGGGAACTGTTGACTATGGCATTTTTTATGAAGCTAATGTTTCTGTCAAACTTGTCGGTTATACTGACAATGATTTGGGAGGAAGTATTGATGATTCTCAGAGTACTTCTGGTTATGTCTTCAACCTTGGCAGCGGAACAATTTTATGGAGTTCAAAGAAGCAGCCAATTGTGGCACTTTCTACCACAGAAGCGGAGTATATTGCTGCATCTTCTACACCTTGCCAAAGTATTTGGCTAAAAGGTGTTTTAAAAAGCATGAAGTTCAAGCAAGAAGGGCCAACAATAATTTGTTGTGACAACAAATCTGCTATTTCTGTCTCAAAGGATCCGGTACTACAAGGAAGGACAAAACACATTCGCATGCGATTTCACTTCCTAAGGGAGCTTATTCATGAAGGAGCAATTAACATCGAATATTGCAGAACTGAAGAACAACTTGCATATGTGTTTACAAAATCTCTAGGAGGACAGGCCTTCAAGAAAAATATTGATGCTTTAGGAGTCAAAAGCAAATTTGGTTTACGAGAGGCATTGTTGGAGATGTAAACCAAATTTATCATGCATGGATGTATATAGATGTCAAATTCATTAGGAAGAGTCAAAGTTTATTGTTGCATGCATAGATGAATCTAGAAAACCTAAGAGTCATGTTCATTGTTGTTAATGCATCTTGATGTATCTTGAGTCCTATAAATAGCTATGTAAGCAAATGGTTGGTGTGTGAAAAAAATCAAGCAAGAAAACAAAGTTGTTTATTCAGTCCACTAAATCAAATATTCTTTTTTTGTGATATCATCCTCTTTGTATCCTACAACAAATTGGTATCTCAGCTTCGACCTCACTTCTTTAGTTCAGTAACTTATTAGCCAAAGAATATTGGTTTTCGTTCTTTGGATACAAAACCATGAAACTTGTTCCCACTTCATAGTTTAAGTAACAAGTTCATGATGCCTTTGTGCCTTATTGTTCATGAGATTAGAATTTCTGATTCGCTGATATTCAACCTCATAGTTGATGCAAGCAAATTTATTGGAGAGTGTCTACCGCCTATTCCATTTTTGATAAGCATGTATATGGTTGAATTGTTCCCTAAAATTCTTCTACTTCCAATTAATTGTTAGACCTATTTATCCTCTTTGTTTGATAATTTGTAATCAAACACCAACTAAATAGAAACTACAACTATTTACATCATGTCAATATTTATATGTATTTTATCTGCTAAAAGGTTATATCATGTTGGAGAAATTACAAATTTTATTATTTTGTATAAGATAAGCCGTATTATTTTGCATGTGCAAGTTTTTATATCCAAATGGGTGCATGCATGACAGGTGTTGTGCTGCATGTCCGGAGAAAACCGATCGCCCGCGAATGAACTTTGCAGGTCACAGCGGGTTGCTGGCCCTCTAAAGGCCAAAAGTAGTAATATATATATATATATATATCTATATATATATATATATTATATATATATTTTTTTATTATATATATATATATATATATATATATATATATATATATATATATATATATGTATATATATACCAACCTGAATGTTGATATTTCATAGTGGCATTTTTTTAAAACTTGCAAACCTCCTAAATTAGAAAATTTTAAAGTTTGTGACATATGGTTCTCCTACCCATTAGGATACTACGTATATATTATTGTCCTACCAACTACCATAGACTTGAAGTTCTATGTGTAGAATTATTATTACTGATTAATAATATCTACGTTTGCAACTATTGATAAGATATTGCCATATCTAGAAATCCATAAAAAAAACTAAATAGAGACATCTCATGCATGACTGATACTGCTGCTACCAACACCATCCTTATGTTTATGATCTTTTTCTCCAATATAAATATTAGTGTGAAGTAGTATCCATAATAGCTGGTCATGTACATATTATTGAACGCTCCTGTTGACACAAAGTCACAGTCAACCAAATATTGACTACATTGACTAAATAATATCTGTATAAATTCAATACGACACACGACGTCTGCATTCAGTTCAGGACAGACAAAAGCTCAGTTTCCGACTCTCAGTGTATTTTCGAGTCTGTACTTTTACATTTTATTGAGTCTAGAAATATGTACTCTGAGTTATGCTGAGCTCTTGGAACTTAGTCTATAAGCCTACCCAAAATCCCAAGCTCCACCAAAACAAAAATTGCCCACAAGTCCCACTTAGGACCACTCTGTGCTTTGGAGACAGAGTTCGGGCCGAACTCTGCCTCCACACAGAGTTCGGGCCGAACTCTGTCCCCTAGAAATCAGGAACCCTAATTTTAGGGTTAGCTGGTTGCTAGCTGTCCAACGGCCAAATTTTTGAATTTTCCTACCCGAATTCTGGCCGAATTCTGCCTCTAAAAATACTATAAATAGGGCATGAATTCTCTCTTTTCAATTCACTCAATCTTCTCTTCTCTTCTCTCCTTCAAGCTCAATAAGCCATACCCTTCCCATCTACTAGCCACAAGCCTCCTAAGTCTCGAGTGCTCAGCATCTCTCAGCTAGGATTCTTGTGCAAGAGTCGAAGAAGTCGCTTGGACAATTCCAAGCAAATCGCCACTGCGATCCTCTGTTAGAAGTTGACGTGCTCTTCTGATGAAAAGGCACGGGTTGTAAACTACTATTTCACAAATAGTGGATTTAATCCTGAGCTAGAGTTCTCAGGCCTGGACTAGTCCTCCACGAGGGAAACCAGGTTAAAATCGCTGTATTTGCGTATGCTCTTCTGCTCTTCATTTATTTTCCGCACTTTACTCTGATTATTTATTGTTGGTGAAAGAGTTATTTTAATTGGCTATTTTTCTATATAAACTCTATTCACCCCCTCTAGAGTTGCCAAACTGTTCTTCAATTGGTATCAGAGCACTGTTCTCTTTACAAGGACTAACATCCTAAGAGCTGATCCATGGCAACCACACAATCCTTGATTTCCAATCATGGTGAAGGTCAGTCCACTCATAGGCCTCCCCTATTTGATGGGACTAACTACACATATTGGAAAACAAGGATGAGCTTCTATCTTAAGTCTCTAGACTTTGACCTGTGGACTGTCGTCACTGACGGTTACAAAAAGCCTGCCAGAATAGTTGTCGATGGTGACCTCATTGAGAAACCACACGACAAATATTCTGTCGAGGAGAAGAAACAGGCAAGTCTAGATGCTAGGGCTATTAATGCTTTATTCTGTGCTATAGACAGGAATGAGTTCAACAGGGTCTCTACATGCACCACTGCTCATGAAGTATGGAGACTTCTAGAAGTGACGCATGAAGGAACCACACAGGTCAAGGAATCTAAAATAAGCCGTCTCACTCAAGAATACGAAGCTTTCAAGATGAAGCCAAGTGAGACTATCACTCAAATGATCACAAGATTTCTCGACATCATCAATCCTCTATCTTCGCTTGGAAAGCAGTACTCAAACCACGAGAAGATTCGTAAGCTGCTCAGAGGGCTACCAAAGATTTGGAACCCTAAGGTGACAGCCATCATAGAAGGAAACGATCTCACAACAATGTCAATGGAGACCTTGATGGGTAAGCTTATGACTCACGAGCTTGACCTTAAGGACTTCGAAGAGCCTGCTCCGAAGACCAGGGAGATCGCACTTAAAGCTCATCAACGAAGAGCTAATCATGATGAGACCGAAGAAGATAATTCTGATGATGAAGACCAAGCTCTCATGGTTCGCAACTTCAGGAAATTCCTTCGCTTCAATCGAAGGAAGAAGGAATCTCAAGAAGACGATGAAGAAGAACCAACTTGTTACGGTTGCAAGAAAACTGGACATGTCCGAAAAGACTGCCCATTCCTGAAGAAGAGCAACCGCTATGAGAAGCCTTACAAAAAGAACTCATCAAAGAAATATGCCAACACAGGTATCTGGCATAAAAGTGAAGCGAGTGACTCTGAGGAAGAAAAGGACTCTCCTCAAGATACAGCAAATGTGTGCCTGATGGCAACCTCCAACAAGGTATCTAACGAAACTCTGGATGACTTTTCTTTTGATGAACTTGGCGATGCTTTCACTGATTTACTCGATGATCATAAAAAGGTCATCGGTAAATATAAACATGCCAAGGACAAAATCAAAAGTCTAGAAGATGAGATACAAAGAATTTCTTTACTTTTTGATAATGTTAGAAACACATCACCCACAAATGATACTGATGAAGCATCCAAGCTTAAATTAAGCTTACATGATGCTGAAGCACGTATTGAGCAACAAACTCAAGAAATCACTACTCTCAACACGTTGCTTGCTGAAGAAAAGAGTAGACACAAGATTTCCATGACTAAGATTTATGGCTTAAATATTAAGGTTGATGAACTGCAAGCTGTTTCTAAAAGATTAGAAACCAAATTGGGTAAACAGGTTGTTCAACCTCAAACCCAATCACATGGGCACAACACCACTCATGCTAGTCAACCACGTCAATCTCATGCAGCACATAACCATGCATTTATATACACAAACTTTCACAAACCACGTGCACGTAAGAACAATTCTCACTCAGTACACACTCATCATGCACAAAGACACAATCAACATCACTCCACACATAAAAAGCATCATGCCATGCCATATAGACAAAATGATCATGCAATGCCATATAGACAAGATCCTCATATACCATATAGACAAAATCATCATACCATGCCATCTAGACAATATCAGCATGTCACACATCATAGACAATACCATCATTTTATGCCTCATAGACACCATCAACATGCCACTTATTCCATGCATAATCATCTTCACCATGCTAACTCTTTACATCATGTCCATCCTCATCTTGCTGCTTATAGATATTATTCTCATGCTCCTAGTATAAATAAGAATGCTATCTGTACTTATTGTGGATTACATGGACACATCTCACCACAGTGCAGAGTTAGAAGACTTGTAGATAAAAGGATATATGCTTGGTTCCCAAAGACTAACTTTTCAGGACCCCCAAGAACTCGGGTACCAAAGGTCACATCTACTCTTGATGTAGGTGGACCTTCCCTCCTCAACTGAAAGTAAGTGGATTCTCGATAGTGGATGCTCGCGACATATGACGGGAGACGCAAATCTTTTTGCATCACTATCGATGAAGAGAGAAGGATACGTATCCTTCGGTAACAATCTCAAAGGGCACATTATAGGTAATGGTATCATTGGTCATCCTCCTTCTCCTGTAATAAAGGATGTCTGCCTAGTGACCGAGTTAAAGCATAACCTGCTCAGCATTAGTCATTTTGCTGATCATGGATATGATATTAACTTTGGACAAAACAGTTGCTACATCTATGATAGGTCAACAGGAGACATTGCTTTTGAAGGGAAAAGAGAGGACAACATCTACATTTTCTATCTTTCTATAAATACTAACAATGCAGGTAGATGTCTATATGCCCACAAAGACGAACGACTACTTTGGCACCAGCGTCTTGGTCATGCCAACATGGATGCTATATCCAGGCTTTCCACCAAGAAGCTAGTGAGAGGATTGCCTGAAATCACGTTCAAAAAGGACACGGTATGTGCCGAATGTGAACTAAACAAGGCAACTAAATCCTCATTTCATTCTATCAACTCTGTAAGTACTACTAGACCCTTGCAACTACTTCATATGGATTTATTTGGTCCTAGTAGAATAGCTAGCCTTGGAGGCAAACTTTATGCATTTGTTATTGTTGATGATTTTTCGAGATTTACATGGGTTTTTCTTTCTCGCTAATAAGAGCGATGCTATTTCTGCTTTCAAAATTTTTGTAAAGAAAGTTCAAAACGAAAAAGGCTACATGATTACTCGAATCCGAAGTGATCATGGAGGCGAATTCGTAAATTATGATTTTGAAAGTTTTTGTAATGTAAATGGTTTTGATCATGAATTTTCTTGTCCTAGAACTCCTCAACAAAATGGTGTTGTGGAGCGGAAGAATAGGACTCTTGGCGATATGGCTAGAGTCATGTTGAATAAATTTTCTCTTCTGAAATATTTTTGGGCAGAGGCTGTAAGTACAGCATGCCACATTTTGAATAGGGTGCTTATTCGTCCCATTACGAAGAAAACACCCTATGAGCTTTGGTTTGGGAGAACCCCCAATGTTTCTTATTTTAAAGTTTTTGGCTGTAGATGTTTTATCCTTAACACCAAAGACAACTTAGGCAAATTTGATGCCAAAGCTGACGATGGTATCTTTCTTGGTTATGCCGCCAAGAGTAAGGGATATAGAGTTTTCAATAAACGCTCACTTATTGTGGAAGAGTCAACAAATATGACTTTTGATGAAGACAACAGTGCAGCAAGTACTCTTGATGATGACGTTGAGCCATCAACTTCTACTCCAATGAATACTTCAACCGAAACTAATTCTCTGGAGGGTTTGCCTAAGAAATTCTCTTTCAAACCTTCTCATCCAGAAAATTTAGTTATAGGAGAAGTTTCACGTGGAGTAACTACTAGATCATCACTAAGAGACTCCGTTGCTAGCACTGCCTTCATTTCACAAGTAGAGCCTAAAAACATTTCTGAAGCTTTTAATGATGAATTTTGGATTTCTGCTATGCAAGAAGAACTCAACCAATTCGAGAGAAGCCAAGTATGGGAACTCGTTCCTAGACCGGTTAATCACTCAATAATTGGTACTAAATGGGTTTTTAGAAACAAAGTAAATAAAGATAGTTCAGTCACACGTAACAAAGCTCGTCTAGTAGCTCAAGGATACAACCAAGAGGAAGGTATCGACTACGATGAAACGTATGCTCCTGTTGCTAGACTAGAATCCATTCGGATGCTTTGTGCTTTTGCTAATTTTCAAAACTTTAAATTATTTCAAATGGATGTGAAAAGTGCTTTCCTGAATGGTTTTATCAAGGAGGAAGTTTATGTGAAACAACCCCCTGGCTTTGAAAATCACAAATTTCCCGACCACGTATTCAAGCTGAAGAAAGCGCTTTATGGCCTTAAACAAGCCCCCAGAGCTTGGTATGAAAGGCTGAGCAGTTTCTTGCTTGAGAAAGGTTTTTCAAAAGGGAAAATTGACACTACACTGTTTATAAAATCTTTCAAAGATACTATTTTATTAATTCAGATTTATGTTGATGATATTATTTTTGGGTCTACTGATGAAACTCTTTGTCAAGAATTTGCCAAGTGTATGCAGACGGAATTTGAGATGAGCATGATGGGAGAGCTCAACTACTTTCTTGGTCTGCAAGTAAAACAACTGGCAAATAGAACTTTCATATGTCAATCGAAATATACCAAGGACATGCTGAAGAAGTTCGATCTTGACAACATCAAACCAATCAGCACTCCAATGGCTACTTCAACCAAACTCGAACCAGATGAGAGCGGCAAACCCGTTGATCAACGTAAGTATCGAGGTATGATAGGCAGCTTACTTTATTTAACTGCTAGTCGCCCCGATATCATGTTTAGTGTTTGTCTATGTGCTAGATATCAAGCAAATCCTAAGGAATCTTACATGACCGCGGTTAAGCGTATCTTTCGATACCTTAAGGGTACGGTTACAGTGGGCCTATGGTATCCCAAGTCAACATCATTTGACCTCATTGGTTACTCTGATGCTGACTTTGCTGGATGCAAGGTCGACCGTAAAAGTACGAGCGGCACGTGTCATTTATTAGGAAAGGCTTTAGTCTCATGGTTTAGCAAGAAGCAGAACTCTGTTGCACTATCCACAACAGAAGCTGAATACATAGCAGCTGGGCGTTGTTGTGCACAAATTCTGTGGATGAAGCAAACCCTTGAAGACTATAAGTTAT
The DNA here is from genome assembly GCA_029216955.1 of Iris pallida. NCBI lineage: Eukaryota > Viridiplantae > Streptophyta > Magnoliopsida > Asparagales > Iridaceae > Iris > Iris pallida. The sequence continues at coordinate 538,184 of JANAVB010043018.1, forward strand.
CTTTCATGCATATTCCTATATTCTGTGACAATACTAGTGCAATCAATTTGACTAAGAACCCTGTCTGCCACTCACGCACTAAACACATTGAGATCAGACACCACTTTTTGCGTGATCATCAGCAAAATGGCACGATTAACTTAGAATTTATTGACACTGATCATCAGCTGGCAGATTTCTTTACTAAGCCACTATCCGAAGAGCGCTTCAATTTTCTTTGTCGTGAACTTGGAATTTTAGATGAAGCAGTTATAAATTGAAACTCACCTACGTAAATATCGAGTATATTGTGATTCTTTTTCGAAGAATTTGGTATGGGTACAAGCCGAAAGGGTCCTTCTGACAACAAGGCGTAAAAGCCTAAGCGATACGGTGCACTAGTCCTCAGGACTACCGCTAGCTGGGATCCGGCCCCTGCATCTAACCCATGGCAAATTTGGACTATTGAACCACAGTATATGTCCTTATTTATTATATGGCTCGTTTTCGATTTAATATTGCCTAATTGAGAATTTCTAAAGTTCATCCTATTTTCTGAGTACCTCTTTATCTATTTTTTTTACACTCTTTGTTGTCCTCAACTATCTTTTGTTTAACTCTTAAACTTTTTCTTCATGTTCTTTGCCTATTTTCAGTTCTGGACCATTGATCCAGAACTCAGGCCGAACTCTGCCCCTATCAGAGTTCGGGCCGAGTTCGGTTCTTAGGTTCCAGGGTCGGGATCTGGCTCTGCCGTTGGATCTATTCTAATCCAATGGTCAATATTTCACCCGACCAAAGACCAAGCCCTACTTTATTTCGGGATTCCCTCTCTTTCCTCCCATATTTCCTTCTTCTCCACCTCCTCCATCTTCTTCCTTCCAAACCCTAACCCTAGTTCTTGATATAGAGGGCTCTATTTCTTCTCAAAATCAAGGGAAAGGAGTTTTTCCACATTCTCTTCAACTGTTTGGTATTCTTTTCAGGTATATCTCTCTTTTTCTATCATTTTCAAGTTCTCCTCTTTTATTTCAAATGGCATCTCGCTTGTCCAAACGAGGGAGAAGGACTCGACATGAGGGTGCTTCCTCTTCGGTTCCTCCTCCTCCGATTGAACAAGTAGTTGAACAACACCCCATTCATCCGTTGTTCAATCCGCCGCGTCCCGATGACCCTAACACTTACGACGATCGTTTATTTGTATCGCTAGAAGCCTCTAATGAATGGTTTAGCGATTTTAGAACTCGTCCGGTGTTTGGGGGCCATCCCATAAATTTCACTATATTTTCTCAATATGAGTCATTATTCCGTGATCTTTGTTTGGATGAACTTGTTGCTTCAAATTCTGTTATCTACCATAGTGCAATTCAAATGTTCTACTGTAATCTGACTCACGATGCAACCCACATCTATTCCCGGGTTGCTGGCATTAATATTGCCTTCAATGATTCTGAGTTGGGAGACTTTCTTGCTCTCCCGAATCTTGATGTGTGGGACAAGCTTGTGGAAGCACGTCAACTTCAATTTGTTCGCGATACTTCCCTTGAAGGATTCAAGGAGGATTTATGTGCTCCTAACGTAAGTCCTCGCAAGCTAAAGGCCAAGCATCTCACCCCCTACTTTTATGAACTTCATCGCATCGTGTTCAATACTATCTTGCCCAAGGCTGGCTCAACAGATGAAGTCACTTATCTTGAGATCTCTACCTTATATCATCTCCACTATCGTATTCCATTCAACTTTCCACGGACTATGATGGATTGGATGATCAACTGTCGGAAGAAACCAAGAGCTTTGGTTTATCCTCTCTATCTTCCTTTAGTCTTTCGTGCTTTCATCATTCCTATCCATGATTGTCCGTTCCTGCCTGCACCTGCCTTTCTATCCAAAGCACGACGCCTTCAGCCTGTCGCTGCTTCTGAGTCATCTGAGCACTCTGCTGATGAGGAGCCTGACGCCCCTCCTCTTGGTCAGGATGCACCTCCTCCTCCTGCCACTCTTGAGTCTCTTCAGACTATGCTTCGCGATCGCTTTGCTATTGAGGATGATCGCTGGACGCAGCAGGATTACCGTACTACCTTGCAGATCAGTGCCCTTGGGAACTCTCTGCATGATATGCGGTATTCGCTTGCTCGTCATCCTGATCTGCATGTGCCTATTGAGCGGGATCCAGATCGCGCGGGTCATCGTATAGACGATCCGTAGGTCATGAGGTATATGGATCCTGATGATGCTTTTGTGGACCCTCGTCGCTCATTCCATGGTCCTTCAGATGTTCCAGGACCTTCTCGTGCTCCATGATGGAGACTGGCTTGATATGCTGCTGCCACTGCTGATGGTCTTAGTTACCTTTTGATTTTAGTTATTTTAGTTTGTTATGGATTTATGTACTGGATTTATGTCTTCAAACCCTGATGATGTGCTGGTTGGTGGATAACATTTTATGCTATTTTTCGTAGTTCTACTTTATGTCAGTGACTTGTTTTATTAGTATTATACTGTTTCTTCTCTGCTTGGTGTGGTTGGATTACTTTTCATTGTCTATACTGCTATTCCCATGCTTTTCCTTATGCAGTCTATATATTGCTAACTGCCAAAAGGGGGAGAAATATGTATATTTGTGTGCTTGTGTTTGTTTTTGGGAAAATATTTTTATCAGGCCACAGGTTCTATGCATTATTTACGGGGGAGAGCTATTGATTCTAGCTCGGCACCGTTCACTGATTACGGAGGAGCTGTCTTATTCTAGCTCGGCATTGTTTGTGGGGGAGCTGTGTTTTAACCAACTGTGTCCAGGTATGAATATTGAAATATACATTTATTATTTTGTCAATTATCAATATGGGGGAGATTGTTGACACAAAGTCACAGTCAACCAAATATTGACTACATTGACTAAATAATATCTGTATAAATTCAATACGACACACGACGTCTGCATTCAGTTCAGGACAGACAAAAGCTCAGTTTCCGACTCTCAGTGTATTTTCGAGTCTGTACTTTTACATTTTATTGAGTCTAGAAATATGTACTCTGAGTTATGCTGAGCTCTTGGAACTTAGTCTATAAGCCTACCCAAAATCCCAAGCTCCACCAAAACAAAAATTGCCCACAAGTCCCACTTAGGACCACTCTGTGCTCTGGAGACAGAGTTCGGGCCGAACTCTGCCTCCACACAGAGTTCGGGCCGAACTCTGTCCCCTAGAAATCAGAAACCCTAATTTTAGGGTTAGCTGGTTGCTAGCTGTCCAACGGCCAAATTTTTGAATTTTTCTACCCGAATTCTGGCCGAATTCTGCCTCTAAAAACACTATAAATAGGGCATGAATTCTCTCTTTTCAATTCACTCAATCTTCTCTTCTCTTCTCTCCTACAAGCTCAATAAGCCATACCCTTCCCATCTACTAGCCACAAGCCTCCTAAGTCTTGAGTGCTCAGCATCTCTCAGCTAGGATTCTTGTGCAAGAGTCGAAGAAGTCGCTTGGACAATTCCAAGCAAATCGCCACTGCGATCCTCTGTTAGAAGTTGACGTGCTCTTCTGAAGAAAAGGCACGGGTTGTAAACTACTATTTCACAAATAGTGGATTTAATCCTGAGCTAGAGTTCTCAGGCCTGGACTAGTCCTCCACGAGGGAAACCAGGTTAAAATTGTTGTGTTTGCGTATGCTCTTCTGCTCTTCATTTATTTTCCGCACTTTACTCTGATTATTTATTGTTGGTGAAAGAGTTATTTTAATTGGCTATTTTTCTATATAAACTCTATTCACCCCCCTCTAGAGTTGCCAAACTGTTCTTCAGCTCCGACAGAGCACACTTAATTTTACCCAATGGAACGTGCCCACTTATGCAAATGCAAAATGACTTATACTCTTATAATTCCAAAAGAAAATTATTTAGTTTTAAGGACATAAGTACAAATACAGGTATCATATTGAATCTATGAGTAAAAAAAATAAAGAATATATTTGAAGGAACCGAAAGTTCGTCCTAGAGAACCGAAAGTTCGTCCTAGAGAACCGGATGTTCGTCCTAGAGAATCGAAAGTTCACCCTAAAGAACCGAAAGTTCGCCCTAAAGAGATTATCCAGATATTCACTAGGGATAGCGTTACTCATATTAGGGTTGTCAAGTCACATATTACGTTCAACCAAAAGCTCAATCCTATGGGTCTACTGCGAGCAAGAAGCCGAATGATCCTATAGCTTTTAAACTATGACATGGTTGACTAAGATATTTCGACTAAGACATTTTGGGACAATGATGATAAGAATTATTATAATTAATTCGTGGGATCATTACTTACCAAATTGCAGAATACACCCTTCATCTTAAGGATAAGTTTGTTATTTTTAAAAACCATAAATCCTGAAGATTGTATCTGAATAACTAGTAACATAGTTTCAGTTTTGAATTACATTTTTTTATATGGCTTATGTTTATTTGAAACTATAATCTTGGCATCTATGTTTTGTGAATTATAATTTCTATGTTTATCTCCTTATATTATTATATCATCTAGACATAAGAATTTTTTTGGTATGTCACGCTAATAAGACAAAATTTCTGCCATTAGGGGGAGATAGGTAGAAGATACATTATCGTTCTAGAAGAACGTCGTGAATTATCGTTCTAGAAGAATGTCATAAAGCATCGTTCTAGAAGAACGTCTTGAATCATCATTCTAGAAGAACGTCCTAAAGCATCATTCCAGAAGAACGTATCATGGCATACTTCTACGTTAACTAACCTTGACTAAATTAGGAGAAATTATTTCTTATATTTTATTACAAATAAATTATTAAGATGCTTACTCGATTATGCTGTATATATACTTATACCAACTACGAATCTATTTTTTGACAGAAGTACTAAAAGAACCAAATAAATGCAGCAAATGATTAAGTTCTATAGTAAGAACGTGTAAGACCTAAAGGTTCTAAATATTCACCTCTCCAGAAGAAGAGACCGAATAATACTAAATATTCTAAAGATTCAGCTCCCAGAAGAAGAGGCCGAATAATATAACACACCCTAATGCTCTTGAAGAAGCATCTCCCGTAGAAGCATCTCCTGTAGAGAAAAAATTCATTATGGTCCGGAAGATGTCATGAACTAAAGATCAAATTTCTCAAAGTATATCGCTCCGGTAGAGGATATACCTCAGATTCCAGAAGAGAATGAGAAAGTGGTACCGGTACCCATGTAATCTATGTGTTATACATAGTTAAGAGAAATTTTGAATTAAGATGTTTGTCATAAATGACATTATCAAATAAGAATAAAAAGGGTGATAAAATTAAATGATAACACTAAAACCATGATACGATATCTCTCGCAAGACGTGGTGTTCGGTCCTATAGTACAAAATCCAAAAGGAATATACCTAGTAGATTTTGAATGGATGTTTGTAACAGATAAGAGATTCAAATGTATTGAGAATTTTTAGCTCAAGTAATCCCGAAGGATTTAAAATTTTCATGTATATCCTTGAAGGATTTAAAATTACCATGTTATCCCCGAAGGATCTACAAATGAACCATATATGGATTAAACCATCCAGAAGAATGTGACATGCTTATTGAGTTTTTGAAGAAATCCTTGAATAAATTCATCAAAATGGTCGTCTATAGAGTACCTCATGAAGAGAAGATCTCTTTCTCCTGAAGAGAAGATCTCCTGAAGAGAAGATCTCCTGAAGAGATTAAAGTACCCCATGAAGAGAGATAAAATATGTTAATATCTCCCGAAGAGATAAAAAATCTCCCGAAGAGATATCTCACGAAGAGATATCTCACGAAGAGATATCCCATGAAAAGATATCTCCCGAAGAGATAGAAAATCTCCCGAAGAGATAGGATATCTTCCGAAGAGATCAGAATCTCCCGAAGAGATCTCATAAAAGATAAACTCTAGAAGAGAAAAATCTTCAGAAGGGATCTCATGTAATCTCATGAAAAGATAAATCTCTAGAAGAAATTTACTATAAATCTCCTGTAGAGATTTAATATGAATGATATACCTATAATGGTCAGGTCAATAGGATTTTTACAACCAAAGAAACATGTTCTGGGTTTTAAAGTACCATATTTAAAGAATATAAAATTCTTTATCGTCATTCACTCAGCACAATATTTTAAAATAATATTAGGCACATAATTTTCTTGATGAATGTTTTGATCTAATGAGATATGCAGATGAATGGTATTTATCTGATACTCATTAAGGGGATACTACAAAAGAGGTATGTTTTATAAATAATGTTACATGTATTTTAAAGAAGATTAAATCAAATGACTGCGACAAGTTCATCAAAGCAAACGGAGAATGTGCATGGCTATGATTTCAACAGTTCAACAATCAGGGGGACTTACAAGCCAGAAATAACCAATGAGTCTACAAGTATTCGTTAGGATATGAGGGATAATGTATAATAATGTATAGACAAAGGTTGGGATGAGATGTAATACTCAAATGTACTGGGGGTATTTTTCTTTCTTTATTGATGTAAGAACTACATGTAATTTCTATAATTTGAGGGAGAGCATCCTGAAGATGCACGCATCCTGAAGATGCGAATGGAGACATCTCGAAGTATGTCTTTGTGTATTGTACTCTTTTTCTTCGTTGAGGTTTTTTTTTTCCACTGGATTTTTCCTTCGAAAGGTTTTTAACGAGGCAGTGTAAGCCGCACCCACTTGCATTCATGAATAATCATATTCCTAGAGAATATTATTGTACTCTTTTCTTTTCTAAGGATTTTTCCCAAAAGCTGGATTTTCCTCAGAAATTTTTTTAATGAGGCAATAAAGTGGGCATCCAAGAGGGAGTGTTGTGATTTGGATAGACCCAAATATGGATGCCTTTTATCCATACCCACAACAACCTCTATCTCATTCCCTCTTTATATGTTATCAATGAGAAAAGCTACGTGCATTCTTTCTGGCTACCAATATTTTTCTCTTTCTCTTCTTTTTTTACAACATATTTTTTTCTTTCAATTTTATTGTGTTCGCACGTGTTTTTCATGTTCTCTAAATTTTTTAATGTTAGGAGGTTAATTTTAGGATCTCAAATAAATAGACTTTTTGTTATTATATTTGTTGTTATTTTAAAATGATTCGGTTGATTGAGATATTTGAAAATTTTGATATATCATAAGTTAATTTATTTGTAATTGAGATACTGATATTGCAAAAGATTGGAGTAGAGAATGTACTCGAGCAAATATGAAAAAATATTATGAGATTAGAGAAGATATAAACTACAAACACACTAATAGGATATAAATAAACAAAACTAAGATTTAAGTAAGATGAGAGCGATATAATCACTAATAATATGTATACCATTCTAACATTAGAATCCCTATTGTATTATATAGATTAGAAATTAATAAAATATGTATATAACCCTTTTTTAATAGTCAATAAGCTGTGTTTAGAGGAGGGATCAAGACCATTGAATTTTTGTATCCCATAATCACAACTGTCGAATCTTGTTAGTCATAAAATCTAATCTTAATCATTGATTTGAATGATTCAAACTAATGGTTATGAATTAAATGACTTAAACAAGATCTAATGGTTATGATCAAAGAGATACTTTAGGAATACATAAAAATGAGAATTTTGATCCTCCTTTCTCTCTCTATATATATCTATATCTACTTCTCCTTTCTCTCTCTCTCTCTATATATATATATATATATATATTTGAAATGACTTGGAACATTGAAGGTGACAGAAACTCTAGCTACTTTCACTCCTGCGTCAAGGGGCGCAGACAACAACTTAACCTTCATCAAATTGCTGATGAGAGTGGGCTCATTCTCAAAAAACAACAGGATATCCAATCAGCCGCCACTAACTATTCTCAGATATTCTCCAAAGAAGCGATAGTCAAGGACGATGAATTCCTAGTGGAGATCCTACGCTTGATCGAAGATAGTGATAACACTTAGCTGCTGCTGCTCCCTTCCGTAACATAAGTCAAAGCAGCAGTTTGGGCCCTGAACGAACATAGTGCGCCAGGTCCTGACGGATTCAATGGAGTATTATTTAGATCTTGCTGGGACATTATCGAGGCAAATTTCTATGAGGCAGCTACTGCCTTCTTCCAAGGAACGAGGTATCCCAGAGCGATTTCTTGCGCCAACCTAATCCTCATCCCTAAGAAGGACAAACCGGAGACTTTCAAAGACTTCCACCCTATCAGCTTATACACCTTCACCAACAAAAATTATCTCGAAGATCATAGCCAACCGCATGTCCGGGCTTCTCCCTAAGATCATATCCGAGGAGCAAAGTGGCTTTGTCTCCAGTCGGAACATTTTAGACAACGTCCTGCTGGCACAGGAGATGATCACCTGTATAAAATTCTTGGCAGGGGCAGGAACATTGCCATCAAGCTGGACATGGAGAAAGCATATGACAGACTAGACTAGTAATTCATGATATGGGTGTTCAGGGTTTTCGGGTTTTCGGCGACCTGGATTGACATCGTGTTCCGATCCATCAGTAACTCTTAGTTCTCCATAGTCGTCAACGGACAAGCAAAGGGCTTCTTCAAATCTAGCAGAGGTGTTAGACAAGGAGACCCATTATCTTCCACCATCTTCATCATTGCCGCAGAAGCTCTGAGCAGAAATCTCAACAAAATGGCCAGCACTTCCCTCTTTTAGCATTTTCACACCACTAGTGGATGCCCAATCATTACCCACCTGGCATATGCTGACGACATCCTCATTTTCTCCTCCGGTGACGTGGGGTCTATAGAAGTGGTTCACAAAATGCTGGAGAGATATACCAGATGCTCCGGTAAGCGTGTCAACTCTAATAAGAGTGTCATCTATACCCACCACTCGGCCAGCAAGGACCACTCTACTATCCTTACTAACATCACATCCTTATCTGTTGTGTATCCACCGTTATCCTACTTAGGGTGTCCGCTGGTGTACGACAGATCCAATACGGGCATCTTTGAAGGGCTGATGGACAAAATTTAAAAAAAAAATTGAGTGATGGCACAATACGATCTCATCTCCGGAAGAAAAGATGATTTTGATTCAGCACGTCCTCTCCTCCATCCCCATTTACACCCTCGCCGCCTGCTCTCCCCCAAGAAGATTCTTACCTCCATTGAGAACCTCTGCGCCAACTTCTTCTGGGGCCATTGCGATGGCAAGGACAAGCTCCACTGGGTCAGTTGGGATACAATGGCCAGACCTACCGAGGAGGGCTGGCTGGGATTCTGCAGACTGTCGCACATCGTTGACGCTTGTTCAATGAAGATGTGGTAGAAGCTACGCGAGAGTAACTCTATTTGGGCACGGTTCATGAAGGCCAGATATTTTTGGTACTCCTATCCATCTGTCGTAGATTTCAACAACAGATCCTCAGCGTCCTGGCATCACATTCTACACGGGCGGCACCTTGCCGAACCTTTGATCATTTTCAAGCTTGGTTCGGATGTCTCATACTTCTTCCACAAATGTTGGTCCGGGGATGCTCTCCTATCGCAGTTATCGGCAGCTCCCCCCAATAGCTTTATTCGTGATCTTTAGGATATCGAGGAAGGCTAGAATTGGGAGAAGGCCAGGGAGTGGATAGGAGCGGAGGTAGAAGTGGTGCTGGCAACATCCAGATTAAAAATCAAGACAGACCCAGACGCTCGGTGTAACCCCTCTTTCCGGTATTTTGGAAATATTTATGTTTTTTTCTTTCATGTCCCAATTGTTTTTATCTTTTATCATTCTTGCTGGATAGAGTGACATTTTAATTTTAGCTAATACTTTTTGATTGAGATAATACACAAATACTGTGTACACCTCATTTGTCCTTTTGAAGGTTTACCTCATTTGACTATATAATTTATTATTTCTTGTTATACTTAATTCGGCTGCTAATGGACGGGGTTTAGAGTTATATACCTTAGTTCATGGACTGCATATAAATTTTCACTTCGACCATAGACCATACATCCATGAAGTAATATACTTTTCCTAGTTTTCTATGTACTTGGACTCTATATGTATTCACTCTCCATAAACTTGTGTTATTAAGTGGTCTAGGGCTATAAGAAGCTATTACTTAACACTCAGCCGGTTTACAGCTTATTCACTGTTTCCTATTTAAGTTGTGAACTTTAGTTTAGTCAACCTGATTCAAAATGGTTAAATTGCTTGTACATAGCTTGTCCAATTTAAAATTCTGTTTTCTTTTTGGCTCGTTCTGTGCAAATGAAACTTTCTAATAGCAAATGGTATGGTCCTACTTTTAGTCTCTAATTTTCTAGTAAGGGTAGTCCTACGGTGCAAGTTTTGCACGAGTGAGAAAACCCAACAACACTCCAGCTTGGACCGACCCTTTCAGCCCTAAGACTGAAGGGCCACAACAAGTAGTCACCTGGGTCGACCCCATAACCTTAAAACTATGCACAGCAGCACAGTCGGCCACGGTCCATCTATACATAACTATATGGAAGAAAACCCTAAACCTAACTACTTCATCTTCCACACTTCACCGTCGCGCAGTCCCTATACATCCTCTACGCAGCTTTGTTCGCGGCCGCATGCTCACTTCGACTCAACATTCGCCGTATAGCCTGCAACCTCTCTACACCCAGCTATACCACACTGCGAACGGCCACCCCGGATCAAGAGCCACGAGTCGATCCCGAGCGACTCGCGGGTCATTCCTCATAGCATTAACTGCTTCCCGGTCAATTTCGATTGGCCGTGAAGACTCCACAACATCTCTACCAACACTGGAACCCAATCGATCCTGGCATCTCTTCGCGAGCCCTCGAAGATAGTTCATGGGTGCTCAACGTCCGATCATTTGCCATATTATTCGGCATTGACATCCTCACAAGCAACAGTACTAGTGCCGGTGGCACCGACTTCGCCGGAAGCCACCTAACGCCAAGCCATGCGCTGTTGAGAGTATCCTCTCGACGTCGACTTCCTTTCGCTCGAACCCAATTGTCTAAACAACAGCTTGATCTTTGAGTATTCTAAGGTATATTTTAGTGGAATTCATTAGCATTAATTTAGTAGTTAAATTTACATATATAGATACATACTTCTTTGTCAATACAAAACGATGCCTAGCAAATAAATGCATAAATGCATGCCTTGAATAAATACTATTCACATAGGATCCACTGTATATTCACATGAAATATATTAATAGAAGTAGTTAGTAGACCACAACATTCTTTATCACCACCACTAAGTTTTTTTTGGGTCAAATTTGCACATAAGACCCTTAAAGGAAATTATATATTACTTAATTAACTAGTTCAAAGTATAAAGGTAAATGTATAAATAATGTATTTTTTTAAGAAGAATTGTCCAACTTAAGGACGAAACCTTATATTTACTAAATTACTGAATATTACAATAATGTACATAATTAAATAATGTATATGGATATATATACACTTTTGAAATAATATTTTATAAATTTACTTTAGCCAATTACTTCATGTACGTTCGTCATCTTGAGACGAAACTTGCACCAATAGGACCGTATCATTTTTCTGGTCCTATATTCCATGTTTGGTCTGATTCTGGAGCAATTGATCGTATCGCCGTTTCGCGGGCCCCACGATCCGATTTAACGGGCGATTTTGTGCACGGCCCACCGGAATCCATAATTGGACATACCGTTGGGTTCGTATCATCAAAACGAATCCTAGACATGTAGTTTGACGACTTTAGGGACCATTGACTCTGGCACGCTTTACGGTGCAAAGCGGGTCTAACGGCGGACACCGTTTTGGTCCGAAATTATCATTTTGTTCCTTTGTCCAGAATTAGACTTAAGGACAGGCAATTCTAGCTAATTTGACTATTCTGAGAATGTTAGCAATGTCTGTTTCAGCTTTCGGAGACAGATATGATGATTTGGACTTATCGGCTTACCAGTTGATTATATTTTGTTGGATCTGCGTGCAACCTCCAGGCAAGATACCTTGTCTTCCTCTACCGTTTAATTTCATGCTTATAGTTTTCCTATGTTTATTTGGTTATCATTTGGTTACTCTAGTTCTATGGATTTATATGTTATTATCAGTTCTCTAGTCGACTTGATTTATATATGTTCTTCATACCATGTTTACTAGTTCTTTGACTTACCTGTATATCATGTTCATGACTTGATAGTGTAGATTGCCAGACTTGTTTACCTTATGAGTTCATATTAGAGTTGTCCTTACCTGGGTCTTGACAGAGTTGTACCTTGTCATTACTTGTACCTCGACTGGTTCGTGTCATAGAACGAATGCGTGTAATTGAACTGCTAAATCCTTGTTATTATTTTGGCACCAGAGAGTCCACTCGGGACGAGGGTGTTTGTCTTAATCTGTTTACATCCATGAGTCCACACTCGGGACGAGGATGTTGGACATTTGTAGCAGAGAGTCCACACTCGGAACGAGGGTGTTTACATCAGAGAGTCCACACTCGGGACGAGGATGTTATACTTGCACCAGAGAGTCCATACTCGGGACGAGGGTGTCTTGATGTATACTAACTAGAGAGTCCACACTCGGGACGAGGGTTAGTACTAACCAGAGAGTCCACACTCGAGACGAGGGTTAGTGATTAGTTCAAACCTGCGAGTCCACTCGGGGCGAGGGTTTGGTATTCCATTGATCTCGTGTTCGCTTGTTCATTCAGTAGTTCAGTTATGTGTAGTTGTTCTCGTATTCCAGTCCATAGTCACCTGTCAGTAGTCACTTGTCATTAGTCTCTGGCCATGATTAAGTGTCGTTCCTTGTTATATCCTATTTATACGTTATCATGCATGATTAAACTGCTAGATAGGCATGTTTATATGTATTTTGCTATGTCCTCTGAGGACCTGATGATCTATTCAGGTTTAGCATTTGCATAGAGTTAGTGGTAGAGCGGGATAGTAGGTGATTGTGATGCACGTCTCAGGTATTTGTTAGTGATATTACTTTGCTATCCTTTCGTGCTTTTTATACCTTATTATGAGATATCCTGTTTTCTGATTCAGTTTTAGACTCTTGTTACTTTCTTTTGGATCTTATCAGACATATATGCTAGTGGGCTGCAAACCACGACCCATAGTATTCATTCATGTTTCGTACACTTATTGTGGATTTGAGATATAGATTGTTTTACCATGATTTGGCAGTATACCCTAGCCGTGACAGCGTTTACGTATTCGAGTCGGGCTGGAGTCCGCTTGATGCATAGCTTGCCTGCTCATAAGCTCGCGTCTAGAAAGCGAGTGCTGGTCATGACACTCGGAGAGACTTTGAATCGACTACAGACTATCCGAGGGAGGCACGATCGGAGACGACGACATGGCGATCATGTGGGTTATTTGGAAAAATCGAAACGAACACAAATACGAGGGGAAAATATTCAGTAAGGAGAAACTCATTAATGAGATCAAATGACAGTGGTACAAGACTAAAAATAGTTACGTGAGAGTGCCTTGTATCACCCTTTCTAATTAGACTAACTACAGCATTTTAGGTTTTTGGCTTCATAGATTTTGGTTAGGAGGATATCCGGATTGGCTGTGTGCCCTCTCGGAGTCCCCTCCTAGTTTTGTACAGGCTTTTAGCTGACATTTTGGCCTATATCAATATATTTCACCATATATATTATATTATATATATATATATATATATATATATATATATATATATATATACATGTTGATCATAAAGGATGGCTTGGGTGTGGCTTCCCCTTGAAGGAGCCGCCCAGCTCCTCGGGATTTCCTATTCCCCCCTCGGCTTCGGCGGACGGCCGGCCACCCCTGGGCTCTCCCTCCCCAGTCGGGTTCCGCCATCTTCCGCCGGTCTCCTTGGCCCTTTCGGCCACCAGGCGCTTCCTCCTTGTGGAGTCCTCATCTCTCCCACGTACGGCGCATGCCCATCGTGCGGCGGCGCTTTCCTCCATCCCCCTTCTCCTCAGCGCAGTCACCTCCCCCGGCGTCGGAGATCCCGCCGTTCCTGGCGTCCTCGGCAGTCCCCAGCGCCTTCCCTCCTTGGTCCCCCGTCGGTTCCTCCGGGCGTCCCGCGTGCGGCGTTTCCGAGTCCCGGCTAGGCCGGTGCCCCTGACATCGCACCGCCCCTCCCAGAGGCCATGTTTCCCCCATTCGTCGCGCTGGGTTCAGATCCTTCCGACCATTTGGCCCTGGCGCCCCCGCCTCAGTCCCAGGACCCGTCCGCCCTGGCCGTCGCCCTGGTTGCAGCCCTTTCCCGAGCGTTTCCTCCCTCCTCCTCGTCCTATTCTGCGGCGCCTCCTCCTGCTGCGGGCTCGGCTGTCCTACCGGTTCTTCCGACCCTCGTAGCTCCCTCGCCGGCTCTTTCTGCAGCGGCTCTCCCTCCGGCACTCCCCCTCGCCGTGCTTCCCACCGTAGCGTTTCCTCCTACCGCTGGTGCCCTTCCCTCTCCCGGCGTCCAGCCTACAGTCGTGTTCTCCCCCTCGGCGACGCTGGAAGCATCTGCCCGTCCTCCCGCCGTCGTTCCCCCTTTCTCTTTCGTCGCCCTGCCCGCCGACGACTCGTGGTGCCCATGCGGCCGCCTCCCTCCCTATCGCCGGGCCTAGTGCTCTCTGGGCCCCCTCGGCGTGCCCCTTCGGCCGTCGGAACGGATTCCCCTGGCCCCCTCGCGCGCCTTCCCCCCTCCGCCTTGGTCCCATCCCCTGCCTGGGCGTGTGGCGCCACCTCCCCGCATGGTCCCTCCAGCCGCCGTGACACTCCCCCCTGCTGCGGCCTCCCTGGCACCGTGGAGCTCTCCGTTGTGCTGTCTCCCCCACCGTGTCATGCGCCAGTCGGTCGTGATCCCCGCCACCTTCCCCTTCTTTTTTGCTGTGCCGCCGTCCTGTTCCTTCGGCTGGTGCCCCCGCCTTCGCCAGCCCGTCTCCTCCGCGTCGGACTTCCTCCCAGTGGTGGCCCCGAGCTTCCCCCTGGCCTCCCCCTTGCCACAAGGGGTCCGCCCGTCGCAGGCGCTCGCCTGTCCGCCCTCCCCCAGTGGCAGCCCACTTGCCTCGGGCCCTTCCCCTCGTCGTCCCTGCGCTCGCTCGTGATGCCCGCCCGCTCGGGCACCACGCCCTCAGCAGGCTATCCCGGGCCTGCTTCGCCGGCGACGTTCCTGTCCCCTCGCCGGCCCTGGCCCGTCGTGGCCCGTGCACTCTCCGGTGACGCTTTCCCTCCCCTGGCTGCGGGTGAGGGTCCCGAGGCTCCTTTCCCTAGGGTCCAGCGCGCCCCTTCGAGCCGAGCGCGTGGACCTGCCCCCCATCGGGAGCCGTGTGCGCCTGCCACGTGCCCCCCACCCCGGGCCTCGTGCGTTTTGATTTTCGAATTTGGTGTTTTGTATTTGGTCCCCTGCGTGGGACAGATTTGGTGTTTTGTGTTTGGTTGTTCGGTTGTGGGTCTTGTTTTGGGTCGGTTGTGTGGGTCGTTTTGTCCTGTATTGGGCCCTTGTTTCGTGTGGTTCATTTCCTTTTCCATAAATTTGTCTTATTCCAAAAAAAAATGTTGATCATAAAAAAGATGAGTTCTGGTCTGCTCCTGCGAGCGCCCCGGGGGTGATCTACCCCTCCTGAATTTTGGTTGCTCAGCCCGGTGTCCGGAGGCGCCTCCGGCAGCCCCGATCGCTTCCCCGTCCCCGTCTCCCCCTCCTCCTCGCCTCCATGTCGATTTCTATCCCCCCGTTCCCTAGTGGTCAGCGGATCAGACGCTTGGCCCTCCCCTCTTGCCGTCCACTGCGACCTCTCCCCCATCCTCGAGTCTGCGGCGGCTATGGATGTTTCTTCCTCCGTCGACGGTCTTGGATTCCTCCCTCCTTCGTACGTGTCCACGACCGGCGGAGATCGTTGTGTTGTCCTTTCGCAGGGTGGCTTCGGTCGACCGGAGCTACCGTCCAACGTTGAGCAATCGTCGGTCCCTCGACCTCAACCATCGTCCGGCCGCGGAGAATGTGCTGCCTCGGGCTCCGCGTCGGCAGCTCGCACAGCCTGGCAGGACGTGACCCCCGTCCTTTTTCTGCCTAACACTGTTGCTTCGGGCAGGGACTCCTCAGGGTGTATGCTTTCTTTGGAAGCTGTGCCCCCGGGCGCAGTTCAGCGAGGTGCACCCCCCATGGGGCCTGCACTCTCTTCGGGAGCAGCGCCCCCGGGCACAATTCAGTGCTATATGCCTCCCAAGTGTCCCACTCTCTTTTCGAGAGACGCACAACCGGGCGCAGTCCAGGGAGGGGGAACCCGCATGCTATTAGGCCACGTGCTCTCGCCTGTTGATGGTGCATCTCATGCCAAAGCTGGTGGCCCCTCGGGCCATGTGGCCTCTTCTGTGTATGGCACAGTCAACAGCGGTGAGCCTCTTCTGGGTCCCACTTTCTCATTGGCACCGCGCACGCTGGCACAGTCCCTTTGGGTGCTGTGCCCCCTGGCACACTCCAGGGATGTCTGCCTTCTACGGGTCTAGAGCTCTCCTCGGGAACCGCACCCTCTAGCATAATTCAGGGCAGTAGGCCACTCGACCGCGTGTCTAAGCCAGCTGCTGGTGCTGGGCTTGGTGCGGGTGCTGGGCACCCGGGCACAAACGACAACCGTGTTGTCCCTGACCAAGTGTCCTTGGGCGCAGTTAGCGGTTGTATCCCCCGGGCCATGTGGCCTTCTCTTCTTTTGGCGCAGTCAACGACGACGTGTATTCCCCAGGTCCCTGTCACCCGCTGTCGGCTTTCCCTCTTCTCCTGATGCCGCGCTTTCCTCCTCGATCTCCGGCTTCTGGAGCCACTCCGGGCCCCCGCCGTCGGCGCTTGGGACCGAAGGCAAGCTCCGTAAGCGTTCTGGACGTAGACGGTAGTGGGGTTCCCCTGCCCCGTCGTTTTTCCATCACCCCTTTCTTCCTCACCCGCCCCTGCGGCCCCCCCGTCGCCCCCCCGGCTTGGACTAGGGCGCAGTTGGCCCTTGTCGGCCTATCCGGGCCCGGTATCGCCCCGAAACTTCGGTGGACCCTGATCAGGCTCCCGACCTGCTCTCTGGCCCGAGCGTTGCCTCTCCGCTACGGTGGTCGCCGGTTGACAGCTCTGTACCGGGTGGGACTTTTCCTTTGGGTCCCTCTGGACCGGCGCAGCCTGGGACTTGCGGCCGCGGTATCCTCGGGGCATGCGACCGCTCCATTGCTAGCCTTGCATCCTCCTCCAAAGGCTATGCGCCCGATTCCTCTCCGCCCAGTCTTCTGTCCTCGCACGCAGGCCAAGCGTCCTCCCCCTCCTCCTCGAGGCGTGTGCTCCATCTTCCTTCGGGTCGGCATGTGGTGGGTCTCCCCTTGGCGCACCCCGCTGTTAACCTGCCGGGAGCTTTCCTGGGGCTACTTGTCGCCCCTCCCCTGGCGCAACACACTGGCCTCTTCCTAGCGCTCCATGCCAACCCCATCCAGGCGCAACCCATGGATAGCGCAGAGGCTCTCTCGGTGGGTCATCAATCCCTTGTCCGTGCTCGTGTGGTCCAACTTGGGGCGTTTCCAGCTTTCACCAATGCACTCACCAATGCCCCCATAGCGCACCTAGTGACGCCCCTTACTCCCCCTCCCTTGAGGAACCAGGAGTCGCACCCCACCGGCCATCATCTTTTTCCTCCCAACTATCCAAGCTCTGAGGTCTCACCTGGCGCCTCCTCTCTCCCGGCCATCCCCTGTGCAACAGCCCCCCCATGCCCCCTCTTACGTCGAGACCTTACGGCCAGATCGGGGGAGGCAATTACCTTCGCCGGTGGTGGAAATCTAGCTTCCGGACATAGAGTTCCCACCACCATATGACGGCGATCCCATCCGGGTCCCTTTTACTGCGTCGAAAATCTTTTCCCTATCTTCCTCCTTCACTAAGACGTTTGTGCTCAAATTCGGATCCGGATGCTCGAAAATTACCGTAGCCACGGAAGCCTTCGCTTAGTGGGGCCTTTTCGCAGCCTATCGGGTGGCTCTGTCGACCCCAAGCATATGCTTTTACACACTCTCATCTGAATCGGACTATGCTATAGTCCGAGCCAAGCGCACTACCAAAATTGGCACGCAGATTGCTAAAGTGGTCAAATGGTCCCCCGAATTCAACCCAAAAATTGACTCAACAATCATATCTACATGGATCACCCTACCCAACCTCTCCGTGGTCTGCTTCTCCGCAGCTTCCCTCAAACGGGTTGCCAGCTCCTTTGGGACCCTGGTAACCATCGCTGAAGAAACCAGCAACCTCTCCAAGTGCAATTATACGAAGATATGCGTGGAGTTAGATCTCATGAATGGCCCCCCAAACTCATAGAGGTCGATCTCGGAGATCAAACTCATAGCCAACCGCTGGTTTATGACAACAACTTCATCTTTTGCAAATAGTGTCAGATGAGTGGCCACCTAATACAGCACTGCTTTTGTGCTCACCCTGAACTAAAGAAACCTAGCCCGTGCACCCCATGTGCACCGATAGCTCAAAGAGACCCCACCATTATCACTAATAACTCAAATCCCGACCATTCCCCCCGGATTGACGGTCCGACACGCCCCTACCCCCATAAGACCGCCACGATCAGCTCCGCAATCGTCCCTTTCACTCCGTCCGTCTTATCCCTCCATAATTCGTTCGAACTCCTCCCAAGCACCACTCCAGACGATGCCCCCAATGACTCCAGCGAGCCCCCTTCTCCCACCCCGGCCAGCAAGATTCCTCTAAGACCAGTGGTCTCACACACCACCCAAGCGCTGATATCGCTCTCATCACCCAACCCCCCAACTCACCTGAGATCACCATACCACACCCTCCTGTGCACTCTCACTCCTTCCAACCAACCACCATTTGCTCTCAATAGACTGGATAAGACTTGCCAGTGAGCCGTTCTGAGTAGTTCAAGGAACCACAGTGTCACTACCGTATTTAGCTTGAGGGTATTTTGGTCATTTGGTGAATTTTTGAATTTATTTTAATTTATTGAATTGGTGATTTCTATTTTTGACTTTGACTAGTTGAGACTTTGTAGACTGACCTAGAAGCTAACCCTAACTATGGTGACTTGGTTAGCAAGGTGTAACCCTAGTCTAACTTAAGTCAACCTCATTTTAGTCAATAGAAACTAGTTTCAATAGGAAGAATTAAGAATAGGTGAAATGACTTATGACTTGTGATTTGAATTTCATGACTTACGTAATTTAGCCCATAGGCCCATAACTTGAACCCTAACCCTAACCATGCCATAGGAGCCGACCACACATAGGAAATCCCCCTATTTATAATCTCCTTTTCTTGTTCTTGCCTCTCTTTGTGTTCAACCAAGTTGTTGAAGGGAAAGGTAAATTTCCAACTTCCTAAATTCCTATTAAATCCATTTTTAATCCTTTTTGATCCAAATCTTTTGTATATGATTCTAATCAACCTCTACTTGCTGTTCATGAGGAGTAATTTCAGCTTTAGAGCAATTTGGAGGATTTGGATAGCAACGAGAACCGTTTAATTTGGGACTTTTTCTTGATCCTTGCAATCTATAGGTAAATCCTTCTAATTCCATTTTAATTCTATTTTTATTGCATGGTAGCCTAGATCTAGGTGTCCCCTAGCTGTAGTGAAGGTTTGGTGTCGTTTGCATTAGGTTTCGTGTCCGTATCGGACACGTATCTATTTCCTAGACTAGTGTTTGTTGAAATGCCACAACCAATTCTTTTTGCTATTTTTGAAAATATTTTTGAATGGATTTCTAGATCTAGGGTTTTTCTTTAGATTCGTGTCCTTAGTCTATGATTTTGGAGTCGTGTCGTGTCCACACGAGGATACGAATACGCTGCATAAGCCACGGGACACTGTCCTGCTACCCGACGGCTAGTTCTTCGTGCATAGGACACGGAGACACGAGATTTTTGGGGAGAATGTCAGGGCAATGTCTGACATTAGCCTCCTAAAATTTGGGCTCGAGTGGTTCAGTATTCGAGGAGTTTTCCTCCTTGTACTGGTCGTACGCACTGTGCTGACATGCGTAATTTTAGCCACTAATACGAGGCTGGACACGACACGATACACACTGTGGACACAGGGCAGGGTGTCAATGAGGTAGCCCTATCCTAGGCGAACACGTAGGCTTGTGCACGTGACACTTGGTGCACTGTGTCGTGTCCACGAGATCGTGGACTCGCCGCACGAGAATGCTCTGTGCAGTATCGTGTCTGTGCGTGTTTGTTGCTATTTGACACGCCGTGTCCTGTTACCTAGACACAAGATAACTCGAGAGACATATGCACATATGGGGTTTAATTACCAGCCATTAAATTAGGTTATTAACATGTTTTTAATTGTTGGTTTGCTTTTTTCCCAAATTCTCGATACATGCTCACTGTTTGGGTTTTCTGAATTTAAGTATGATTTTAATTAAATTTCCAGGATTAATTTGCAAATTTATTTAACCTACACACGACTGAGTATTAGTTTCATGATTAGGTTGATGTTAACACAAAAATTTGGGTTATAGGATTTTTGAATTGGATTGGTTTGAATGTGTTAACTGCAAGGGACTGTTAACTGTTATACCAACTGTCATTTGAACTTTGTAATCCTGAATACACATGTGCATTAGCACTGTAAATCTGAGAATCTACTTGACACATTGATTGTTTGCATTCATTTTATTTCCTGTAAACACACTCCTTATCTCAACTGTCAATGCACTGATTTACCAAATTGTCATTTGTACTAAAATATCCTAAGTAATTGCACTGTTATGCAATTCACATTCCTGTTCGATGAACACACAAAACTGATATTTGCACACACATGAGAACAATATAAATGGACACACTGTCATATATACATGACCCCTACCACTACACACACCCTACAGTTTCACTCACCTTGTACTGATTTCCTGAAACATATAGACACACAACACTGTTTCCTACTACACTAATTAGCTCACACACATATTGACACTCACCCACACAAAACTGAGATTGACACCCCTAAGCTAAACACACACACACACAGGACCACCCCAGCCCAATTTTCCCTATGCCCCTACACACACACTGATTTCCTACTATCTTGTACACACACTATTTTACCTATACATGTGACACCCCCTTTTATCTTTCTAATATATGTATACATGTAATATGTGTGTATGATTAACATGTGGATATATATGTATGTAGGCATATAGCCATACATGATTTGCCTATATATATGTATGCCTATATACATTGAATATATATGTATATATATATGTGAGATGTGTGTTGATGACTTGTGTGGCCTTGTATTGTGTGTGGATGATAGGATAGACATGGTTAGGCTTAGTGAGACTTGTTTGGGTTAGGCTTGACCTAGTTGACCTAGTTTGACTAGTGTAGTTGACTAGAGTTGACCAATGGTTGACTTTAGCCTAGATTGACCCCAAACATCATGTAGATGCATTATAGCAGTCTATTTTACTATTTTAGATATGTAGTGACTTGTACTGTTCTATAGGAGCCAGACACCACTCCTCGAACAATATATTCTCTTCAGATATTCAAGATACCAGACGAGTACATTCTCTGATCATTTCATATCTTATTTAGGATTATATTTCCTATTTAGATTACATTACTTGATGCTGACATGTTGGTAACACGGATTAGTACTATATGGATCTTGTCATGCGATGTTATCCCCTTAGCGGATACATCGGATATTTCGTGTTCGTGTACTTTATCATGAGCATCGTGTCTTCTTATATTTGTGACTTTTGTGTACAAATCGTGTGAAATCGTGTATACTCATGTGCTCACATGACCTTCGTGTACATTCTTCATCGTATGCAATAACATAACTTGATTGGATCCTTATGTATTGATTAGGGGCGGGGGAGCAAGAGTGGTTATGTACTAAATCTTGTAGCATACTCGTGTATAACCTCTGTAGATTACTCGTGTACAACATCGTGCCGTTTACATAACCATCTTGTACTCTGAATCACTAACACTGATTAGTTCTCTTATATATTATAGCTATTTACTTACAGTCTCTCTTTTACATCATGTTATTCTTTCAGTTTCATGTATCTTACTCTCTGGCATGTTTATATTTCCCTAATCTGTTATAATTTGTTGAGATGTATTGTGCTCGCTCCTGTCCTGACTGGACCTGATAAAAATATTACAGAGGATGAGGCATTCTGTTCCACATATTATGGGGCTACCTTAGAGGATTGCTGTGATCTGGACCAGCAGCAGGACCCCTTAGCAGTGGATGACACCCCTTTAGTCTAGGATGTCTTTTCATTGTATTTACACTCTATGGATTACTGTATTTGAGATTTGAGATGTTATTTGGATTTGTGATATCTTAGACACTTAGACTTCTATCCGGTTGTATCTCTGTGGATTTCATCTCATTTCATATCTATCTATCTTATCATTTTCTGTCTTAGATGTGATTGAGACTGTATTCTGCTATGTCACCTCCATTCGGAGTGTATATTCTGTACAGGTACCTTATATATTGTTAGATGATTGACCTAGGACAGCGTTCTACTGCCGACACTGCGGCGTAGGCTGGACGTACCCACTTCTCATGCCCTTACTCTAGGGTACGGGTCGTGACACATTTTAGTGGTGGCCCATGCAGGTCGAGTTAATGTAGTGGTATTCGAACTAAAATATCACTACAGCCTGTAGTAGGATTAGGATATATTTTTGAAGGTACTCAATTACAGTTAGGATTCCTTGAGAGATTCCTGGGATGACCCTTGAGAATCTTATTAACCTTCAATTTGAAATCATTTCCCTTGTTTTGTTCGCTCTCACTCGATTATTTAATTTGATTTTTGATGGATCGTTGTTGACTTTGATTTTTTCTATCAAGATAAATTTTATGGCCTGAGTTACGATATTTTTTGATAACATATATTGACGAAAATAACAGGGATGGTAAAATGTATACTTGATTATGGAACCTGTAGTTTATCGCAGCCATATTAGCTGGCTTGGCGGGAACATAGAGACCTGACTTCAGATGTATGTATCTTGGTTATGAGATTTAGAATTTCTCGCATCTATACTAGTCGACATAGCGAGAATTCCAGATGACATGATTATAGAGGTGCATACCCCAGTTATAGAATCTATCGTTTATCGCAGCCTTGCTTACTGGTAGGGCGAGGACTCTGAGTAACATAATTTTGGACAGACGTATATGATTATCAGATTGTATCTTGAGAAGGTTTTTAAACATATCATCTCTATCATACCTTCTGTTGTTATAAAATTGTATTCCATCATCAAATAACTTAAAGAGTAGGAATATTTTAGTTTTGTAGAGCTTATTCATATGTAGTTCTTTCATAGTGTAATGATATGATGATTTGTAAAGTGTCTGTACTCTAGAGATGATAGTTAGCATTGATATTAGAATAATAACCCCTGTAGATGATTCCTCTATTATTTATAATACCTACCAGTTTCCATATAGGATGTTAGTATGCCTTACAGGCTTGATGATTTGTTATTATATTTTTTTCCTCACCCTTCCCAGTAGGGCACCCATGACCAGAGCCTGTCCTTGAGTGTAGTTATAGTTTCAACTAAGACTGAGAGGTCAATATATATAGATAGATTGTAGATGATATTGGCATATGAGATATGGGTTGGTTGGTATTTATAGGCCATTGTTGTATAGGGTTATAGACATGTTGTTTAGCCTATATTTGGTTCAGTTTTCTATTTTAGTTAAGTTCTCTTTGTGTTGAGTTCAGTCATGTTTGATCAACCTTTATAGGCAGTGTGCAGACCCTTCACTAGATACCCTGTTTCCTTGGTTCAGACTTATACATGTTGTTCACTGCACTTACCATTTTATTACCTACCATATTGCATCATGGATTTTACTGGACCATTGTTCAGACCCCAATTATTGACTCACCAATATAACCAACAATCCCTTATCATATTCTGCATATCTGGAGAGTTAGTATCATGCATATTAGAGGCCTGCACTTATCCTTACTTCTGTATATGGTGACCTACTACATCTCTTAGCATTTTACCCTACTTGATAGCCTTGTAATACCTTTCATTATAACCTGTAGTACCTGTCCTACAGTGGAGTTTAAACTTTTTCTTGGGCATGGTTGTTCAGTCCACTTGGGACAGTTGAATACATTGGGGATATAATATGGATTGTTAATAAGAGTTCTTCCTTGATCATTTGTTCTGTCCCTCTTTCATTGTATTAGATACAAATGATACCTGTTTAGCCCATCTGCCCAGATTCATGTCCAAACCTTTCCTTCATTATTGGTTCAGTCATCTAAAAACCTCTTTCTGAGCATTAGTTCATTTTCCATATATATGTGTCCTACATATCATTGTCCTACATATGATTGTTCTGCATCCTCATGTGCAGCCATGCTACACCACTGTTCTGTTCTAACACACCCTACAGTATCTGACCCCTTCATTGGAGTAATCGGCATGTGGTAGGGAGTATGTATTATTAGATTTTGAGTAGAGTTGAGGTGATGAGGGTAAAGCATATATATAGCTTGTATATATGTAATGTATTTGATTTGGTATGTAGCCTGCACTCATTGTAGTATACTGCCTATCGCATTCCCTGTACACCAGTTTGGTTCACTTCTTTCAGACCACTGTCCTGTATGTAGTTAGTTCAGTCCAGATAGAGAGGAGAGGCCAGGTTGATCTAAAGGCATATTTCAGTCACCATATAAGTTTTCTTTCACTTTAACTTTACAAGTTCGACCCCAATGACCTGTCCTTTTTGTCGCATAAATTCAGTCTCCTTAGCATCATTTTCTTTTGTCCACTTTGAGGATTCAGACCATTCATCCTTAGCCTAATTTCCAAGCATTTGTTCAGTTCCTTATGGGTTTAGTCTACTTTAACACTTTGTTGATCAGTCATATATATATATATATATATTTATATATATATATATATATATATATATATAGATGATATACTTAGGATATATGTGATGGGTTATTGTTCTTGAGCTTAAGTATATGTGGTATTGGGATTTTTGTGCTTAGCTTATAGGTAATTAGTTATGGGTGACTTGATAGGATTGGGAAGTAAGAGCTAGTCTATTATAGAGTTTTCCTTTTGCTAATTTCTAGTTGCCAACACCTAGATAGCTAGCATAGGTAAAACCCTAAGAAGTTGACCAGTTGTTGACCAAGTACTTGGATGTTGACAAATTGACTAGTTGATGAACAGTAGTTAACCATTGACTATGTTTGACTGGAGATAGGATTAGAAGCAGGTTGTTGTTGTGTTTGTTTGATCATATTTGATTATTTAGTAATTAGAGACCTTGTTTGTATTTAGGTCGGAAATATGGTTTTTTTTAGGATATCTCTGACTCGTGGTACCATACATTTTTGTGGAGGTAGGAAGCTTAGCCCGCACTTTATTGGACATTTCGTGATCAGCGGAAGAGTCGGTGACGTGGCATACAGGCTAGACTTGCCACCTGTACTAGTGGGTGTCCACAATATATCCCACGTATCACTGTTGAGACGGTACATGGCTGACCCTAGCCATGTACTTGATCATTCAGAGATTGAGGTGGGACCTACTTTCAGTTATTCAGAGCAGCCAGTAGAGATTCTGGATCGCCGAAAGAAGGTACTGAGAAACCAGGTGATACCCTTGGTTCGTATCGCATGGAGGCATCATTCTTTAGGAGAGTCTACCTGGGAGCGGGAGGATGAGATGCGCGAGCGATACCCATATCTTTTTGGATCTTGAGGTATGATTGTCTATCCTTCTCATCAGTTTAGTTTCGCCTTTTAATTTCGAGGACGAAATTATTTTAAGGAGGGTAGATTTGTCACAACCATATTTTAGCTTGAGGATATTTTGGTCATTTGGTGAATTTTTGAATTTATTTTAATTTATTGAATTGGTGATTTCTATTTTTGACTATGACTAGTTGAGACTTTGTAGACTGACCTAGAAGCTAACCCTAACTATGGTGACTTGGTTAGCATGGTATAACCCTAGTCTAACTTAAGTTAACCTTATTTTAGTCATTAGAAACTAGTTTCAATATGAAGAATTAAGAATAGGTGAAATGACTTATGACTTGTGATTTGAATTTCATGACTTATGTAATTTAGCCCATAGGCCCAACTTGAACCCGAACCCTAACCATGCCATAGTGGCCGACCACACATAGGAAATCCCCCTATTTATAATCCCATTTCCTTGTTCTTGCCTCTTTTGTGCTCAACCAAGTTCTTGAAAGAAAAGGTAAATCCCCAACTTCTCCAATTCCTATTAAATCCATTTTTAATCCTTTTTAACCCAAATTTTTTGCATATGATTCTAATCAACCTCTACTTGCTGTTCATGAGGAGTAATTTTAGTTTTAGCACAATTTGGAGGATTTGGATAGCAACGGGGACCGTTTGATTTGGGACTTTCTCTTGATCCTTACAATCTATAGGTAAACCCTTCTATTTCCATTTTAATTCTGTTTTTATTGCATGGTAGCCTAGATCTAGGTGTCCCCTAGCTGTAGTGAAGGTTTGGTGTCGTTTGCATTAGGTTTCATGTCCGTATCGGACACGTATCCATTTTCTAGACTAGGCATTTATTGAAATGCCACAACCAATTCTTTTTGCTGTTTTTGAAAATATTTTTGAATGGATTTCTAGATCTAGGGTTGTTCTTTAGATTTGTGTCCTTAGTATATGATTTTCGAGTCGTGTCGTGTCCACACGAGGGCACGAACATGCTGCACAGGTCGCAGGATACTGTCCTGCTACCCGACGGCTAGTTTTCTGTACACAGGACACGGAGACACGAGATTTTTGGGGATAATGTCAGGGCAATGTCTGACATTAGCCTCCCAAAATTTGGGCTCGAGTGGTTCAGTATTCGAGGAGTTCTCCTCCTCGCACTGGTCGCACGCACTGTGCTGACACACGCAATTTTAGCCACTGATACGTGGCTGGACATGATACGATACATATTGTGGACACAGGACAGGGTGTCAGTGAGGTAGCCCTACCCTAGGCGAATACGTAGGCTTGTGCACGTGACACTTGGTGCACTGTGTCGTGTCCACGAGCTCTTGGACTTACCGCACGAGACTGCTCTGTACAGGATAGTGTCTGTGCGTGTTTGTTGCTGTTTGACATGCCGTGTCCTGTTACCTAGACACAAGATGACTCGAGAGACACGCGCACATGTGGGGTTTAATTACCAACCATTAAATTAGGTTATTAACATGTTTTTAATTGTTGATTTGCTTTTTTCCCAAATTCCTGATACAAGCTCGCTGTTTGGGTTTTCTAAATTTAAGTATGATTTCAATTAAATTACCAAGATTAATTTACAATATTATTTAACCTACACATGACTGAGTATTAGTTGCATGATTATGTTGATGTTAACACAGGAATTTGGGTTATAGGATTTTCGAATTGGATTAGTTTGAATGTGTTAACTTCTAGGGACTGTTAACTGTTATAACAACTGTCATTTGAACTTTGTAATCCTGAATACACATGTGCATTAGCACTGTAAATCTGAGAATCTATTTGACACATTTATTGTTTGCATTGATTTCATTTCCTGTAAACGCACTCCCTATCTAAACTGTCAATGCACTGATTTACCAAACTGTCATTTGTACTGAAATTTCCTAAGTTATTGCACTATTATGCAATTCACATTCCTGCTCTATGCACACACAAAACTGATGTTTACACACACATGAGAACAATATAAATGGAGATACTGTCATATACATATGACCCCTACCACTACACACACCCTACAGTTTCACTCATGTTGCACTGATTTCTTGAAACACATAGACACACAACACAGTTTTCTACTACACTAATTAGCTCATACACATTGACACTCACCCACACAAAACTGAGATTAACACCCCTAAGCTAAACACACACACACACAGGAACACCCCAGCCCAGTTTTCCCTATGCCCCTACACACACACACACACTGATTTTCTACTGTCTTGTATACACACACACTATTTTACCTATACATGTGACACCCTTTTATCGTTCTAATATATGTATACATGTAATATGTGTGTATGACTAACATGTGGATATATATGTATGTAGGCATATAGCCATACATGATTTGCCTATATATATATATATATATATATATATATGCCTATATACATTGAATATATATGTATATATATATATATGTGGAAAAAAATATATATATGTGAAATGTGTGTTGATGACTTGTGTGGCCTTGTATTGTGTGTGGATGCTAGGATAGACATGGTTAGGCTTAGTGAGACTTGTTTGGGTTAGGCTTGACCTAGTTGACATAGTTTGACTAGTGTAGTTGACTAGAGTTGACCAAGGGTTGACTTTAGCCTAGATTGACCCCAAATATCATGTAGATGTATTGTAGCATTCTATTTTACTATTTTAGATATGTAGGGACTTGTACTGTTCTATAGGAGCCAGACACCACTCCTCGGACAATATATTCTCTTCAGATATTCAGGATACCAGGCGAGTACATTCTCTGATCATTTCATATCTTATTTAGGATTATATTTCCTGCTTTAGATTACTTTACTTGATGCTGACATATTGGTAACACGGATTAGTACTATATGGATCTTGTCGTACGATGTTATCCCCTTAGCGGATACATCGGGTATTTCGTGTTCGTGTACTCTATCATGAGCATCGTGTACTCCTTGTATTTGTGACTTTCGTGTACAAATCATGTAAAATAGTGTATACTCATGTGCTCACATGACCTTCGTGTAGATTCCTTATCGTGTGCAATGACATAACTTGACTGGATCCTTGTGTATTGATTAGGGGCGGGGGAGCAGGAGTGGTTATTAACTCAATCTTGTAGCTTACTCGTGTGTAACCTCTATAGATTACTCGTGTACAACATCGTGCCGTTTACATAACCATCTTGTACTCTGAATCACTAGTACTGATTAGTTCTCTTATATATTGTAGCTATTTACTTACAGTCTCTCTTTTACATCATGTTATTCTTTCAGTTTCATGTATATTACTCTCTAGCATGTTTATATTTTCCTAATCTGTTATGATTTGTTGAGATGTATTGTGCTTGCTCCTGTCCTGACTGGACCTGTTGAAAATATTACAGAGGATGAGGCCGAGGCATTCTGTTCCACATATTATGGGGATACCTTAGATGATTGCTGTGACCTAGACCAGCAGCAGGACCCCTTAGCAGTAGATGACACCCCTTTAGTTTAGGATGTCTTTTTATTGTATTTACACTCTATGGATTACTGTATTTGATATTTGAGATGTTATTTGGATTTGTGATATCTTAGACACTTAGACTTCTATCTGGTTGTATCTCTGTGTATTTCATCTCATTTCATGTCTATCTATCTTATCATTTTCTGCCTTAGATGTGATTGAGACTGTATTCTGCTATGTCCCCCCCATTCGGAGTGTATATACTGTACATGTACCTTATATATTGTTAGATGATTGACCTAGGACAGCGTTCTACTGTCGACACTGCGACGTAGGCTGGACGTACCCACTTCTCGTGTCCTTACTCTAGGGTGTGGGTCGTGACACACAGTCCCCCGAAGCTGATCCCAAACGCCCCTCATCTGAGCCGACCATCCCTTCGGCAGATTCAGATCCCTCTCGATATCCTTCCACTCACTCAAAGAATGATCAAGCCAGTTTCAACCCCATTTTAACCGACAGATTTTGGCAAGCCAAGGAAGCAGGATTTCTGGACCGCGGCAACCCCTTATGCGCCCTGGAAGAATATGAAATGACTCAGATATCACCTCCACAGATGTCGATGGAAGCAGCGAACCAGATCGTACTAGCAAAAATATCGGAAGCAATGGGCCCACTATCACACAAACCAAAAAAACCTCTTCCAAGAAGAACAAAAACAAACAAAAGCAGATGACGATAAGTACAACTAGGTCTGCCACGAAGCTCAGTCACCCCCATCCCATTTTCATATCCAATGCTTAACATCATTTCCTGGAATACGTGGGGGCTCGACAATAAACCGACGATGAACAGAATCCTCAGCCTCAAGAAAACTAATCGCATAGACCTCTTAATCATTATTGAACCAAAAATCCCTCAAAAAAGAATCAAAGCCACTCAACTCAAGTTAGGAATCCCTCATGCCATCGCAGGTTGCAATGACATCTAGATATTACTCGCGCAAGATTTCAAATTTGGCATCATTCAAGACTCGCCTCAGGCTCTCTCCTGTTAGGTCAAACACCCGGCCCTCAAGTCCCGTTCTGTCCCCTCCGTCGTTCATGGCAGTTGCGACATCCTCGAGTGTAGATTGCTCTGGACAGACCTTCTGGAGGTTCATTCCTATGGACTACCGTGGCTGTGCATCAGAGATTTCAATATGGTGTCCTGCAGAGAGGAGAAGTCCGGCGGTCGCCCTCCACCCCATCCTGTAATAGATAACTTCAACAAATTCACCTTTCATGGGAACCTCACCACCATCCCCTTCCACGGCAGTGCGGTCACCTGGTACAACATGCAGGAGGGTCATCGGCGACAGTACTCCCATTTAGATCGGGCGATGATCAATGAATGCTGGTCCGACATGGGTCTGATCACTAACCTCTCTCATCTGAACTCTACTGAATCGGATTACTCTCCTTTTCTTGTCCAAATAATCAATAATCACACCAGCAACAATAAAGCATTCCGTTTCTTCGACTTTTGGCGTCATCACCCCCAATTCTAGAACGTCGTTGCATCCGCTTGGAATTCTGTCTCGGATCTCGACCCTCTGGCCCGGATGGCGGCTAAACTTAAAGCCACTCGTAAGGCTCTCTCGTCATGGAGTAAAAAGGCCTTCGGGGTCATCTTCCAGGCTATCAAGGAGGCGGAGGACGACGTCACACGTACGGAGACTTCGTTTGCCATTAACGGATCCCCGGAGGCCCGCGCCTTGTTCAACCTCGCCATAGCGCTTCTTAAATCCATGCTGAGAGTGGAGACCGAATTCTAGAGGCAGAAAGCCAGATCGACCTGGGATACCGATGGAGACCGGA
>JANAVB010043018.1:574246-589246 GCA_029216955.1 Iris pallida
ACAAACTCGCTTGTACAAAAAAAGCCTAGGGACAAAAACCTAGGTACAACAATCTAAGTACAATTGTTTATTTTAGATTCTGGGGGGTGACGGTAGAGGCTCGGGAAAGCGACGGCAGCTCTGCCTTACTCCTTGGACGATCGGATGCAGCCTTGGCTCCGGGGAAGAAATGTTCTCAGGATACCCTCTTTTTGGGCCTTTGTCTCTCTGCTCTCTCTCTCTTCAAGTCTCTCCAGGTGCTCTGGTCCTCTTCGAAAAAAGTCCTCTTTCGTAAGGGAATGGCACCTTGCTATTTATAGGAGTGGGATACAATCATTAGGGTTTGCAATGATTGCCTTCTTGATAAGTCGGCGGTTAGGGATCAATTAATCTGGGCCCTTTCATTATGATTGTAGCAAATCTAGGTAATTAATGCAGATTGCATCAAATCTCTGTGGGCAATTAATGATGATTGCCATAAATCTTCGTGATTTGTTATGCCAAGCTCGGATCTCCTGCCACGTGTTCAATTTGCATGATTACAAATGATCTAATTTGATCCCAGTAATTATGAGGATGGCACTAAACCTGGTTGTTGGGATTTGTTGATGAATCTTGATCGATTTGATGCCACGTGTCCTACTATTATTATGCTGCTAGCTGTAGGGACGCGAGAAAAACTAATCTTCTACCATGTGTCTTAACCACGAGCCATTTAGGAAATTCGAACCGCATGAGGATTGTTTCCTACTGAGCCGCATAAGACTGGCCACGTATGAAAATGATCTGAGCCGCATGAGCGTAGGTGACCGCATGATGGGTAGCTTCTCAGTGAGCCGCATGAAGATAGTCTTCGTGAGCCGCATAGGGTAGACTCTGCCTGAGCCGCATGAGGTGGTCTCTCCCTGAGCCGTATGGGATGGCCTCTGCCTGAGCCGCATGGGGTGGCCTCTGCCTGAGCCGCATGCGATTGTCCACGTATCAAGGCCGCATGAAGGATTTTGGGGTTTGTGTCAGAGATTTTCTTCGTTTCCCTAGGAGTCTACCATTATGACAGGGTCTTTATGGC
The DNA here is from genome assembly GCA_029216955.1 of Iris pallida. Lineage (NCBI taxonomy): Eukaryota > Viridiplantae > Streptophyta > Magnoliopsida > Asparagales > Iridaceae > Iris > Iris pallida. The sequence continues at coordinate 575,295 of JANAVB010043018.1, forward strand.
AACTTTATGTCAGAGCCGTCAGTTCTCCTTTATGTCAGAGCATTAAATAGGGCCTTTACTTAATGGCCAATTGTAGGAGCGAACCGCAGAAGGCCACGTGGTGTTTGCTTGAGCCGCATGTCCAAGTGGGTGACCTTTGAACCGCATGATGTTCTTGAGCCGCATGAAGCTCGTCTGTTTTTGAACCGCATGAGTTTTTCTGTTCTGAGCCGCATGGACAATCATGCTCTTTTCTATGCTTCTACAAGGCTGTGCTCAGCAATCGACCTCTCCTTGATGAACGCAGCCTGATTCGGAGATACCAAGTCCTGCATGATCCGCTCCATCCGCCGGCACATAAGGTGCGTAATTATCTTATAGAGATAATTGCAACACACAATAGGTCAGAAATCCGCCAGTGCTGTCGCTTCTTCCTTCTTTGGCACCAAGGTCAGGAAAGTGTGATTAAGCTCTTTCAGAAGCTTTCCATTGATGAAGAATTCCTGTACCACCTCCAAGACCTGATGCTTCAGAATGTCTCAGTGGCGTTTGAATAATCTACTGCTAAAAATCATCCGGTCCAGGAGCCTTGTTGTGATCCGCCATCTTGACAATAGATTCTACCTCCTCCAAAGTAACGGGAGCAAGAAGAATGCTATTCCCAAACGGAGTCACCAATCTCTTCGTTACTACCTTTGGAAACACAGGCAGGTAATCAGTCTGGAAATATAACTCAGAATAGTACCTGACCGCCTTGCCCTGGATCTCAGTCGACGTCCCCACCAGAATGCCATCCACATCAAGAAGCTGGGAGATATGATTCCTATGCTGTCTTGTACGGATAACATCATAAAAGAACTTAGAACATCGGTCGCCATCCTTGAGCCAGGAATATTTGGCATGCTGAGCCGTGCTAATCTCCTTTTGTAGCCTCATGATGTTGACTTCTTCGATCAGCTCCTTCTCTCTAGCCGCCAGGTCCCCATTAAGCATGTCAGCTTGCATGTCCTGCTGGATGGCCCGTAACTCCACCTCCTTATCTTCTAAGGTAAACTTGGGCAACCCCTTCACAAAACTCTGAACAGCCTTCTTCGTGGCCTTGAGACGACGAACCAAGTGGAACTGGGCCGTCCCCTCCTGACAGCTAGTAAGCCTCTCCGAGATATCCTCCAGGTAGCCCTTCGAAAGATACCAACTGTTGTTCCTGAAAGGGCAGGACTTCCCAGGAGACCGAGAAGTGAAGCCAACCATGATGGGGGAATGATCGCTCGTCCCAGCGGCCAGACCCTCCGCCGAAGAGTTTGGAAAGTGTCGGAACCATTCTACATTGCCCAGAGCTCGATCCAGCTGACATGCATCCCTGTTATAGGTACTTTATTGTGCCAAGTCCAGATGAAGTCTGAGCGAGACAAACCCTGGAGCCCTGCATGGAGGAGGTATCTCTGGAAATCGTATAAGATAGAGTCTGGAACTGGGCGACCACCCACCTTCTTCCCTCGGTGCAGAAGGGCATTAAAGTCCCCGATCAGAAGAAGTGGAAGGCATGCCGAATCAGTAGCAGCAACAACACGAAAGATGTCGCTCCACAGGGTCTCCCGTCTCCTTCTGTCATTATGGCCGTAAAATGCCCCCAGCAAGAACCGAAAGCTACCCTTGTTGAAGAAGGAGATGGCAATCAGCTGCTCCGTCATCAAGATTAGGTCGCTATCCCAGCTCTTCGAGTTTTAACGAACCCAAATCCTGGCCATATCACATAGAGCCAGGTTGTGCAGTTGGACCCAATGAGATGGGTTCCGCCGAGCAAGTGTCTTTTCACCTTTGATCTTAGATTCTAATAGAACAGAAATGTCACAGTTCACTCTGTGAAGCACCCCACAAATCTCTCTCCACCTCCCTAGCGAACATGCTGCCCTCACATTCCAGGCGATAATAGCTATTAATTAATAAGATGATGGGTCCCTCGGAGAAACACCCGGATCGGCACCTGGAGAATGTGCCACATCCGTCGCTAAAATATCCTCCTCCATCCAAGTCGGAATGGCCTGCTGGGGAACGACCTGAGAGAGCACCAACGCCCAAGCAGGATTATCAATACACACGGCCTCCTATCTGTCAGTAGGATGCCCCCCTCACTGGAGGGGCCGTCCCTCAGCGGACCGACAACACGTCTTTTCCTACAGTAAACCTGCCCCTCAGCCGAGCCGCCACCGCCTCGTGTCTCAATCCCCGATGCCACCATGCCTCTAGTAACTATACTACTCTGGCCCGGACAGGTGGTCAATGCCCCACACGTGGGAGCAAGCTGAGTGGAGACAATGAGGCTCATCCCACCATCACTCATGGGATGAGTAACCTCCCATACCAAGACCTCCTGTCCACTGTCATCTCTAAAATCCATGTCGCAGGGAGAGTCTTGTGCCTCACTCAGGTGATTAGTAGGCTCCACCTAAGGTCCGACCGCCGAACAAGCACTGGCTGGATGCCCAAAACAGGAACAATATGAACAGATAGGTGGAACACATTCGTATTCCACCTTCTGGGTAAGCACCTCTCCAGAAGGGATCTAATACTCCACCAACTCTGGTAGCTCCCTCCAGCTCGAATCTCCACAAAAATCTTGGCGTACATCAACCTTGACCAAAAGGCAGTAGCTTCATCTGCCTTGATTGGGGTGCCCACCAAGCTTGCCAGCAGCATCAGCAAAGGAATACTCTAAAATCGGACAAGGAACTCTGGGAAGAGAATCCATATAGGGATGGCATTCAGAACTTCTCGCTCACATCGAAGCTCCGGGGTCCACTCCTCTAGAATAATAAGCCTGCCGTCGATCGTCCAGGGGCCGCCTTGGAGGATCCTAGCGACATCCTCCGCAAGTCTGAACTTTACATAATAGAAGCCGTTCTCGTGGACAAAGAACTCCATACTCCCCTTAGGCTGCCAGACCTGCGTTGTATAACCCCGAATCTGTCCGTAGAAAGGCTTGTGGCCTAGGACATATAGAATGAGGGTATTCATCTAGTATGCTGTCACCTTCTCTATCTCTTCCGCAGGGAACGAGGCCCAGAAATCCTTTTCTGCCTTGATCGACGGCACGTACTCCATCGATGTGGGCCTTTTCGGCCCCACAGGCTTGCAGATCTCTGCCCAGGACCGTCCAACAGGTCGTGTAGTCACCCACGTTGCCTGGGGGCAACCTCCGGGCGGAGAGACCCAGATCTCTGACCACCAAGATCTACCACCTTACTCTTTCCCTTGTCCGCCGCGGACGCCTTTGGCCGCCAGCCCACCGATCTCCCAGCAGATACCACAGGACCACGGGCCGTTGGCCGTACCCCTGACCCACTCTGTCGACTGTCCGCAGGACGGCGATCCCTAATATGACCCTGTCCACCTCCTGTCTTTCCCCCTAACTTCGCCACGCGATGGCGCGTAACCGTCGTCCATCCTCCTCCCTCCGTCTGGATCTTCTGAGATCCAGAACCTGCTCCGAATTCGAAGATAGGGGCGATGGTGCCACCCCGCTGGATCCGATCCCCTTCCATTAACGGAACTGACCCCACCGCCACCTTAGGGAGGCCGCCCGACCCCCTACCTTCGTTTCTGCCCTCATTTCCATCGCCTGGGGGGCACCGCCGCTTGACGCCGAACCGGGGGGTCCGCCCGACCCCCCATTTTTTTCTGCCCCCCACCGCCTGGGGGGCGCCGCCTCTCGTCGCAAGTCCAGGGCTGCTCGTCGTCGATCCAGGCCCCCCTGTGATCCTGTCTCCCCACCGCCTTGGGGGGGCGCTGCCGCTTACGCCTGGACCGGGGGGTCCGCCTGACCCCCCTGACTCTGCTCCCAACCCCCCCCCCCCGCCGCCTGGGGGGTACTGCCCTTCTTCCCGGAGGTATTCCCCCCTTCGGCAAGTGGATCAGGCAGCCGTGGGGGAGGAACCCTAGTCGACCTGACTCGATCGCCCAAATCGCCTGGAGGAGCCATTATATATATATATATATATATATATATATATATATATATATATGCTCCTAGGGCTCCGCTGAAAAAAAAATATATACATATGCTCCTAGGGCTCCGCTGTCCGTGCCTTCGCTATTGGGCATTTCCTTGTCTCCTTGATGAGGCGGGGACCAGCTCCGGCCGAGCCTCACCGGCCTTTTCCACTTCATCCGTCCCTCTCATCCCCCCTACACCTTCCTCCGTCCCTATCTTCCTCCGTTTCCCCACCCCCTTTCCCCCACCAGTCGCCGCCCCTCTCTCTGCCCCCTGGCCCCTTCTTCCGTCTCTTCCTCCCTTCCCCTCGTTCTCTTCCCTTTGCTTGCCCGGATCCGTCGCCACCCACCATTATTCTTCCTTGCCACCCCGTTCATGGAAGCTCCGGGCTGCCCCTTGGTCAGGACTGCCGTCCCCCTCTTCCCCTGGCGCATAGTCCGGCTCTCCTTCGTGGCCCCCTGCTGTTTCTTCTGCCGCTGCTCCAATGTTCTTTCATGGAAGTGGCATCCGTCCAGCCATGCCCCCCGTGCGGCCACAGTCTTGTGCCCAGTATCCCCCAGCTGAGCTTCCCCTGCAGCCGTTCTGCTTTGCCATTTTTGTCTTCGAAGGAGCTCCAGCCGTGTCCTTCCCCAGGATACCGTGGAGTCCCTTCATGCCCCCTTCTGGCTGGCACTTGTTGGGAAATTATCCCATCGCCGCCCATCCGTGGACGAGGTACGGAAAGCGTTGTTCGCCTTCAAGCTCTCAGCCCCTATCTCCATAGGTCTGATCGATAGTAAGCATCTGCTTATTCGACCGTAGTCTGATACAGAATTCTTGAGGCTCCGTTCGTGCGATGCATAGTCTGTAGCCAGCTCTGCCATGCGCCTATTCGATGGTCACCAGATTTCTCCTCCTCCTGAGAGTCTTCGCTTGCACCATTGTGGGTTTTATTTCCTGGCCTACCCCAGCATCTTTTTAACGTGCAGACGCTCTCCTCGCTGGCCAGTTGCATTGGCACCCCTTTGAAGATCGACCAAGAAACCTTATCTCATTCTCGGCCAAGCATGGCATGAATCCTTATTGAGATCGACATCAGCATTCAACCTCCTTCAAAACTCTACATTATTCTCCCCAAAGACAACAGTAAATGGCAGCCGATCCAGTACGAAAAGATCCCACAATATTGTTCTCACTGCCAGCACCAAGGCCACTTGATACACTTGTATAAACGTATCAACAAGGAAGTCAATACATGAACACCCAGATGAGCCCGCTTCGAAGACTCTAAGAAAGAAGATCAGAAGCAGAACATCCATGAGAAAAGACAAAGAGAAAGCTAATGCCAAAGCAGGTGAACATGTAAGCCCACTTTCTAATTTTTTTATATTTGATTATGATTTACTTTTATGGTCATTTGGACCTTAGTAAGCATTATTTAGCTATTATATAGTTTATCATAATTTTTAGATATTTTAGATAATTTTTAAATATCTATTTTGTGAATATTTATATATTTTATTGAATTTAATGATTTACCATATGGCCATTTGGGGTAATTTTTGGGACCCAATATTTTATTTAGGTCCTAGAACCTCAAAAACTATTTTCTAAATTTTCTGGATTTTTTAGTATTTTTTGGAATTACTTTGATAATAAAATATAGGAAAAAACATATTTTCTAGGACTTCTAGAATTTATTGTACTAGCCTAAGAGCAAATATTAACCCCAAATATTTTTCTAGGGTTCATTATGCTATTTTATATTTTCTAGAATTTTTCCATAATTTTTGGCAATATTTAAGTATTTGTTTATTAAGGTTTATATATTTTTAAAGGCTTCCAATATTTATTATGAGGCCATTTGGGACTAATATGAGGTAAAACATTTTTATTTATATTCTAGAAGGTAAGATATATTTTCTATAATTTTCTATAATTTTTTTGGAATTTTTAGGATTTTATTTGAAGTTATTTGGAGTTAAACTGATTTTTTAATTATTTTTTGAAAATAAATACACAGTCAATATCCAGTCAGCACTGGCTGGGCCCACCCGTCAGCCAGCACAGCGCCCAGTCAGCGGGTGCTGACTGTACCCGCCTGTTTATATATATATATATTACACGCAGAACAGAAAAAACCCTAGTTATTCCTGGCCGACTTTGAGGTGTTTGATTCCAAGGAGACCCCGACTTCCCGAGACGATTGCCGTCAACTCCGACCTCCTTTTTGCGTGCCATTTTTTTTTGGATTCGTATCGAGGTAAGATTTCTTAAAATATAATTTATTTTCGTATATATTATTCCTAAATTTCTGAAAAATTCGTAGAGTGTCGGTTGTCCGAAACTTAACACGTTTTGGTGTTTTCGAGATTCCGGGAGAACCAGGAATCCGAATCATGAACTGTTTGAAGTTTCGAAAAGTTAACACAGAGATCTACGACATATATTTTTCCTAGAAATTTTTTTTTTCATCTAGTATTTTTGTTATTCTGTTGAACTCAGAATTGATCGGTTGATCACCGTTTTGGTTATGATTAGCCATAACGACGATATCTTTTGACCAAAACATGAATTTGTGTCACGGTTGATTCCAGTGCACTTATGGCGCTGAAATATACCAAGCTGCATTTTCAAAATCTAGAGTTCATTACGTTTGACTAGATAGTCAATGGCACGTCTCGATTTACGTACTATGGTTTTCAAAATTGAAAACATGAATTTTTTATGGCCAAAACTTCCTAGTTTAGATGATATTTCAGATTATTATAGGTTAAATTAGGTTATTAAGTAATTTATTTTAGAATTAACTATTAATAGATTAGTAACCCAATTAGCTACTTATTTCATGAATTTAGAACTAGAACCTTAGAATTGATTTGTAGTTTTCGTACATGGTTCGTGGTGCGATGTATGTTATAGATTAACAGCTTCTAGATCGGCGTTCCTCGCACCCTCGATTTGTGACTACGGTTTGTGCAAGGATTTAGGCAAGTACAATATTGTATTTATGTTTTAGTTCATTATAGCGTTTTCTCTATCGTTTCCTTGTTTGATATCCCATTGAGACATTGCTTGATATTTCGTTGAGACACGATTATGACACTATAGTTATTGTATCCTTCTTAGTGTATCATTGACCGTTATTGATTGTTAGAGAGTCGAGAGAGAAAATACTTAGTAATTACGTGAACAAATCCAACTATTTTGATTGTGGATAGCTAAGTCATACACCCCACGTATGAGTTAGCCGTACCCTATTATTGTGGATAACCATCGTTTGATGTTACGTATTAGCCCAGCCGCTCATGTATTAAAAGGTATTTCACACACACATAGTTATTTCCATTGTTTCTTTATCTAGCTCCTGTCCTGCTAGATCATATCTTACTAGTTTATATCTTACTAGTTCATATCCTGCTAGTCCATCTCTTGCTAGTTCTCTATATGCTCTTTGTCATTATTGTTTCTCATTGTTCTAACTTATCTTGTGCTAACAACATTAAATATAATATGGTTGTACTCTGCTCCTTTCCTGACTGGATCGTTGTTATAGGTGAAGTTGACGTGCCTACTCTTGTGCTATGGACCATACGAGGGGGATATAGAGACTCGAAGGCAAAACCATAGAAGACTAGTTAGTTGTGTGGTAGTTTTCTATAAATATGAAAGCTTACATTCTTCTTCAAATGTAAAACTTCTATATTTTGTAAAGTTGATTTAATTGTTGTGAATGAGCAACAAAGTTTATTTTGAGCATTTATTTATTACGGCTTAACAGCGTTCTACCGTCTACTCTGCGGCGTAGGCTGGCTTGGACACGTCTCGTATCCGAAAAAAACGGGTGCGGGTCGTGACAGAACAAATTGAGATTGAAGATAAAAATTCGACGGAGGTGGTGCAGATAGTGCTCAGCCCCATCACAAATATTAGGCTGAGTCACTCCCCTTCCGACATCACGATGGATCGGCAGATAGTTATTTTCTCCGGTCTGAGCCATTTTAACACAGACAGAGCTTGTCACCCACAAGATTATACCTTCCCCATTGAGGCTTGTGTCGATTCAGAGATTACAAGAGTCGAGGGTGAGCCCACGACGGCTGTCCAGAAGGCGACAGTTTACCCCGCTGAAGCTTTGGCTTTGGCGATTGTGATCCCCCAGTCCCCTCCTCATCCCATTCCTCCTCCTCTCCCTCACCCTCCCAGGTTAGCGAACGCGTCGCTCGACGCCGCAGGAGAAGCTCCCCATAGGATAGCACACCAGAGAACATCGTATCCCCTATGATCCTTTGCTCGACCACCAAACACGGCCACCTCATCAAGAAATTATGTTAGAATTCCTCATTTGGAACGTGTATGGGCTGGCAGGGAATTAGAGTTTGAATCGGCTCAAAACTCTCAAGAAACTTCACTTCATTTCTCTCCTTGCTGTCACTGAAGCGAAGGTGGATGATTGCAAGATCGACCATTTCCGCATAAAGTTGGGTTTCTTCGACACATTTGCGAGCAACAAAGACATTTGGATTTTTTGGAATAATGCCATCACTGCCTCTATCATCAGCAGTCACACTCAGGACATCGCCCTCTCTATCAAGCATTCTCAGCTTCGGAAGACCATCAATTTGTCCATTGTGCATGACGACCAGACTAAGCAGCTGCGTCACCTTCTGTGGGAAGAGCTGTTGTAGGTTCAGAGCAGTATCGTCGATCGCCTATGGATTTCTGGAGGCAATTTCAACACCATCTCGCGTAGTTCGGAGAAGTGTGGCGGACTCCCCCTCCTCGGGATCCATGTTCGAGTTCAATCAGTTCATCTTTGAAGCATACCTCACTTTGATCCCTTTCCTCGAGAATGTATTCACCTGGTGGAACTCGCGGGAAGGAGAGCACAAGAAGCTTTATCGCCTTGACAGGATCTTGGCCAATCCCTAGTGAAATGACCACGTTCATTCTTCCTCAATTTCGCATCTCAATCGGCTCGAGTCAGACCACGCACCGCTGCTGTTGGAGATCACAGTCGAGGCCCCCTCTTTCGTAAAGCTCTTCAAATACCTGCAGTACTAGAGCGACAACTCGGGCTTTATGGAGGCGTTGCAAACTGTACGGACATCCATGCAGCACCCCAACCCCCTTGCAGCGCATTGCTTTTCGGCTGAAGGTGACCAGGTTCGCCTTATCCGAGTGGAACCTGTTGGAGTGGGTGGGGTTCCCAACCTATGTGGAGAAGATCCCAGAGTGCGACGAGCGCCGTCCGATGTCGGAGAAGTTCGGGAGTAGTTGTTACTGCTGCTGCTGCCCAAAAGGGGGTTCTGGACCAAGTCTGCCGAGTTCGGGCCGAACTCGGTCCCAGGCCGAGTTCTGGCCGAACTCGGTCTGGCCGTTCCAGGGTTTGGCCATCCAGTGCTGGTTGCCCCACACAGAGTTCTGGCCGAACTCTGTGTGTCGGGGGGCTGAAGCGGATTTCAGGATGAGTTTTCATCATTGGATTTAATCCAACGGTCCAGGTTGGTTGCGGGATTAGGGAGATATATTGAGTTTTCTCAACCCTAATTCATAATCGTATTATCGCATTGGACAACACAAGTTTGAGAGAGAAGGAGGCAAGAGTGCCATTACAACTTCGGAGAAGAAGACGGAGGATTGAAGGTCATTTTCGAAGGAGATCGTGTTTCGGGTAATCTCTACTCGTCGTTCTCGTTCTTCGTAGCCTTGTGATCATTGTTCTTGTCTCTGAGTGTTGTGGGGATCCGATTTGGATCGGGAGGAGTTTGTAGAGGGTGTAATTCTTCTATTCCATTAGTGGAGGCTTCTCAGGGTTGGACTCCGATCGTCCCGTGGTTTTTTTCCCGCAAGGGTTTTCACGTCAAAAATTCTCTGTGTCTGCGTGGTTGTTTTTGTGTGCTTGTCTTTGGGTTCGTGCGTTGTTTGCTCGGTCCTCTCGCAGATACTCTCCGGTTTGGGGAAAGGTTTCCGTGCTTCTTTTCCAACAGAGATCGGAGAAGCTCGGGAGTAGTTGTTACTGTTGCTGCTGCCCCAAAGGGGGTTCTGGACCAAGTCTGCCGAGTTCGGGCTGAACTCGGTCCCAGGCCGAGTTCTGGCCGAACTCGGTCTGGCCGTTCCAGGGTTTGGCCATCCAGTGCTGGTTGCCCCACACAGAGTTCTGGCCGAACTCTGTGTGTCGGGGGGCTGAAGCGGATTTCAGGATGAGTTTTCATCATTGGATTTAATCCAACGGTCCAGGTTGGTTGCGGGATTAGGGAGATATATTGAGTTTTCTCAACCCTAATTCATTATCGTATTATCGCATTGGACAACACAAGTTTGAGAGAGAAGGAGGCAAGAGTGCCATTGCAACTTCGGAGAAGAATACGGAGGATTGAAGGTCGTTTTCGAAGGAGATCGTGTTTCGGGTAATCTCTACTCGTCGTTCTCGTTCTTCGTAGCCTTGTGATCATTGTTCTTGTCTCTGAGTGTTGTGGGGATCCGATTTGGATCGGGAGGAGTTTGTAGAGGGTGTAATTCTTCTATTCCATTAGTGGAGGCTTCTCAGGGTTGGACTCCGATCGTCCCGTGGTTTTTCCCGCAAGGGTTTCCACGTCAAAAATTCTCTGTGTCTGCGTGATTGTTTTTGTGTGCTTGTTTTTGGGTTCGTGCGTTGTTTGCTCGGTCCTCTCGCAGGTACTCTCCGGTTTGGGGAAAGGTTTCCGCGCTTCTTTCCCAACAGAACCGAGAGTGTTTTGGCGATGTTTTCCAGTCTTTGTGCATCGCGGAGGACGACGTGTCCCAGGCGAACTTGAGTTCGACTGCAGCTCATTCCCAGATCGTAGGTCGACTCTCAACCTCACCAAGGCGTGTCTCAAGCAGTGCATCGCTGTCGAGACCTCCTTCTGGCGGCAGAAGGCTCGAGAGAGGTGGAACGTCAAAATTCTAGCTTTTTCCACGCCTGCGTGCGCCAAAGGCGACATCGGCTCCACATCTAGAAGATTCAGCACGAGGATGGGAGTTGGGTGGCTAACAAAGTAGAGATTGGCGATGAGGCTATTCGGTTTTTTCGAAGATCTCTACTTCAAAGACCGCGTAATCCCTAACGAGCCATTCCTGGATTAGATCCGTTCGATCATTTCTCCGGAAGAAAACATTTCCATGTCTCGAGCAATCGGTGAGGAGGTTTTTTAAGGCGGTGAAGCAGCTCAGTAGCGACAGTGCCCCCGGCCTGGATGGTTCTCAGGCCATTTCTTCGTCTCCTATTGGGCTATCGTCGGCCCGTCGAAGCTGCTGCGGCTTTCCTCGATGGCTTGGAGCTTCCGCGGGCAATTTCCAGTGCTCATCTAAATCTTATTCCGAAAACCGACAACCCAGCCACTCTATCGAATTACAGACCCATCAGCGTCTGTAATTTCATTAACAAGATTATCGCAAAGATCATCGTGATGAGGATGTCTCCATTGCTTCCCAAGATTATTTCCAACGAGCAAAGCGGATTCGTTCAGAACAGGAGCATTATTGACATCATCCTCCTAACACAAGAGATGGTCCACAAGATCGGCAGAGATAACTGGAGGGGAACGTCGTGATTAAGCTCGACATAGTCAAAGCTTACGATCGTATCGATTGGCAGTACCTCATTTGGGTCCTTAGGCATTTCGGTTTCGACGAGAAATGGATCAGCAACATGTAGAGAGCGATAAGCAAATCTTGGTTTTTGATTATAATCAACGACACTCCGACTGGATACTTTCGCTCCTTTCGTGGGGTGAGGCAAGGTGATCCACTCAGCACGACAATCTTCATTTTTGCCGCGGAGGGGCTTAGCAGGAACCTCAGCAATCTAAGTTCGCACGACAATTTCCACTGGTACTCCTCTTCTAGTGGTTGCCCTTTTATTTCTCACCTTGCTTTTACAGATGATTTTGTCGTTCTCTTCGGGGTACAAGAAAACGATTCGTCTCATTGAAAAAGTACTACAGAACTTCGAGCATGTCTCTGAGCAGCGGATCTGCTCATCCAAAAGTTGGATCTATGCTCACCCGACCTCTCCTTATCGCTCGGTGCAGTCCAACACGACCATCCTCGAATTTCCTTCGGCAATGTCGCCTTTCATCTACCCGTGGTGTCCGGTTACTTGTGGGAAGAGCCGATGCGCTATGTTCGAGGCTTTAATTACCAAGATTTGTCAGAAAATTAGCGGGTGGCACAATAATCTTCTGTCCATCGACGGTAGGCCTATTATGTTGAGGCACATCCTTTCTTCGATGGCCATCTACATTCTCTTAGCTTGCATACCTCCGAAGAATGTTCTCAATTCCATCGAGCACTCTTTTAATTGCTTTTTATGGGGGGATAAGCCGGGCCACTATCGGCGACACTGGGCTTCTTGGTAGGCAGTTGCACGGCCGACCGGGGAGGGGGTCTCGACATTCTTTGCTTGCAGTAGGAGGTCGACGCCCAGGCTGTCAAGCAGTGGTGGCACCTACGGTCCTCTCAGTCGTTGTGGTGCCGCTTTATGACCTCGACCTATTTCCTCCGCTCTCACCTGTCTACCGTCGAAGCCAACTGTGCCGCCTCTCCGGTTTGGAGATGGCTGCTGATCGGGCCCAGTTTCGATGAACCTCTCATTCATCTCAAAGTCGGCAGAGGGGATGCAGATGTCTTCTGGGAAGAGTAGTGCAGGAAGCTTATTTCGCCTTCGTACAACTATGAGGTAGGCTCCTCGCATGCACTTTTGATCAAGAAGCTTTGGAACCCGAGCGAGGATGCTTCGGACACGTCGAGCATCGAGCAGCTCCTTGGCAGTGAGGTTAAGGAGAGGATTCTCAACACCAATATGCGCATCTCGGACACCCCGGACACATTGATCTGGTCTCCTTCTCCCGGTGGTGACTTCTCGGCAGCGTCGGCCTGACAGCATGTCCATCGTGGTTTGTCATCACCACATTCCCGTCAAATGGTCCATACTGCAATGGCGTCTCATTTGCCATAAACTCCCGACGGATGACATCCTCAAGCGGGCCGTCTTCTCTATCGCCTTTTGTTGTCACTGTTGTCCTGAGAGGAAAATGGAGACCATCGATCATGTGTTCTCTTTCGGTTCACTCGCCTCTCGGTTATGGAGTCATTTCTTTCCGGACTGGATTTCGGTACAGGTGATCATAGTTTGATGCAGTGCCTCCTTCATTGGGCCAACTCACCCGCAGTGCACAAGTGTGAGGGCTTACCATCGATGATTATCTGGATAATCTGGAAGAATCGTAACAAAGCGAGGCACGAAGGGTACTCTTGGCCGCTTACTCCGCTTATTTGGGAGGTCTCTCGGCAGTACAACAAGACGGGTAGTGACGCTTCCTCGTCCGTTTCGAGCGACGCGTAGCCCTGATAGACGCAGTAGCTTTCCCCTGGTCCTCCTTCTTTTAGTTTAGCCATTTTGTTGTTTTTCCTCCATACGGTTGGGCCTCTTCTTTTTTGTGGCACGGTCTTTACTTTCCTGTCATTTTTCCTTTTCTTCCCTTTGCCTTTCCCACCTACGCTTATGGGGGTGTGGCCTGGTCCTTGTGTCCGGGCTCTTTTTGTTGGCGGGGTTGTATTTCTCTTCCTTTTACAGCAATAATATATATATATATATATATATATATATATATATATATATATATAAAAATATATATATATATATATATATATATATGAGGAAGAATAGGCATCCCCGCACTTTTTGCATCCCCAAGCATCCCCCCTACTCACACCGTTGGATGGTGCTTTAAGTCATCTAATCTTAACCATTGATTTACCAACGGTTAAGATTAGATGACTTAAAGCACATCCAACGATTGTTAACATGGGGATGCTTGGGGATGCAAAAAATGAGGGGATGCGGATCCCTCCTCTATATATATATATATATATATATATATATATATATATATATATATATATATATATATATTTCGAAAATGTAATTTATTGAAATAAAAGGAGTGGCTCAAAAAGAGCTTTACAGAAAGTACCATAG
>JANAVB010043018.1:594246-641746 GCA_029216955.1 Iris pallida
CAACATCCAAGTACTTGGTCATCAGCTGGTTAACTTCTTAGGATTTTACCTATGCTAGCTACCTAAGTGTTGGAAACTAGAATTTAGCAAAAAAGGAAACTCTATAATAGGCTAGCTCTTACTTCCCAAACCTATCAAGTCACCCATAACTAAATACCTACAAGCTAAGCACACCAATCCCAAATACCATATATAGATATGCTCAAGAACAATACTGTAATGCCCCGCTCCGTACGAGGCATTTGGTTGGCTTGTTGATGGGATCAGAATGTTGGATCGTGACTTATGTTGGAGATCAGGAGAATTGAGACTGATGCAGTCTTTCTTAGCTGGCTAGACGGAATGGGTATTGGAATGTGGCTCGCTGGTGGAGCTACGCTTAGTGGGATTGGAGCAGGAAGACCGTTGTATAAGGCAAGTGGAACTGTCCTCCTTCCTCCTTATTCCCGTATGCTTAATAAATGGAATAATGTGATGCTATGAATATGAATATGTCCCTAATGTTGCTTACCTTGAATGTTGAATAATTGTGATGCGATGCCTTAGTTGCTAAATCAATAGAGATGCCTATGCTGGAAATCATTGAATGAATAACACATGAACTTTGGAACTGCTGAACGAATTACACTAGAACTGCTAATGTAACATGATGCCTGAGAATGAATTGATAATATCTATTTTTGCTTAATGTCGATGAAATGAATAAATCACTTGAATAATGAGATGCTGCATAAATAATACATGAGAAAAGAATTGAATATGCTATTGTCCCTATGAAATGAATGAAATGCTGCAGGTCCCTTTGAAATAAATGAATGTTGTTGTTCCTCTTTAGAAGGAACATAATGAGAAATGTTGCAATGAAGCAATAAAAGAGAATTGATGAGGCTTGGGATCGTTGAGATCACCAAATGAAATGATGGTAATGTTGGAAATGAATAAGTCATTGAACATGACTTGAATGAGATGAATGATGATGCACTGTTGTCTTTACTTCAATATTTTACCATGCGTTTTATGTTCACGGTTGAGTCGGACACGCATTCGCATGGTCATAGGACAACTTATGCATAAGTGATGGGGATATGTTTTCTCGGACGGTACCCCGGAACGTTAGGGCGACCGATCCGGCCTAAGAGAAAACATTGGCGTGCCAGTAGGGGCACGGGCTTTGTGAGGCATCCTTTGGGGCTAGCTACCTTCTCTGGAGTCATCGCATTACCAATGAAGACCTATATGGCAACGTCCGTATGGTTAAACACCAGTGACCATATAGTTAGGATGCATGCTAATGAATGTCTTATGCAGGCAAAGTAAGTTATTTGCTAACCTGTATTTGATGCAGGTGTGAGGGAGTCGGCTATCGGTAAGAAATTACTTAAATATGATAATTCAATATATGTGTTGGTTTAACATGCGTGTTTACGTTCCAAATAAGTAATTGATGCTGTATGTAGCCTTTCAGTATGAGATTCTGCTTAACATGTTAAATTCAGTATGCTAGAAAGATGCCATGCTATAATCATTGCTCAAACACAACATACATGCTAAGTGATGCTTGAAGTGAGAACTGTTATAACATGTTTAAGATGTTGATGTTAACGATGCCTCAATTATGCC
Source organism: Iris pallida (assembly GCA_029216955.1). Lineage (NCBI taxonomy): Eukaryota > Viridiplantae > Streptophyta > Magnoliopsida > Asparagales > Iridaceae > Iris > Iris pallida. Next base: position 595,867 of record JANAVB010043018.1, read on the forward strand.
TTTTCTTGATAACACCTAGTATGCCTCAATGATGCCTTTGCATGATAACACCAAGAATGCTAACAGGATATGTCCACATGAATGCTACTAAGAATATGTTTACATGCTTTACTCTGATTATTGTCCATGAACTGTAAACTGATGCTAGGCCCCAAGTAGAAAGATCATTTTAATAAATGCTTACTTAAATGATCACTTAAATGTTGGTTTATGCAAGTGGATTGGATTCTACTCGCCAGTGCATAGATGATGTGCCGACCCACGTTTTGTGGGCAGGTGCTCTTGCTTGGGATATTCTACACACGAAGATTTGGCTTGATTGGTTCCGCGGCATCGAAGATTTGTTGGGCATACACAAGCTCTCCTTGCACAAGATGATGTCTTCTGTTTATAAAGGGCATAATATATGGAACATTGTAATCAATTGTACCAGTGAGATTGTAAGCCAAGTCAGTGTATCGAGTTGTAATCCAATGTATCCAAGTATCAAATGTAAGCTGTATAGCATTGTTCAGTTGGCTTTCAATGTAAAGTGAGATGTGTTGTAAATATTGTGCTTCAATACAAGTCTTGTACTTTTCTTCGATTATCAATAAAGAGAATAAAGTTCTATATGTCTCTGTGTGACTTCAAGTTGTCCTTTATCTCCGCTGCTATAAAGAAATATTCTTCTATTCAATAAAAAATATTGTCCTCACTAACTTCAATTTGTCTGCTTCTGCCGCTGCAATATGTTCCTATTTGAAGAATTATCACTTATGTACCATCTTTGCCTTGTACAAGTGCAATACCAGACTTGTACGGCATCACGCCCAAGCGAGGACGATCGATTCCAAGAGATAAAATATGTGAATAAATGACTCTATGAATCGGGGTGTGACAAATTGGTATCAGAGCACGGCTTTACGTCCTTGGTCTCTTCTTTGATTCGTTTCAAATCAAAGTTGCATCGATGATTAACCAAAGTTGCTTCCGCGATCACTCAACGTTGCTTCCGAGATTAAATCAAAGATTACTTCCGCGATTATGCTGTTGTCGTTCTGTAATCATCCTTATGTTGTTCGTATTTGAAAGTTCATTGACCTCTTGGCTGCTCACTGGATGTTCCATACAATAAGTCTATATACATTGTGATGCCCCTGAATGAATGATTGTTGTTGGTTTGGACACAAATAACCCAACAATGACTCGATGCCATAGTATGCTATTGTGTGAATGCTGTTGGGAATTGTGGGAATAAAAGAAAAGTGGCTATGTATGCTGTAACAAGTTGAGAATTGCATATGATTGGAAAAGAATTGTGAATGAAATAATTGATGGATGAGTTTGACAGAACTGGTGAATTGACTCATATGTGCTAGCTACTGCTTTGAGACCCTAAGAATGTTGGATTGTGATATTGAGACCCGAGATGTTGGTTAAGTATTGTGATCATTGTAGATCACGAATGTCCGAAATAGAATTGGGTTGGTATTGTTTAAGGATGGCTTCGTTTCTGAGTGGTATATTGCCTCTACCACCTCAGAATGAGATGTATGTTGACCCTTTTCCATAGGATAGCAATGACACTATCTGTGGGTACTGGGTAGTGCCGAGACTTAGCTGGGAGTCATGTATTATTGCTAGATGACTCGAGTGTCCCTTGACAGTTATGCTATGTTGGGTAGCAAAATTGTCAGAATTATAACAGGTGGCTTTGGTTAGAAATTGTTTAGTCGAGTGATGACTCAGACTAGTAAGACAGTAGTATGCTATGGGTAAATGGATTTGGCTAGAGAATGTTGTGGCTTAAAATATCTGAATATTGATTTCGAATGGTTGGATGCAAATTATGTGGCTAATACAATATTGGTTGCTAAGCTGAGAAGTTCTAGAAATGTTATCGGTGAACCAAAAGAATATTAGAAATTTGTACCTTGACCCTAAGGTGTAATAGATGTTAATCCATCTTGATCACCAAAGGATAGTTGTTGCCTATGTGCAAGTATGCTGAGAAATTTAATGGGATTAGAAAAGTAACAAGTAGCAACCCTGAATATTGTGTGGCATAGAGAATGGTTAATTGATACATGAATTGTCAGAAAAGAATGGGATAAACTATTCGACCCTTGCTGCATGAGATTAAGAATGTCCGTAAGATAATTTGATGATTGAGAAACATATGGGATTGAGAAATGGCAAACGTGTTGGTGACTGTTGGTTGGGATATAGATAGTTGGCTTATAACTTGGTGGTGTGACTCTGTCATACAGATCGAATAGTATGATTCCATAAGTTATGAGGAGACTATCGGAATCGATGACCCTTGAATAGTTAACCTTGGTTTATGGGTTCGTGTGAGTACAAAGAAATTAGAATAGAAATTAAATTATTGGAATTTACTTGATGGATTATTAGAATGATGAGAATCGTATGTCGGATTGGAAATTGACCGTAATATTGATAGATCGATCTTAGTCGATTGTTGGGTAAGTCTAGAATGAGCCTCTGTGGAAATTATTTCCTTGAGGAAGACCCTGGATAGATAGACTTGACCCTAGCGACCAGTTGATGAATTACCAATTGCTGGCTTAGCCCAATTGGCGATTCATTATTCAGACTGACTTGATACCCATAGGTTTGGGTAGAGTTCCTTAGAACTGTCGGTTGCTTGTTGGCCCTAAGAAAAAGAAACTAGTATAACCCTAGTAGCCGTCCACTCTAGGGAAGTCATCTGAATGATTAGGTATAGCTGTCGGTATAGCTAACCATTGAGACTGGACCGAATAATAGATGGCTTTTGGCGACCCATAGAATGACCTTGTGGCATTGAACGAGAGATGGCGATGAGTATGACCTAAGAATGATAAGTTGAAAGTATATGCTCCAATGTGAACCTTAGAGATGTTTGACCCTTGAGGATTATGTGTCGGCCTATAGCGGGAAATGGAATCGTGGGATGAGACTTGAGTTGTATGTATCAAATAGTAAATTATTATATGAGATGGAATTGACTGCTCATGACAGAAGTTTGGATAGGTATCTATAGTCGGGTAGCTGGGTTAACCTTGACTGTTGCATAGAATTATACCCTGACTCGGATAATCGATAGTGGTGATGTCGGATTGTATCTTTTATAAAGGAGGAATTGCCTCGGTGAAAAATATAATTGGATATGGGAAGGAATATGATTGTTGTTGTGAAACCTTGATATGATTGGCTCTAAGATTAGACCCTTGATTGAATGCTAGAAATATTATGCCGGATAGAGAGCTTAACCAAGTTGTCCCTGATGTAAAGTGTTGTGGCCTGGAAGATAGTGATTGTGACAAGTGAATAAAGTGATAAGTCAATTGAAAGGATGCTAAGTCTGATTTGGGAAAGAGAGTTATATCGTGGCTGATCGAATTATACTATCATGGAAGTTGGTTGAAGTACATATGTTTTGGGGACGCCTGAAATATGTGTACGGATCCAGCCGAAGTGATAGGTTGCGACTGAGATAATATTGTGGGAAGAATTTATCGTACTAGCGCAGACTTTGGCTGAAATGCATATGTTTTGGGGACGCCTGAAATATGTGTATGGATCCAAATGAAGTGATGTGTTGCGACCAAGATAGAATGCAAGAAAATTGTTGGTAAATCAATGAGAAGTTGCAAGTATTTGGAAAAAAGAGAAAGATGGATTGAGTCGTTGATGGATTAAAATGATACAGTTGGATAGCTAGTTTGAAGTGACCGAGTGGGCTGAAATGATTATTGAATTGAAGCTGAATGAGTAACTCATTGTGATTAAGTGAATCTAGTAGATGAGTTGTTTTCTTAAGTTTCGAGGACGAAACTTTTTCTGAGTGGTATATTATGTAATGCCCCGCTCCGTACGAGGCATTTGGTTGGCTTGTTGATGGGATCAGAATGTTGGACCGTGACTTATGTTGGAGATCAGGAGAATTAAGACTGATGCAGTCTTTCTTAGCTGGCTAGACGGAATGGGTATTAGAATATGGCTCGCTGGTGGAGCTACGCTTAGTGGGATTGGAGCAGGGCAAGTGGAACTGTCCTCCTTCCTCCTTATTTTCGCATGCTTAATAAATAGAATAATGTGATGCTATGAATAAGAATATGTTCCTAATGTTGCTTACCTTGAATGTTGAATAATTGTGATGCGATGCCTTAGTTGCTAAATCAATAGAGATACCTATGCTGGAAATCATTGAATGAATAACACATGAACTTTGGAACTGCTGAACGAATTACACTAGAACTGCTAATGTAACATGATGCCTGAGAATGAATTGATAATGTCCATTTTTGCTTAATATCGATGAAATGAATGAATCACTTGAATAATGAGATGCTGCATAAATAATACATGAGAAAAGAATTGAATATGCTATTGTCCCTATGAAATGAATGAAATGCTGCAGGTCCCATTGAAATGAATGAATGTTGTTGTTCCTCTTTAGAAGGAACATAATGAGAAATATTGCAATGAAGCAATGAAAGAGAATTGATGAGGCTTTGGATCGTTGAGATCACCAAATGAAATGATGGTAATGTTGGGAATGAATAAGTCATTGAACATGACTTGAATGAGATGAATGATGATGTACTGTTGTCTTTACTTCAATATTTCACCATGCGTTTTATGTTCACGATTGAGTCGGACACGCATTCGCATGGTCATAGGACAACTTATGCATAAGTGATGGGGATATGTTTTCTCGGACGGTACCCCGGGACGTTAGGGCGACCGATCCGGCCTAGGAGAAAACATTGGCGTGCCAGTAGGGGTACGGGCTTTATGAGGCATCCTTTGGGGCTAGCTACCTTCTCTGGAGTCATCGTATTACTAATGAAGACCTATATGGAAACGTCCGTATGGTTAAACACCAGTGACCATGTAGTCAGGATGCATGCTAATGAATGTCTTATGCAGGCAGAGTAAGTTATTTGCTAACCTGTATTTGATGCAGGTATGAGGGAGTCGGCTATCGGTAAGAAATCACTTAAATATGATAATTCTATATATGTGTTGGTTTAACTTGCGTGCTTACGTTCCAAATAAGTAATTGATGCTGTATGTAGCCTTTCAGTATGAGATTTTGCTTAACATGTTAAATTCAGTATGCTAGAAAGATGCCATGCTATATTCATTGCTCAAACACAACGTACATGCTAAGTGATGCTTGAAGTGAGAACTGTTATAACATGTTTAAGATGTTGATGTTAACGATGCCTCAATTATGCCTTTTCTTGATAACACCTAGTATGCCTCAATAATGCCTTTGTATGATAACACCAAGAATGCTAACAGGATATGTCCACATGAATGCTACTAAGAATATGTTTACATGCTTCACTCTGATTATTGCCCATGAACTGTAAACTGATGCTAGGCCCCAAGTAGAAAGATCATTTTAATAAATGCTTGCTTAAATGATCACTTAAATGTTGGTTTATGCGAGTGGGTTGGATTCTACTCGCCAGTACATAGATGATGTGCTGATCCACGTTTTGTGGGCAGGTGCTCTTGCTTGGGATATTCTACACACGAAGATTTGGCTTGATTGGTTCCGCGGCATCGAAGATTTGTTGGGCATACAGAAGCTCTCCTTGCACAAGATGATGTCTTCTGTTTATAAAGGGCATAATGTATGGAACATTGTAATCAGTTGTACCAATGAGATTGTTAGCCAAGTCAGTGTATCGAGTTGTAATCCAATGTATCCAAGTATCAAATGTAAGCTGTATAGCATTGTTCAGTTGGCTTTCAATGTAAAGTGAGATGTGTTGTAAACATTGTGCTTCAATACAAGTCTTGTACTTTTCTTCGATTATCAATAAAGAGAATAAAGTTCTATATGTCTCTGTGTGACTTCAAGTTGTCCTTTATCTCCGCTGCTATAAAGAAATGTTCTTCTATTCAATAAGAAATATTGTCCTCACTAACTTCAATTTGTCTGCTTCTGCCGCTGCAATATGTTCCTATTTGAAGAATTATCACTTATGTACCATTTTTGCCTTGTACAAGTGCAATACCAGACTTTTACGGCATCACGCCCAAGCGAGGACGATCGATTCAAAGAGACAAAATATGTGAATAAATGACTCTATGAATCGGGGCGTGACAAACACCCCATCACATATATCCTAAGTATATCATCTATATATATATGACTGATCAACCAAGGGTTAAAGTAGACTAAACTTATAAGTGACTGAACAGATGCTTAGAATTTAGGCTAAGGATGAATGATCTGAATCATCAGTGTAGGGAAAAGAAAACGATGCTAAGGAGACTGAAATTATGAGCTAAAGGATAGGACATTTGGGTCCACTTGTATAGTCAAAGTGAAAGAAAACCTACATGGTGACTGAAACATGCCTCTAGATCAACCTGGCCTCTCCTCTCTATCTGGCTGAACTAACTACATGCAGGACAGTGGTCTGAAGAAATGAACCAAACTGGTGTACAGGGAATACAATAGGCAGTATACTGCACATGGGTGCAGGCTACATACTAAATCAAAATATATTATCCCTCATCACCTCAACTCTACTCAGGGTCTAATAACACACACTCCCTGCCACATGCCTATCACTCCAATGAAGGGGTCAGATACTGTAAGGTGTACTGGGACAGAACAGTGAACTGTCCCAAGTAGTGAGTGCAGACCTCTAGTATGCATGATACTAACTCTCCAGATATGCAGAATATGGTAAGGGGTTGATGGTTATATTGGTGAATCAATAATTGGGGTCTGAACTATGGTCCAGTGAAACCTATGATGTAACATGGTATGTAATGAAATGTTGAGTGCAGTGAACAACTTGTACAAGTCTGAACCAAGGGGACATGGTATCGAGTGAAGGGTCTGTACACTGCCTATAAAGGTTGATCAAACATGACTGAACTCCACACAAAGAGAAATTAACTAAAATAGAAAACTGAACCAAATATAGGCTAAATAACATGTCAATACCCTATTCAACAATGACCTATAGATACCAACCAACCCATATCCCATATGCCAATATTATCTGTAACCTATCTATATATATAGACCTATCAGTCTTAGGTGAAACTACCACTATATTCAAGGACAGGCTCTGGTCATGGGTGCCTCACTGGAAAAAGGTAAGAAAAAAAATAATAACAATCATCAAGTCTGTATGGCATACTAATATCCTATATGTAAACTGGTTGGTATTATAAATAACAAAGAAATTATCTACAGTGGGTTACTATTCTAATACCAATGCTAACTATCATCTCTAGGGTACAGACACTCTACAAGTCATCATATCATTACACTATGAAAGAACTACATATGAATAAGCTCTATAAAACTAAATATCTCTACTCCTAAGTTATTTGATGATGGAATACAATTTTAAAACAACAGAAGGGTACGATAGAGTTGATATGTTTAAAACCTTCTCAAGATATAATCTGATAATCATATGCGTCTGTCCAAAATCATGTTACTCAGAGTCTTCGTCATGCTAGTGAGCAAGGCTACAATAATCACAGAGTCCTTGACTAAGGTACATACCTCTAGGTTCATGGTATTTAAAATTTTTGTATTGTCGTATGCGACGGCGAAAACCTAAATTCCTACACTCGAGAAATACGTCCAAAATCTGACTATATGTCCTCACTATGCCAGCTAACACGACTATCGAAGATTCTAGATCCCACAACTGAGGTGACCTAGCCTATATAATTTTCTTAGAAGAAAAAAAATAAATATAACACAGGAACAACAGAACAAATTGATCAGTCAACAAGGAACAGATGGAATCGAATTTTAAGATAGTTATAAGAGACAATTACGGGAATAGAATAGAGAAGAACGGAACTTGCAACAAGATCTGTAATGGTCTGTGCATCCTCGACTATCCTGACTATAGCTCGCCCATGCTGGTTTTCCTTGGTCTGCTGTTGATGCTGCATAAACCGCTGCTGCTGAGAAAAATCAGGAATGACGGGAAAAAAATCTCTGTACAGACAGAGGTGCACCTCCAATGTAACAGAAATGCCAACCTGAGTCGGCACAACAGGAGCTGCGGTCTCGAGGCCCTGATGAACAGGACGAGAGGTGGCCAGCCTTTCGATGGTATCCCTCGGACCAGAGCGATGAGATCATATCTCCATAATCATCATGAAGACAGATCAAAACAAGAAGCAATTAGTGAGAATGAAGCAAAAAATCAAAAGAGGACAGTTTATATTCAAGGGAAGACAATAAACAAAAAATTTAGATAAATTGAATCTGATTAAGAGTTTTTTCTAGTGTGATTGAGTACCTTCAAAAATATCTTAATCCTACTGCAGGCTGTAGTGATACTCTAGTTCGAATACCACTACATAAACTCGCCCTGTATGGGCCACCACTAAAAATGTGTCACGACCAGGGCACACACATTTACGTATCCGACACGACACGAGGACTCATGAAAGTTGGGGAGCCTCGTGTCAGTGTCAGTCCCGACCTGTGTGTCAAATTTCTCGTGTCCACATGGCGTGTCCAGGGAGATATGGCCCCCGAGTAGCAGGGGACTGCTACGCGTGTGCGGTGCATGTGGAGACAGCGTGTTCACGTGTCTATTCCGACACGACACAATACGAACAATACCTCAGTCCAACAGAAATCAACAAGCGAAGCCAAACCCTAATTTCTTATTCAAACAAAAATAGAAAATAAGAACGAAATGCCGATTGTGGCATTTCATCGAACACCTAGGCGTGCCCACTGATACGTGTCCGATACGGACACGTGTTGGACACGAAACCTAGCAATACCTATACCAATAGTTAAGGTACACCTAGGGCTTCCTATTCATGTCTAGAAATCACCATTTGATAGAGAGAAATAGAAATTACCTAGGTGTGTGAAAATGCCCAAAAAGCTTCAAAGAGGGGTGTTCTTCTTGCTACCCAAACTTCTCCAAATTGTTTCTCCACTAAAATTTCTCACCATGGACAGAAAATACACATGGATTAGATCCTAATGCAAGAAGTTTGAAGGAAAAAGGAGTTGAAATAGAAAAGATATGGATTGGGGAAGAATAGGATTTACCTCTTTTTCCAACTTGCTAATTTCCTAAAGGAGGCTAGCCCTAGATGGAAGAGGCATTAAATAGGGTATGGAACCCAAGGTGGCTGGCCATAAATGCTAGGGTTAGGGTTTTGGGGCGTTCAATGGCTATAATCAATCTAACTAATTCAATAGTTCACAAGCCTAGGTTTCACACTAGTCAAGTTGTGACCTAGTTGTTCTATCTAGTCATGACTTAACCAAGGCTAAGAAATTCTAACTAACACTAACCATGGTTAGCTAAGACTAGCTATGACTAATCTAGGTTAGGTCAAATCTAGTCTAGGGCTAAACACACTACAAGGCAATGAATTAAATCATATTTAAATCACACCATTCAAATAATCATATTAAATTACAAATAATATATATTAAATTCAATTAAATTCAAAATAACAAAAATACCCTCAAATTGGAAATGATAAATGAAATACCTAATCACATGGCTAGGCTCTAGGTCAAGCTGTCTTTAGTGTTACACTAGCAAAATACCAAAATTACAAGTCATGGTTTAAATAGTTTAAAAATAATTAAAAATCACCAAAAATTATAATATAAAATAAATATCAATAAATAATAATTATAATTATAAAATTTTAAAATTATCCTTATCTGGAAAACTGGGTGTTATACCTAGGCCAGGGCCTCCCCGAACGAGTTGGAGACGTGAGAACGCCTCCTCACTTTGAAGCATTGTCTGATGATCTCTCTGTGCAGCTGAGGAGAGGGGAGTTGGCACCCTTCATATCGTAATTTGTTCCTGTTTTTCCAAAGAACCCAAATGCCAGCGGCTGCTACGATCTGATGCCCGTGGAAACGGCTCCAGAAGTCCAGGAGATCGTAGAAGCCCCCGGTGGGTTGACCCATACTAAGACTATGGTGAAGCTTGGACCATGTGCTAGCAGCCAGATCCCCCAAAAGAAGGACATGCTCAGCTGATTCCGTCTTGTGCTCCTCGCAGCAGTGGCATCTGGAAGCGAGGCTGAATCCCAATGATCCGATGATGTCATCCGTCGGGATCTTGCGACGAAGAGCACGCCAGATGAGGATAGACCATTTGATGGGAATGCCTGCCTGCCAAAATTTGGCATAGACGATATTCGGTACCCCACTTCCTCTGGCTACAATTCTAGCGAAAGCCAAACTAAATTTCCCGCTCGGGCTAGGGGACCATCTCCAAGTGTCAGACGGGTCGGTAATCCGCAGATTCGCAGCAAGTAGATTGGTAGCTGCAGGTTGGCCAAGCCAATCTCTGACCTTTCTCCAATTCCATCCGGAACTGCCCTCCCATAGTTCTCTAATGGTGCACCCCTGTGGAGTAAGAATGTTGGGATGAATGATATCTTCTCCTAACCACCGCTCCAGGCATACGGGGAACAGCCGTCCCCCAATTGGAGACGAATAAGAGGTTCAGTAGTGATACGGCCCCGAGTTCTGCGGTGCCACGATGATGAGGATCTGCTGTTAGTGCTAGCCTCCGACAGATGGTAGAATCTGGAGTACCTAGCTCTCATGAACTTCGTCCATAAGGAGGTCTCGGTACGTAACTTCCACCATAACTTAAAGGAGCAGGCGTTCACGTTGTGGATAAGTCTACAGAAGCCCAGACCACCTTCTCCACATGGTTTGGCCATCGTCTCCCAACCGGCCCAGTGGTGTTTGTCTTTGCCGTCGTAATGTCCCAAAAGAACTTGGCGAAGAGAGATTCAAGAGAGTGGAGCACCTTCATGGGGGGTGCAGACGGCCAAAATGTACATCGGGATGGACGATAAAACGTGTTTCATGAGGATTGTTTTGCCTCCTGGGATAAGGTTGTGTTGTGCCATCCTGCAATAAGTTTGTGGATCTTGTCTGTCAGGTGGTCGTATATACCGAAGTTGGCCTTATCGTAAACCAGCGGGAACCCGAGGTAAAGGAAGGGGGGTAGGCCGTGCTGAAGGAGGTCATGTTGGCGAGCAGCGTTGAGCGGGTTCTGTCGGCTTTGTGATGAGTGTAGATGACGCTCTTGTTGTTGTTGACACGCTGACCAGAGCCGTTGGTGTATCGGGCGATCGTACTCATGACGACCTCGATCGATCCACTGTCTCCAGAAGAGAATATGAGGATATCGTTAGCGTAGGCCTGGTGAGTGATAAGAGGGCATCCGGTTGTGGTGTGGAAGTGGTTGAAACCGGCCATACTGGGCATGCTATTGAGGCTTCTGCTGAGGGCTTCGGCCGCAATAATAAAAATAGTGGAACAGAGCGGATCCCCCTGTCTAACCCCGCGAGTAGAACGAAAGAATCCCGCTGCCTGGCCGTTAATGACGGTGGAAACCAACGAATTATTGATTGATCTGAAGACGATGTCAATCCATGTTTCGGAGAAGCCAAAGGCCCTGAATACCCAGATCATGTATTGCCAGTCTAGGCGGTCGTATGCTTTTTCCATGACGAGTTTGATGGCCACGTTCCCCCCCTCGACGGAAACTTCATGCATGTGATCACCTCTTGTGCAAGAAGGATGTTGTCTGTAACATTGCGGCCTTTAACAAACCCGCTTTTCTCTTCGAAAATGATCTTGGGGAGAAGTTCGGCCATCCGCTTGGCGACAATCTTAGATATGATCTTGTTGGTGAAGGTACAGAGGCTGATTGGACGAAAGTCTTTAAAGGTTTTGGATTATCTTTCTTGGGGATAAGGATGATATTGGTGTTAGGGTTATATACTAAAAGCATCACTTTTGTAGTAACCTTATTTCCTTAAATTTTGAATGAGAATCATATGGACAAATGTTTGCATATTGTATTTGTTGCAAGTGTTAATGCAAATGTCTGATATTCTATATTGTAGATAATATGGTGTGTGGTGTCACACAGAAGATCATATTATCAGTTTCCTATGGAGTATATAAATAGTTCACAACCTAGATGGACTTGGACAATCTATTGGAAAGGTTGTAGTGTAATATGGTATTAGTCTATCATGACTATAGGTTTACACTAGTACACTTTGTGTGTATTGAACAGGACCACTTGAGGTTGTTCTCTTTGTACTGACTACATAAGAGAACAAACACCTTTGTTATTATGGATGCTTGTACTCTTAATCCGAATATAATAACGGACATGTATATGCAATGTGCATTACTTTGACTCATAAAAGAGTGAGATTCATTATGGATCAACAACCTCTATGAATTGGGTAATAACATTGTATGTATGATGGGCTGTTGATTATAAATAGAATCCATGTCCCGATACATCGGGTTGATGATGTCTTCTTAAGGAGCTCATAAGGATTGTCATGTAAACCCTGTAGGTGGATTATATCCGACATGACAAATAAAGTTGAGCGGTACTACTTAAGGATAAAAGATGTCGAATCAATATAGTTGTCAGTAACTTAATTTGATCGACGGACATACGATATCTTAATATGGGGAGCCAAACGAGCATATAATAAAAGGAGCCCATAAACATAATTTAGGATTAGGGAGGTAGTACAACAATAGCTCATTAGTGGACCGAGCTATTGTTAATGGGCCTGGATTGTGTGTTCGGGCTGAACACGGGATATCCAGATCCGTTAGGAGGCCTAACCCTAATTTCACCTCATGGTCCCTGCCGTAGCCTATATATGTCCTCTATTATCTGGCCGCCAGATTACTGATCAGAAATCTGAAATTTTCTCTAAATTCGTGATTCACGTAAGGAGAGAAAGAGAGTGCTGCCAAGGAGAAGAAAAGGTTGGAAGATCGTTGCCCACACGACGTCCAACTCGAGGAAGGAGTACGTGCAGAAGATCTTGGGGTCGTCCGCTCGAGATTGTCAGGAATTACTTGTCTCCTTTCTGCCGCAGGTATAATTCGTGAACCCTAGTTTCCGCCTATGAAGGGTTAGAACACGTATTAGATATGTTTAACTTTCTATCGATCAATACGCACACCAAAGGAAGGGTCCTGGGAATCTCCAGTTCCATCAATTGGTATCAGAGCCACTTTGGATCTACGTATTGATTGATACGTCCATGTTGTCCAATAAAACTTGCGCTATGTAATAGTCGGTAGATGTAGATCTGTTCTAACTCGGTTTTGCAGGCATCTTAGATCCAACTATTATGGTCCAATGCATGTTTTTTGATTGTGTTGTTTAAACCACGGACATGTCGTGGACGTTGTTGTTGTTGTGGATGTAACTAAAATTACGAGGGTTGATCATGCTTATTAATTTAATTTTTCAATCTAGATTATGTGTGAACTCCTTCGGAAGGCATATGATTGATGTAATTTTAATTATTTTTGATCAATTGTGATGGTGGTGGTGGCTGTTTCTGACGCCGGGCGAGATGCTGGTTTTGAGCAATCCAGAGGCAGACAGATGATTTTCGATGATTTTCGCAGCGCCAGATTTTGGATTCGGATAGTTGAGGACGGAGCAGCAAAGATGACCATAATAGTTGGATATTTTCTCTTATTTTTGTCATTTTGCTTTTTCTAATTATGCATGTTTATTATTGTGTGGTTGTTTTTTTGAAAAACCAAGCCTACATTAATAATGGACAACATGGACATAATATCAACTAGTAGAAAAACCCTCATTGTTAAATAACTAAGTGGGAGAGGATTTTTATTTAGTATAAATCCTATGGTCTTCATTACTGGTTTGTAGGTGATGTAATTATACTTGCGTATTGGCTTTAGTGCTTTCCTCCATATCGAATGGGTATAATTATGGATCACCAGTACAAACTTCCTTAGGGATAATTGTAGAAAGTTACCTAGTATGTGTTCACTTCTCCATCTGAAGGAACTCATTACAAGGTAATGGACTTAGTATTAAGTAATGGTATACACTTAGATACAAATAATGGTATCCTTCCCATCGGAGTCACTGCTATTATTTGTATGACCAGAGCAAGACCAGCATATTAATTTTATTTATCATAAAGTTATATTGACATGATAGTAAAATTAATAAGAAAAATCTACTTGAACAAAGTTGAATTTGTATACGTCCACACTATCGTGGCATGCTAAATTTATGGTGTTCAAGGTGTTGGTAAATTTCTTATTATTGTTTTGAGGGAATCAATATTTAGTTAATTCAAAAAGTTTTTTTTGCCCTACATAATTTTATTTATGTGATTCTCAGGATTTTAAAAAATGGGTTCTTTCAGTCCACTTATGGTGATTCTTAAAGAAAACAAACTTACTGGACCTAATTATATTGACTGGAAACGTAATTTGGACATTGTTCTGACTGCTGAGGAGTACAAATATGTACTTGTTGAGGAATGCCCACCTAAGCCTGATGCTAACTCTGATAAAGTCAAAGAGGCTTATAAAAAGTGGAAAAAGGCAGATGAGATGGCGCGGTGTTACATTCTGGCATCTATGTCAAATGTACTGCAACATCAGCATCAGGCCATGACCACAGCTTATGACATGATGTATAACCTCAAGGAACTCTTCGGACATCAGAGTAGAGCAGCTAGGCAGTTTGCTATGAAATGTTTGATGAATACAAAAATGGCTGAGGGGACACCAGTAAGGGATCATGTTCTCAAGATGATGGGTCATCTGAATGAGATGGAGATCCTTGGTGCTGAAATCGATGGGGAAACCCAGGTCGATATCATTCTCGGGACTCTGCCTAAAAGTTTTGACAATTTTTGCCTTAATTACAACATGAACAAAAGGTTATATAGTTTGGCAGAACTTACAAAAGAGCTACAGGATGCTGAATCTCTCTTTAGGCAGAGTGGTCATGTTTTTGTTTCTGAAAAGGCTTCTACTTCTAAGCCAAAAGGCGGTAAGAAGAAGAATAACATTCAGAAACAGGCAAACTTAGCAAAGAAGGGCATGGGACCTCAAGGCGCGGTAAAAAAGCCGAAAGGCAAATATTTCAAGTGCAAAGGGTCAGGACATTGGAAGACTGATTGTCCACTTCTCAAACAAGGGAACAAAGAAGGTATATCTCATTTACTAGTAGTTGAAACATGTTTAGCGGTGTTATCTACCGGCACCTGGTGTGTAGATACAGGAGCCACTAATCATGTCTGCAATACATTGCAGGGGTTCCAGGAAACCAGACGACTCAGTGATGGAGAGATATGCTTGTTCATGGGTGATACTACAAAAGTATCGGTCGTTGCATTAGGAGATGTTACTTTATCTTTTGGTAGAAATAAGTCTTTGACATTGAGAGATTGTCTTTATGCACCTTCACTTAGAAGGAATTTAGTTTCTGTTTCTATGTTAGTTAAGGATGGATATTCAGTTTATTTTAATGACAATATTGTTATTAGAAAGAATAAACATTTTATCTGTTCTGGTGCATTGGTTGATAATTTGTATGTCATTAATCCTATTTCGCCCACAATGCAACTTATGGAAATGAATAATATGTCATCTAACTTAAATAAGAGAAAAGAACCTTCTTGTATGAACCAAACATATCTTTGGCACTTACGATTCGGGCATATTAACCTAAGAAGGATTCAAAGACTGGTTGAAGATGGACCTTTGAGTTCATTGGAAGTGGAGGCACTACCAGTCTGTGAATCCTGCTTGGAAGGTAAAATGACCAAAAGGCCTTTTACGGCAAAGGGGTATAGGGCCAAAGATGTGTTGGAATTGGTTCATTCTGATTTGTGTGGACCCATGACTATCCAAGCTAGAGGTGGCTTTGAATATTTTGTCACATTTATTGACAATTATTCAAGGTATGGATACATTTATTTGATGCGCCGTAAGTCTGAGTGCTTTGAGAAATTCAAAGAGTACAAGGCTAAAACGGAGAAACGTCATGGAAAATATATCAAGTCATTACGATCAGATCGTGGTGGCGAGTACCTCTTTGGAAAGTTTAGGGATTATTTATCTGAGGCTGGGATTGTATCCCAATTGATCGCACCTGGAATGCCCCAACAGAATGGTGTAGCCGAAAGAAGGAATAGAACTCTTATGGAGATGGTTAGATCAATGATGAGTTATTCGGATTTGCCAGATTCATTTTGGGGATATGCCTTAGAGACTGCAGCTTATATTTTGAACTTATTTCCTTCTAAGTCAGTACCTCTTACTCCCACAGAGCTGTGGATTGGGCATAAGCCTAGTCTGAAACATGTTCGCATTTGGGGTAGTCCAGCACATGTGCTGAATAGGAAAACAGATAAGTTGGAATCTTGTACAGAAGTACGCTTGTTTGTAGGTTATCCAAGAGGAACGAAAGGAGGTTTATTTTATAGTCCTAAGGATCAGAAGGTCATTGTTAGCACCAATGCCCGATTCTTAGAGGAAGACTATGTGATGAACCATAAACCCACAAGTAGAGTTGTTCTAGAAAAACTGAGACGTGAGACACCAAGTACTTCAGTACCAACAGTACAAGAGGATGAACCACAAATAACTGCACAACGTGTCACAAATGTTACACCACAACCGATAGTGCCTCGTCGTAGTGGGAGGGTTGTGATACAACCTGATAGATATATGTTCTTGGGAGAGTCATCAGATTTCGTCCCTGAGGAACAAGATTATGATCCCTGTACCTACAATAAAGCACTCCAAGATAAAGATGCAGAGTCTTGGCAAAAAGTAATATCTGAAATAGAATCTATGGATTCTAATCAGGTCTAGGAGCTTGTAGAACCACCCGTTGGTGTAAAAGCCATTGGATGCAAGTGGGTCTATAAGAGAAAAAGAGGATCAGACGGTAAGGTTGAAATCTTTAAAGCTCGGCTTGTAGCAAAAGGTTTTACTCAAAGAGAGGGTATCGATTATGAGGAAACCTTTTCTCCTGTAGCCATGCTTAAGTCTATTCGGATTCTTTTATCTATTACAGCTCATCTCGATTATGAGATTTGGCAAATGGATGTCAAGACAGCTTTCCTTAATGGAAGTCTTGAGGAAGATATCTATATGAAGCAACCAGACGGGTTCATTGAAAAGGGCCAGGAGCATCTTGTTTGTAAGCTCAAAAAGTCCATTTATGGACTTAAGAAAGCTTCCAGATCTTGGAACATATGTTTTGATCAGGTGATAAAATCCTATGGATTTGATCAATGTCAGGATGAATCATGTGTATACAGAAACTGTGACGGAAATGTGGTGGTGTTCCTAGTACTTTATGTGGATGACATCTTGCTCGTTGGAAACAATGTGAAGGTATTATCTGATGTAAGGGTATGGTTATCCAAACAGTTTGATATGAAGGACTTGGGAGAAGTAGGTCACATCCTTGGGATCAAAGTTCTACGAGATCGCAAGAAAAGGACGTTGGGCTTATCCCAAGATTCCTATATCGATACTGTACTAACTCGTTTTAGTATGTAAAATTCTAAGAAAGGTTTCTTACCTTTTAGACATGGAATTGCTCTATCAAAGGAGCAGTGTCCGAGGACACCTAAAGAGATAGAGAACATGAAGGCAGTTCCTTATGCTTCAGCAGTAGGAAGCTTAATGTATGCAATGCTATGTACGAGACCAGACATCTGCTTTACCGTAGGCATGGTCAGCAGATATTAGTCTAACCTAGGACAAGAGCACTGGACTGCCATAAAGCATATTTTGAAGTACCTGAAAAGGACTAAAGAGTATATGCTAGTTTACCAGGCAGATAGTTTAGTTCCCTTGGGGTATACAGACTCAGATTTTCAGTCAGATAGGGATTCCAGGAAATCTACCTCAGGTTATGTGTTTACTTTGGGAGGTGGAGCCATTGTGTGGAGGAGTATCAAGCAAAAATGTATTACTGATTTCACCATGGAAGCCGAGTATGTGGCAGCCTCTGAGACAGCCAAAGAAGCGGTTTGGCTCAAAAACTTTCTGTTGGACTTGGATGTGGTACCTAGTTTGCCTAAGTCTATTACACTTTATTGTAATAATAGTGGTGCAGTGGCAAACTCGAAGGAACCACGAGTCCATAAGACAGGCAAACACATTGAGCATAAGTACCACCTGATACGAGCTTTCATAAAGAAAGGAAAAGTTGCTTTGATCAAGATAGCATCAGCCGACAACCTAGCTGATCCCTTTACAAAGAGCTTACCAGCTAAGGCTTTTGACAGTCATGTTGAGGGAATGGGAGTCAGATGTGTAGCAGCATGGCTTTAAGTATAAGTGGGAGATATGTAATAGTATACTGAAAAGCAATGCTTTGAGTATAAGTGGGAGATTGTTAGGGTTATATACTAAAAGCATCACTTTTGTAGTAACCTTATTTCCTTAAATTTTGAATGGGAATCATATGGGAAAATGTTTGCATATTGTATTTATTGCAAGTGTTAATGCAAATGTCTGATATTCTATATTGTAGATAATATGGTATGTGGTGTCACACAGAAGATCATATTATCAGTTTTCTATGGAGTATAAAAATAGTTCACAACCTAGATGGACTTGGACAATCTATTGGAAAGGTTGTAGTATAATTTGGTATTAGTCTATCTTGACTATAGGTTTACACTAGTACACTTTGTGTGTATTGAACAGGACCACTTGAGGTTGTTCTCTTTGTACTGACTACATAAGAGAACAAACACCTCTGTTATTATGGATGCTTGTACTCTTAATCCGGATATAATAACGGACATGTATATACAATGTGCATTACTTTGACTCATAAAAGAGTGAGATTCATTATGGATCAACAACCTCTATGAATTGGGTAATAACATTGTATGTATGATGGGCTGTTGATTATAAATGGAATCCATGTCCCGATACATCGGATTGATGATGTCTTCTTAAGGAGCTCATAAGGATTGTCATGTAAACCCTGCAGGTGGATTATATCCGACATGACAAATAAAGTTGAGCGGTACTACTTAAGGATAAAAGATGTCGAATCAATATAGTTGTCAGTAACTTAATTTGATCGACGGACATACGATATCTTAACATGGGGAGCCAAACGAGCATATAATAAAAGGAGCCCACAAACATAATTTAGGATTAGGGAGGTAGTGCAACAATAGCTCATTAGTGGATCGAGCTATTGTTAATGGGCCTGGATTGTGTGTTCGGACTGAACACGGGATATCCAGATCCGTTAGGAGGCCTAACCCTAATTTCTCCTCATGGTCTCTGCCGTAGCCTATATATATCCTCTATTCTCTGGCCGCCAGATTACTGATCAAAAATCTGAAATTTTCTCTAAATTCGTGATTCACGTAAGGAGAGAAAGAGAGTGCTGCCAAGGAGAAAAAAAGGTTGGGAGATCGTCGCCTACACGACGTCCAACTCGAGGAAGGAATACGTGCAGAAGATCTTGGTGTCGTCCGTTCAAGATTGCCAGGAATTACTTGTCTCCTTTCCGCCGCATGTATAATTCGTGAACCTTAGTTTTTGCCTATGAATGGTTAGAACACGTATTAGATATGTTTAACTTTCTATCGATCAATACGCACACCAAAGGAAGGGTCCTGGGAATCCCTATTTCCATCAGTTGGCGCATGAAATCGAATTAGGGTAACTGGCCCCTTGGAGAAAGGCAGTAGCGGCTTCGACTAAGTCATTTTTAATGATGTCCCAGCAATCTCTGAAGAAGATGCCGTTGAACCCATCAGGCCCCGGGGCACTGTGCTCGTTAATGGACCAGACCGCTGCTTTGACCTCCTCCTCTGAAGAGGTGGCCAGCAGGGTCTCGTTGTCATTATCGCTAATGAGGGAAGGGATAACCGACAATAGCGTCTCGTCTTTAGCGACCCGCTCTTTGGTGAATCGGCTGGAGTAGAAGTTCACGGCCGCGGCCTGAATCCCAGCCTGGTCATCGACCATGTTGTCATTGTCATTGAGAATCCGGTATAATTTTAATTTGTTCCTGCGTCCTTTTACGCACGCATGTCCCAGGTCAATCTGGCTTTTTGCTTCCAGAATTTATTTTTTACTCTTAGCCTGGATTTAAGAAGAGCTCTGGCGAGGTTTAGGGATGTGCGGGTCTCTGGAGATTTGTTAATGGCAAATGTGGACTCCGCGCGGGTGACGTCGTCCTCCGCCTCTCGTATAGCCTGGAAGATGTCGCCGTATGCCTTTTTGCTCCAAGATGATAGGGCCTTTCTAGTGGCTTTGAATATATATATAAATATAAATATCAATATAAATATAAATATAAATATATATATATATATATATATATATAAATATATATAAAAAAAAATATAAATATATATATATATATATATATATTTTTTTTTAAATATATATATATATATATATATATATATATATATATATATATATATATATATATATATATATATATATATATATATATAAAAGATTGAAGGTGGATCACAGATTGAATTTATATGTATATATATATATATATAAAAATATATATATATATATTTTGGCAAAGGAAAATTCATTAAAAAGAGACACAACAGTACAAGAATCTAGGCCCACAGGGGGTGCCCAGTTTTCAAAATTCAAAAAATAAAAAGAGAGGCGCTCGGTCCGAGGGTGAGTCGGTCCGCACGAATGCGGGAACCGAGGGAAGCATGGTCCGAGGGGTTTCGAGGCGTCAGCGACGCGCTTCCCAAAGCGCTCAGCGCCCGGACCGAGGAGGAGCTCGACGCTAAGCTCGAGGATGGGCCTCGACTGAGGGGGAAGGGCGGAGGGGCCTCGGCGTAGGGAAAAGGGCGGGGGGGGCCGCGGCGGATGGGGGGCTCGACCCCGGGGGGGCGCGGCGGAGGGGGAACCGGAGAGGGGGCTCACCCCGGGGCAGAGGAGGCCTGGGGGAAACGGGGAGTCGGGAGGTGGAGGAGCCACCGGAGAGGGCGGTGAGCCTGGGGGAGCTGCCGGAAGGGGGAGGGGCATCCCGACGGGGGGTGCCTGGGGGACGACGGGAGGATGAGCTCGACTACGGGGAGGCTGGGCGGGGAGTGCTCAACCCAGAAAGAGGAGGAGGGGAAGCGGAGGGGCGGAGTAGGGGCTACCGCGGAGGAAGGTGGTTGGGGAGGGGAGCCGGGGGTGGCGCACGGTGGGGCCTCTCACCGGCGGGGAGCAGCCCAGGCGAACTGAGAGAAGGGGAGCGGAGCTGCAGCCGGCTTCGGGAAAAGGGCGGTCAGATCCGCCGCGTTGGCTGAAGTAGGGACCGTCGGAGGGGGAATTGGCGCTGGAGGAGGGGGAAGAGGCACCGAGGGGCGTGAATCGGAGGCTGGAAGGAGAGGAAGAGGGAGAGGAGCTACTCCATGGCCGCCGGAGGCAGGGGTGCAGGCGGTGGACGAAGTCGATGGGACGATGGGCCACCGCAGAGGGAGAGACGCAGGTGGCGGCACGACGAGAGGAGCAGCAGGTGGAGGGGGCAGCGGGTTAGAGGAAGCCAAGCCCGACGGGGCAGGGGACGACCCCGACGGAGGACCGAGGAGGGAAGGGGTCGGAGGACCACCAGGGGACAGACGACGGGGGCCTGCACCGAGATCGTAGGCTGCGGTGATGCCGGGCACGACGAAGGCATCGATAGGGGCGGGAGGGGAGGAGAGAAGGGATGGGGAAGCCGGACGGTAAGCAGCCGCTGGAAAGGGGGGAGGAGAACCCCCACATGAGGGAAGGCATCCAGGCGGGGGGAGGCTGCCAGGCGCATCCCGGCCATCCAGGGGAGCTGGGGCGGTGGGAGGGGAGGGGGCCACCAAGGAGGGAAAAGGAGCAAGGCGGCGAAGGCGCGCCGAGGGAGCCGCCGGGCCAAGCCAGCCAGCCAAGAACGAGGAGAGGGGGGTGGAAAGCCGCGGCGAGCCGAGGGGCTCCCTCCGGTGGAGATCGGCAGAGCCAAGGGGGAGCCTTTGGCATCCTCTTCCGTAATGTTCATGATGCATCCTTCTTTTGGGATTGAGAAATCTCTTCTTAACATTCAAAGTAAAGTGAAGAAATGCACACCACACAAAATTTTCATGAAGTACTCCACAATACTACTATTTTATCATCAAAATTTTGTAGAAACTTGCTTAGTTCATCAAAGCTTTCATTCGGTGCAGAGGCAGAGGTGGCGGCACGGGTGCACCTCCACGGATGTCGTACTGCATCCTCCGTTCCTGGTCTATGCAGCTGGACTCCGCATCTTTGGTCTCCCCGATGGCAGCCTCGGTGCTGGTTATCCAATGGCCCCGCAGATCCTCACTACATGGCATCCGCCCATGTCAATCCTCATTACCTTCAATCGTCCTGACCGGAGTTCTCGTACCCTATGCTGACCCTCGTCCTTGCAAACTACCTATCACCACCAGAGCAAGACCACGTATGTTTCAGAATCGACAAACCCGTCTCTTGTCGATTCCTATGCTGAAACGATTGAAGAAGACTTGACACACATCACCAATCGAGAAGCCACCTGACCGGAATCACAATCCCTTCACCGCGAGTTCAAAGCCTGTCTCCTCACCACTATAGGCGATGTCGACCATTTTATGCGCTCTTTGTCGTCGAGAAGCCCGTACGTCGAGTTCTCTGTCAAGTTGATGCCATCATGGCAAGCCGATTCCCTGAGCGCTAGAACAGACTTCACCCACGATACGACGCTGCACCATGCGTATATCAATCAGTCACACGACCCCCTGGTCTCATCTTCTTGTCGGTCGACGAGAGCCTCCTAAGAATTTCCTCCCCCAAACTGACCAGAACGAACATCTGCTGCCAAGTCCCTGTCATCCAGCCCAGAGCCCCTCGAGTCTAGACCCGTACCTGCGCGATCAGACCACCCATCCACTGCGACACTATCAGAATTCCCCAGACCAGCTGTAGAACTATTTGTCGTCATTTTGTGCACTAGCAATCGATCAGCAGCAGCGTCCGCACCTCAGCCTTGCTTCCACACGTGAGCCTGACAACCGTGCGAGAGTTGACCAACCGAGAGCTAGCCTCGCCACCACCTATGCGTCCTCGCCAGATCAGCAAAGCCGCCTATAGTCGTCCGTCATGCGTCAACCACCTCTCTTCTCTTGTTTAATTTATGGCACGTTTTTGTTTTTATTTTTGGCTTTAGAGCTTTAATCATAGCCGTTATTTAAATCTAATCCAATGAATAAGATTGGGATGATAATGGGGTGGACAGAACAGGGGGTGAATCCGATCCCTCCTTATATATATATATATATATATATATATTTTAAGGAACCAGAACTTTATTGATTGACAGGCGCAAAATGCCGAAGCCTATATAAGAAAATGCGCCGCGCGCGACGCGCGGCCCATAACAAGGAAAGAAACTCGAAGTGTTGCCCACAAAACGGTCGCTGGACCGAGCATCAGAAGGTTAGGCGGCCAAAGCTAGCCCCCAAGGATATATATATATATATATATATATATATATATATATATATATATAAAAATATATATATATATATATATATATATATATATATATATGAAAACCCCTCTCCTTTTATTGAAAAGGCCCAAAAAGCAGAAGCCCGGCCAAGTATACAGGATACAAAATGACAAAGCCTATACAAGTATACCATCAAAAGGGAACGAAGAGGGGAGGAAGAAGCTCCACTAGCAGGATCTAAGGGAGGGTAGAGGCCTAAAATGAACTCGGAGTGTGGGAGCAACGGTTGCTCCACTTACGGTACTGACGGAAGACTTTCCGAGTGATCTGATCTGAAGAGTATTGGTGGCCTTCATATCTCGTCTTGTTACAATTTTTCCATATCACCCACGTGGCGGCCGCTGCAACGATCTGGTGGCCGTAGGAAGCAGTGCCCCAGGCATCCGCCAGATCGTGGAAGCGCCCACCGCCCGGCTCAATACTGTAGAGCTGATTAAGGGTCCTCCACGAAATGCCTAGCAGGGTCCCTTGACAAAAGATGTGATCGATGGTCTCCATCTGACGATCCGGGCAGCAATTATAGGTTGACGCAAGACTAAACCCGATGGTGTTGAGGATATCGTCGGTGGGCAGTCTCTTGTTTATGGCTCTCCACATGAGTATGTACCACTTCTTGGGGATGCAGCTTTGCCAGTAGTGCGCAATGGGGTGATACGGCAAACCTGGCCTAAGGATAGCATTCCTCGCGGACCTTACTGAGAATGCCCCTGAAGTATCATGCGACCATCTAAGCACGTCGTCTTCACTGCCAATGGTAATACCGGACTGGCGAATGCTAGACACCGCTTCATCACCAGCCCATTCCCAGATTTTGTCCCAGTGCCAGTCGTTGGTGTAGAAGTTCCACAAGTCTTTGATTCTGATGTTTCTCGGGGTAACCCGCAGACAAGGGATTAAGCTGTCCCGGGTCCATCGCTCCAGGAATGGGTTCGACTCACCGGTGCCCAATATGAGTCTTATCGCGGGCTCGGCGAGGTCGCGACCAACAAGGATGCGACGCCAGGCCGCCGATGATCTGCTATTGGATATGGCCAGAGAGGGGTGAATGTGTTTGAAGTACCTGGCCTTCATGAATCTGGTCCATAAGTTCTTGCTTATGCGGAGTTTCCACCACAATTTTATGGAGAAGTAATTAACGATGTGGGTGAGCTTAGTAAATCCTAGACCTCCGGCCTCGGGAGGTCGAGCCATCGATTCCCAGCTAGCCCAGTGGTGTTTGTCGAGACCATTGCAATGCCCCCAGAAGAAGTTACAGTAGATCTGTTCGATCGAATCAAGAACCTTCTTCGGTGGGGAGCACGCAGCCAGAGTGTGGATAGGGATGAAAGCAAGAACATGATTGATAAGGATCAACTTGCCACCCAGGAACAAAGTGGCATTATACCACCCTTCAAGTTTCTTCCTGATTCTAGCGATCAGGTTCTCAAAGATGCGAGTATTAGATTTTTCGTACACCAGGGGACAACCGAGATAGTTGAACGGGGGATGGGCAACTGAAAAAAAAGCTAAGTTAGAGAGGTTGGTGGCGTACTCTCGATTGATGTTATGGTGGGCGTATAAAATGCTCTTGGAATGATTGATCTTCTGACCCGAACATCTGGAGTACCTCTGCAGGGTTTTGTGGACCACATCTACCGCTCCAACATCCCCCGAAGAGAAGATGAGTAAGTCGTCTGCGAAAGCTAGGTGGGTGATAATAGGGCAGCCGCTGGAGGTGTGATAGTGTTGGAAGTTTGGAGTACCGACCATATTGTTAAGGTTTCTACTCAGGGCGTCCGCGGTAATGATGAAGACGGTGGAGGATAGGGAGTCGCCCTGTCTAACGTTACGACTGGATTTGAAGAATCCGCCCGCTTGGCCGTTGATAACCGTGGAGAACCACGAGTTGCTGATGGATCTCCACACGGAGTTGGTCCAGGCTTTCGAGAAACCGAAAGCTCTGAAAACCCAGATCATGAATTGCTAATCCAGCCAGTTGTAGGCTTCTTCTATGTCAATCTTAACGGCAATGTTGTCCCCTCTAGCAGGAAACTTCATGCAGGTGATTAACTCTTGGGCCAGCATAATATTGTCCTGGATATTTCTTCCTTGCACAAAGCCACTTTGTTCCTCAGAGATTATCTTAGGTAAAATTCCTGCCATCCTCGACGCGATAATTTTGGAGATGATTTTGTTGATGAAGGTACGAAGACTGATGGGGCGATAATCCCGAAATGACTCCGGGTTGTCTTTTTTCGGGATGAGGATGAGGTTGGCGCTGGATATGGCTTTGGGATATGTGGCACCCTCGAAGAAGGCGATGGCCGCGTCGGTGATGTCATGCTTGATAATGTCCCAGCATTTGTGAAAGAAGACACCAGTGAACTCGTCAGGGCCGGGGGCACGGTGCTCGTTCAAGGCCCACATCGCGTCTTTCACCTCCTGGACCGTCGGCGTACGTTCCAATTGGGCGTTATCGTTGTCATTAATGAGTCTGGGGATTTGATCGAAGAAGGGTCTGTCGATATGGACAGTCTCTTTGGTGAATAATTTGGAGTAGAACTCTGCCGCAGCTGCTTGGATACTATTTTGGTCAGTAATGATGTTCTCGTTGTCGTCTGTCGTACGATGGATGGCTAGCTTCTGTCTGCGACCATTGACGCAGGCATGGAAGAATTTTGAGTTTCTATCCCCCTCGCTGTCCTATTTCAATCTCGCTTTCTGCTTCCAGAAGTCGGTCTCCACCTTAAGACGGAATTTGAGCATGGCTTTGGTGAGGTTCAGGGCAGACCTGGCAGTGGCCGATCGCTCCGACGCAAAATGTATTTCGGCTCGGGTGACATCGTCCTTCACAATCCGTACGGCTTGGAAAATGTCCCCATAGGCAATTTTGCTCCAATTGGATAGAGCTTTCCTCGTCGCACGGAGTCTGTTGCTCACCCGCAGAAGGGGATTGGGGGAGTCTTCCCGGTTCCAAGCTTCCATGACAGTGCCCAGAAATTGGGGATGATCAGTCCAGAGATCTAGGAATTAGAACTTCTTTTTGGGAGGGCTGGCGTGGTTTTTGATTTCAACCAGCAGAGGGGCGTGGTCGGATTCGGTAGAGTTGAGATGGGACAAATAGGTGGTGATCCCCATGCCATGCCAGCGATCGTTCGTGAGAGCTCTGTCCAATCGGAAGTATTGTCGACGGTCGCCTTCCTGCGTGTTGCACCAGGTGAAGGCTTTACCGGTGAACTGAAGAGTAGTGAGGTGTACATCGAAGATAAAATTGATGAAGTCTTGCATGGCCAATGTAGAAGGAGGACGCCCTCCGATTTTCTCTTCTCTGTAGGTGATCGCGTTGAAGTCCCCGATGCACAACCAAGGAGAGTTGATGTGGTTGAGGTGGATGTTAATGGGGTAGTTCCAGAGATGTTTCCGTTCGGCAATTTCACAGCTACCATGGACTGCGGAAAGGATGGTGCGCTCAGGAAGCGATGGGTGTTCCCACCAGCAAGTGAGGGCCTGCTGAGAATCCTGGATGACCCCGATTTTGACGTCCGTCATGCCGAGGATCCATATGTCATTTCTGTCGGCTATGGCTGTGGGGAGGCCTAGCTGTAACTGGATTGATTTTAATCTTTTGGAAGGGATTTTCGGTTCGATGATGATGAGGATGTCAATCTTGTGGATTTTTTGCAGTCCAGAGATTCTCCTTAAAGTGGGTTTGTTCGCCAGTCCACGGACGTTCCATGATAGGATGTTCAACTTTAATGAAGTTGGGGGTAGGTTTTTTTGTTCCGCCTGGTGGCGAATCTGGTTAGAATGGTTTTGTTATTAACAGAGGCTTTGCGGGTCTTATCCCCACTTGTGGTGGGCGCTTCTGTCCGTGGGGAGGTAATAATGCCCCCGCTCGAGGGTGACACCTCCGCCAATGACGAGGATGGAGAGTCGCTTGGGGGTTGCTCTGGTGGATCCATGGGAATATCGACCAATTCCCCTACGGAGTCCAAGGTGGGATCTTCAGAGGGGATGACCAGGGAGTCACTGGCGCTCCTGATCAGCAGAATAGTTTGCTGGAGGGGGTAACTTACGGCTTGGACCTGAAGTCCTCTCCGCACTTGTTCTGGCCCGAGGATAGCTAAGGCTTCTTCAACCGGATCTTCGATGGGGCTTAGAAGGACAGCGCGGGTGGTGTCGGTGATTACTTCGTCGATCTCCTTGTTCGGGAAGGTGTGACCTGGCTCGATGAGATCAAGTTCGGCCGTTAGGTAGCTTGTCTCACCTGGTTCCGCTTCTTCCGAATCTAGGACGTCGAAAGGGTTGGAGAGGGTGAGATCGCCGGCGTTGCGGGGGGACAGAGCTGTGAACAGGGTTTTGCTAGGTTGCTCGCTTCGGTCGGTCTTTCCGTCGCTGGATCCGAATCGAATGTGCATGTTTGGACGTGGCAGAATGGGTGACGAGGGTGTCATTCCTTCAGTTGGCTCCGTGTCTCTCCGGGTAGCTTTTTTCTTGAGTTCTGGGTGAAGGCGGTGACAGTACTTCGTGAGGAGGCCCCTTAACTGGCAATGATTGCAGAACAAAATATGGTTGTCGTAAAGAACTTGTTGGGTGTGGGAGCGGCTTCCCAGCTCTATAGTGATGAAGTTGGGTGGTTCGGTGGTAAGGTCGAGTTCCACACAAATTTTAGCATAGTGGGCCTTGGTTAGGTTGCTGGTCTCTGGGGCTGCGGCCACGTACGTGCCGAAGGAGTTGGCGATGCGCCTAAGAGCCGTTGGAACGAAGCATATGAGGAGAAGATTGGGCAGGGTCACCCAAACTATGACTCTCGCAGAGTCTTCTTTGGTGGAAAATCCTGGTGACCATTTGATGATCTTCATCATGTGGGCTCCGATCCTGCATGTGCCTTTGGACCACACCATTCTGTGGTCTGTGTCAGAGGAGAGATGGAGAAGAATATGCTTGGGGTCGAGTGGGGCAACCCGGTAATTTGCCGAGAGGCTCCAGCTAGCAATCTCTTCTTGAACCCTGGAGAGTTTGGGGGCAGCCGGTGGAAAACTTAAGAACAAAGGTGTGGGGGAATGAGGATGACAGGGAGGTCAATTCCGAGTCGGTGAAGGGGACCGTAGGAACTGAGGATTCTGAGGGGAAATAAATGTCCGGAAGGCTGACGTCGTGGAGAAAGAGACCCTTCTGGGGTGCCAAGTCCGGTCGGAGAGCTGCGGCGAAGGACCGCTGAGCGGGTCCGGACGGGGAGGGGACCTTGGTCGCTACCCCGGTGAGCGGGGACTGTGGCAAGGAGGGGCCAGACTCGGAGTCGGGAGGGGAGACAATGGGGCCAGCCAATAGAGGGCTGCCGGAAGCGGAAGGGGTGTGACGGCATTACCCCGAGCATGTGGGAACGGCACTGAAGGGGCCACCGCGGGCGGAGGAGGAGGGATAGAGGGGGTGATAGCGTCGCGGACTGCTCCGGAGGTAGGGTCAGTGCCGACGACGCTCGAGGAGGGTATAACTTCCGAGGTCCCTCGAAGGAGAGCGCCGGGGGGGAAAGGGTCGGTTGGCTGCAATGCGGAGGACACGATGGCTGAGGGAGAGGAGCCGGTAGGGAGACAGGTGGAGGAGATTAAGGTTGCATCGGGGATGACGGGGTCTCGAGAGGGGTGAGGGGAGGGGATGGGAGGGGGGACCCCTGGGGTCACCAAGTTGGGAGCGTAAAACTGCGAGTGAGGGGCAATCCCGACAGTGAGCGCTGACCTGGAGGAGGAAGGATACGCAAGGGAGTTTGTGTCCTGCGTAAAGGGTGAATGGGTATATATATATATATATATATATATATATATATTTTATATATATATATTTTATATATATTGATAATTTATAAAGTGTTTTAGAAAGTTGTTTAGATTTTAGGAGTTTTGATAGGAATTTTATTGGATGATTCTGAAAGTATATAGGCGTGTATATATGTATATTTGTATATACATATAATACATACATACATATTTAAAATAGAGAATAAATATATATATATATATACATATAAATATATATATATATATATATTGGATTCTATGAGGTTTATATATATTAAGTATTACTGTACAGTTATAAGGGATTAGAAAAAAAATATATATTCATTTCTATTTATCGCGAGATATTGAATATCTCGCGATATACAGTATATACCTAAACCGACTGTGTGTTCAGCCGCAGAAACATTCGAAGGCCGGAGTCGATCCAAAAACCCTCAATTCTCGATCAATTCAGCGCAAATCTTTTCCTATAGGACTCCAACCATATTCTCCACAAGAATACATCGAATCCAATTCAAAATTTAATTAGAATTGATCCAATTTTTGAGTTAAACATTCGATAAACCTGCGTATTCTCGAAGATAAAAAAAAGAAAACTTCTTCGATCTCGAACATGGAGAGCTAATCTCCGACCCAGAGCCTCCGAGCAGCACCCAAAACCCTAGGCGCACAGTCCCAGACGACTGCACCACCTGCTCGTCGCGCACGTCATCGTCAATCACCGGAAATCCGCGTCGAACAGAGGGAACTTTGTTTTCGTTCAGCTGCAAGGTACCCCTTTTCACCAACTCGATTCTTCACGTACAATTCTAATTTTTTCGATACCACGAGTTGTCGTAGATAGCCCACATGACCCCGTAGATGACCCAACAGTTGGTTTTCTTTATTGTCGAACCATCGCATCGAAAATCCGATACAAATATTCCGAAAAAACTGATTTCTACAACAGTATACACAGAACCATGTACCCCTATTTAGAGACTTTTTTCCATCAACCTAGTAGGATTATTCTAGAAATAATTAAACTGTGAAATAGACCACCTGTAGCACTACGAGTCCTTTCTTTTAGTTTAAATTTTTGTTCATTGTATGCCATGAATTTCGAACCCAAAGTTTAGGGAAAACAGTTTTTAAAACAGTAAATTTTGGAAAACACAACCGATACGTCGTACGTCCCAACAAACCGGGCGATGTGGTCACGTACTATACGCATCGAAAGGCGCGTATGGATGTTGCCGACGTGTGGGAACTGACGGGACTCGATTTCGTTGTGTGTGCGCGACGAAATCAGTACGTATCCGTCGAGATACCTCCGTATCGACATTTTACAAACTAGCCCATAACTTCGTGCACGTTTGTCGGATCGATGCAAAACTTACGCCATCAGGACCGTATCATTTTTCTGGTCCTGTATGCCAAGTTTGGTCCGATTATGAGAAGGTTAATTGGAACGCCAAATTGGCGGGCCTGCGACCCGCTCTGACAGGCGATTTTGTGCACGGCCTGCCAGAATTCAACTTTGGACATACGGTTGGATTTGTCTCCTCAAATCGGACTTATGGACATGTAGTTTAACGACTTTAGAGACCGTAGGTTCTGGCACGCATTTCGGTGTAAAACGGGTCCAACGGCGGATATCATTTTGACCCGAAATTTTGATTTTGCCCCTGTTCCTGAATTGGACTTTTGGATAGGCGTTTCCTAAGTATTTCTTTTATGCCAAATCTGTTCGTGATGTTTATTTCAGCATCCGAGGTTGTTCGTAGAAGTGGGCTTTCATTGCTTTCATATTCTGACGATTTGAGTCATCAGGCATCGCCATTCTGTACACTACCCCAGGCAAGATACCTTGCCACCGCTGTTTATTTATTTAGCTCATATTTCATATTTCATGCATTATTCATTATTTTTTTTATGCAAAATAAACTGTGATGCATGGCATAACTTATTAGAACTTACTGTTCAGTTATATTTACTGCTATGTATTATTTTCTTACCCATTAAACATAGAGTTAAGGGACCACCCTTTGTATGTTGCATTCATAGGCCTTGACACATTTGTACCACGTTATTGTGAGTCACATATAGAACTCGGACATGCGTGACTGGCTGGCCACTAGTACGTATAAGCCGTGCGATAGGTTTAATCGCTAATAGACATTGCATGCATAGTTTGAATTAGCGGTTAATAGGGGTTATATGTGTTGTAGATACAACATAGTAGGCATTGGGCGGGGAGTACATATCCTTACCGTATGGGCTACTTTACATATTTTCCTTGTGACCGAACGCTCCACCGGAGATGCGGGTTGACGACCCCTTATTACTGCTGGCCACTGACTTTCCTTGAAACTGTTGGCCGCCTGATTCCCTTGGGGACCTCCTCGGTTCAGTGCATCATGAACTTCCTGGTGCAAAGCGTCGCCTCGACGATCTTGGGATGCAAGCAGTTCTCTGATAAGCCCTACCAAAGGTCCCTCATCCTGTCTAGCTGGTTGAACGGGCGGAGCTGCCTGAACTGGAGGTTCTGAGCCTCCGGGAAGCATAACTCGGGAGGCTACTCCAGAGTGCTGAGCTTGATCTTCCGGGTGCTGGGGTGCTTGCTGAGCTTCCTCTGGCTGGTTGGCAGGTCCGGAAGCAATGCCGCTGAAGAAGACGACATAGGGAACAGTAAGGAAGGACCAGGACAGATCAACGATACAAGCATGTGATCAGGTCAAGATTCTCAGAGTTTTGAAGATACGAGCAGAGATCAAGGACGAATATTGATTGAGACATCTATTCGGTAAACCCTCACATTTCTTGAATGCCAAGACCTGCATGGGCCACCACTTAAACCATGTCACGCCCCAGAACTAGAATACTGGAGAGCGGAGGCAGACATAGCCAGCTACGTATATTGAAATAGAATACATCTCAACTATACGGTCACGGCTGTCTAGATATGAGGGTTTACTACAAGCCAACAGTCTCTTAAGGTCAAGCCTATTGTCTCAATCTCAAGCAATTAACAGAGTTACAAGATATTAGAGCATCAAATATATATATATAAGGTGTCCCAAATATTACATATTGGATGATCATGAAGCTAGTCGTACAAAATGATAGGACTAGCAAGAGTTCAGTCATACATGATCAACCCTAGGATTTGTTAATCATGTTTATAGCCCGTAGGCAGACAGTAAATAAATGTGCATCGAGCTAACAGGTGCTCGTCGGCTAAACGCCTCAAAAGAATAAATTTACATATAAGTGGGTGAAACAAAAAGGGAAAACCCACTCGTAGCCCGGGTTCCGTCTAGTATTCACCATTGGGCTGGAAGCTTGGTAGATCCTCGGGAGCTGCTCCGAAATCTGGCCACACAAAACCAGCTGGGTCAAACCCCAGAAAGAGCAAGTGCCACAAGGAGGCCACAAATAAGAACAAAAGCCAGCATATCAGAACATAAAGGATAAAAGAAAGTACAAGTAGTAAAGTACACAGGGCGATAAATGACTAGGGACGTGGAACCATTCCGGGAGCCAGGTTACAATCCTTAAACCAAACAAGGACCGGGGTTGTAACCCTTCGCCTGAATAGCTCATTGTCTCTACTCATTTATCGTTAAGATAAGGAAAACAAACATGCTCAGGATATAGCAGGTACTGGAGCTAGACAAGACTTAGACAAGGCTGGACATCATGCATTCACAAGCGGCCAAGCAATTACTACGGATTACTACTTTAACTAACTAGGGTTATCACAAGCCTAATTACTAACAAGATACAAGTGAGAATTTCCAGTCCCAAGCCCTGCAGACTATCCAGTTATCCTTCCGCAGGTTGAGAGTTATAGGTGGGTACATTGCCCGGGAGACAAATGTACCCTTAGGTGACTTAGAGGGTGCAACACATGAAAGTGTGCTGGAAATGTGCTCTACTCGTCGGCAAGCTACAAGTCCATTAAAGCGCCCAGATAACGAGATTGCCTATGACTGGGAATTCTCCATGTTCTAGTTTGATCTAATAATTAGCCTAATCCAATTTAGCGCGAGTCCCTGGCCGTGGTACCCAGGAAGTCACGTCCTAAACATGATGCAAGACAAGACAAGTGGATTACACAAGCAAGCAAGCAGGAGCACCCACAGTGTCAAGTTGATTATACGAGTCAAGTTACAAGTTACAAGTCAAGTCAAGTCAGGAGTGCGCCGCCACGGGCCACTATCAAGTTATCAAGATAATTCATGTCAGGGTACTGTCAGGAGTGTGCCACGACGGGCTACTATCATGTCAGGTTGGTCATGTCAGGAGTGCATCACTACGGGTCACTGTCGTGTTATGCTAGTTCCTTGCCATACCATGCCATGTACCATAGTCATTCCAAACATATTAAGTAAAAATCAGGGGTCAGGGGGTTAGATTGCGCAGGTGTCATCTGCGCAGGGTGCCAAGTGCGCAGGGGCACAGGGCGTAGGGGCAGATTGCGCATGAACAGACTGCGTAGGAGTGAACTGCGCAGGGGTGGATTGCGCAGGGGTGGATTACACAGGGGTCGAGTGCGCATGGGTGGATTGCGCAGGGGTTGAGTGCGCAGGGGTTACTTTGTGCATGGCTGGCTTGCGCATGGCTAGCTTGCGCCAGCGTAATCCAGCGCAGCACAAAGTACTGGCTGAGCCTATACGCAATCGGCCATGCGCTAAAGTGCACAGGCCGGGGTGCGCAAACGGTCAAGTGCTAAAGTGCACTGGCCGAGAGCCTTCACCAAGGCTGAGATGAACTCCTCAAGAACACCAAAAACTTTAAGTCTTCATAACTTAGCCAAATCAAAACCAAATCTAGATTTCCAAAGTTCTAACTTGAGTAAAATCGAACTCTCTTCCACATGGAAGCATCATAACATGCAAAAATCGAAGTTTAATGGATCAAAACCAAAGATTTTCGAAAATGGTTAAAACCTAGATCTAGAAAAATGAAAGCTCCAAATCCCAAAATGTCAAGTTCTAAAGTTGTTCTCCATGGCCTAATCTTGTTAATGGACAAATAAAAAGTGGTTCTTATTTGATGGCAAGGTGCACTTGCCTATGGTGTGGTGTTGTGTGGAAGAAGGAAGAAGAAAAAGAAGTTAGAAATTAATGGAGAAGTAATGAGGAGAGAGAATGGTAGGTGGAGTTTTAATGAGAGTAGGTTGTAGTGTGTTGAGGGAGGAATGTAGGTTAAGGTGTTCCATTCATGATGAACCAAACCAAACCAAACCAACTCCACAAAATAAAACCAAGCCATGGTCCAAACCCATTTACGAGAAACCAAAATCCGCAAGTCGAGAAAATAAAATACGTGCCAAAAATCAAATTACGAGTACAAATACGAAATACAGGAAATGGGGGTGACAACTCTACCCACCTTCAAAGAATTTCGTCCTCGGAATTTAATCAAGAAGCTAGAGATTGCCATGACAAGCTATACTAAACACAGGCAAGCTACACTAAGCAGTTCAATCATACAATCATACAATACAAGCAAGGAAGGGAAAGCATAAGGCACAAGGAAGACATTATACCTTACGAGTCAAACAGGTAGGGGTATCGCGATCGGATGTCCTCCTCACGCTCCCGTGTTGACTCACCTAGAGAGTGATGACCCCAAGCAACACGGACTAAGTTAATAGTCTTGTTCTTGAGCGTCTTTTCTCTCCGGTCCAAAATAGACACGGGCCTCTCCTCATACGAAAGGTTGGTACCAACAACCAATTTCGAATGATCTAGGATATGGCTCGGGTCTGGGATATACCGTCTTAATTGGGATACATGGAATACATCATGTACCTCACTTAGCGACGGCGGAAGAGCGAGACGATAGGACACATCACCTACTCGCTCTAGAATATCGAACGGCCCTATATACCTAGGACTAAGCTTTCCCCATACGCCAAAATGAATGATGCCACGGGTAGGCGAGATCCTAAGGAATACATGGTCACCGACAGCAAATTCTAAGGGACGCCGATGAGCATCGGCCCAATGGCGCTGGCGATCCTGAGCAACTCGGAGGTGATCTTTGACTCTCCTGACCACTTCAACCGTCTGAGAAATCAGTTCTGGACCGAGCATCTGTCTCTCTCCGACATCGTCCCATGCTAACGGGGATCTGCACTTCCTACCATACAGGGCCTCGAAGGGTGCCATCCGGATACTGGCCTGGAAACTATTGTTGTACGAGAATTCTACCAGGTGCAGGTGATCCTCCCACGAACCACCGAAGTCAAGGGTACATGACCGCAACATATCTTCAAGAGTTTGTATAGTACGCTCTGACTGTCCATCTGTCTGCGGATGATACGCTGAGCTGAACTTGAGACGAGTCCCCAAACTTTGATGAAGACTACGCCAGAAGTACGATGTGAATCTCGTATCCCTGTCTGATACTATACTGACTGGCACTCCGTGAAGTCGGACGATCTGCCTGAGATACATTTCTGCTAGCTGCGCCGTCGACTGTCCAACTCTAAATGGAAGAAAGTGTGCCACCTTGGTAAGCCTGTCCACAATGACCCAAATAGCATCTCTGCCTACCGGAGATCTGGGTAACCTAGTCACGAAATCCATGGTAATGTGCTCCCATTTCCATTCTGGGATCGGCAAGGGTTGAAGAAGTCCAGCTGGCCTCTGATGTTCAGCCTTGACCTGTTGGCAAACCAAACATCGAGAGACATACCGGGCTATCTCCCTCTTCATACCATTCCACCAAAAGTGCTGACGAATATCTTGGTACATCTTCGTGCCGCCTGGGTGAATGGAGTACTGCGAACTGTGAGCCTCTGCCATGACTTCCTGTCTGATATCTCAACTGGGTACAGAAAGACGAGTGCCGTGTCGAAGTGTACCATCTTCATGGATGCATAACTCTAGCCTTCTTCCTGCCTCGCACTCTGCTCTGAGCCGCTGAATCTTGGAATCTGTTAACTGTGCGGTCCGGACCCTCTCAAATATGGTGGACTGAATCTGTAGACTGGCTATCAAGGCCACATTGGAAGGAAGAATTACTTCAATTCCCATCTTCTGAAGATCTGCCAATAGCTCTGGTTGCGCCGTCAGGAAATAAACTCCGGCTCTCCGGCTCAACGCATCTGCTACAACGTTGGCCTTCCCTGGATGATACTGTAAATCCACATCATAGTCCACCAGTAGCTCGAGCCATCTTCTCTGCTGCATATTAAGATCCTTCTGGGTGAAAACATACTTCAGGCTCTTATGATCAGTAAATATCTCCACTCTGTCTCCGTACAAGTAGTGCCTCTACAACTTAAGTGCAAACACTACTGCTGCTAGCTCCAAATCGTGGGTCGGGTAATTCTTCTCATGATCACGGAGTTGACGTGACGCATAAGCAATTACCTTCCCATGCTGCATCAAAACACATCCCAATCCTCTGCCTGAAGCGTCGCAATAAACTGTGAATCCTCCGGTCCCATCTGGAAGGGTGAGAATGGGAGCCGTTATCAAACCTCACTTCATCTTCTCAAATGATTCCTGACATTCTGCTGTCCAAACGAATAGCACATCCTTGCGGGTCAGCTGGGTCATCGGTGCTAAAATCCTTGTAAAATCAGAGACAAACCGCCGGTAGTAGCCGGCCAATCCAAGAAAGCTGTGAACCTCTGCCACTGAGCTGGGTACTGGCCATGACTCGATGGCCACAATCTTCTGGGGATCCACTTCTACTCCTCCTCTGGTAATGATGTGACCCAAGTAAGAAATGCGATCGAGCCAGAACTCGTATTTACTGAACTTGGCGTACAACTGGTGCTCTCTGAGAATCTGGAGGACGACTCTGAGATGCTGCTTGTGCTCTGCTTCACTCTTGCTGTAGACCAGGATGTTATCAAGGAATACTATCACAAACTGATCCAAGTAAGGCATAAAAATACGGTTCATGAGGTCCATGAACACTGCCGGCGCATTGGTCGCTCCAAAGGGCATAACTAGAAACTCCCAATGCCCGTACCTAGATCTGAACGCCGTCTTTGGGATGTCCTGCTCTCTGACTCTGATCTGGTGGTATCCTGACCGCAAGTCTATCTTCGAGAAAACTGAAGCCCCTTTGAGTTGATCAAACAAGTCATCTATCCTTGGAAGAGGGTATCTGTTCTTGATTGTCACTGAGTTCAAGGTACGATAATCTACACATAGCCTAGACGTACCATCCTTCTTTTTCACAAGAAGCATCGGGGCTCTCCAAGGCGATCCACTTGCACGAATGAATCCCTTGGTCCTGAGTTCTTCAATCATCTTGTACAAAATCTCCAACTCTGAAGGCACCATTCTGTAGACTCGCTCTGATACTAGTGCTGTCTCAGGAATCAAGTCAATGGTGAACTCGATCTCCCGCTCTGGTGGCATCCCTGGAAGTTCCTCTGGGAAGACATCTGGAAACTCTTCAACTATCCGGGGCAACTGCACTGCTGCTACTGCCATCCGCAATACTGGAGGAGATGGCTCTACTGTGCCTCTGGAAAATGAAAACTCTGGCTCTCCGGGAATACTAAAGACAACTCTGCCAACATGGCAGTCTATCCTAGCATAATGGTTCCTCAACCAATCCATGCCTAGGACTACATTATAGTCTGCCATAGGGAACTCTATGAGTCTAGCGGGGAACTCTCTACCGCTAACTACGATCCAACACGAGGAAAACACTCGATCTACTCCCACAAGACCATTACCAGTAAGTATATTGAGCCTCACTGATAATGACTCAGGCTCTAATCCTATCCGTGTCGTAAATTGTGCAGACATGAATGAATGCGATGCACCAGAATCAAATAATACAGATGCTAGAAAGGTGTTGACGAGAATAGTACCTGCCACTACCTCACCTGGTGCAACTTCTTCTTCCATGGTCATCATCATAGCCTGACCTCTAGCTGCGGGTCCTCTCTGCTGGAAACCCCTCTGCCAACTCTGTGCTGGAGCCTGGGTGAACTGCTGCTGGAAGGCCTGGGCCTGGGGCGCCAATGGCCTCGGTTACTGCTGTTGCTGCTGCTGCTGGACTGGAACTGGGGCTGGTCCTCTCACCGAAGAACTAGAAAGGTTGGATGATGATGGACCTTCCCTATTTGGGCAGGTCCCTATCTAGTGATCTGCTCCTCCACAAGCCAGGCACAACCCCTGTACCCTACGACACTCTGCCACTACATGGCCCGGCTTCCTGCAACGAGAACATCCCACCGCGGAAGGCTACTTCCGCTTCTGCTGCTGCGGGTACGTCGGGGTCGAATGCTGAACCGACGTCACTGAGGCCGCCCGCCTCGGAGTTCCAATGGTTATACCCCTAGCTGCCGGGGCTGGAGCTGAAGATTGGTGCATCTAGTTGTGGGACCGCTTCCTGCCTCCGGTCCTGTCCATAATTCTCCGGGAGGTATACTTATGCCTCCTTGCTGCCTTCAACACTGCATCGAACGTCTGGTGCTCGAACTGCTCCACAGCTAATAATATCTCTAAATGCAGCCCCTGCTGGAACCGCTGGGCCCTATCGAATTCGGTTGCCACCAAGGTGGGGGTGAACCTACTCAGCCTGGAAAACTCGGTCGCATAGCCATCGACCATCCTGCCTCCATGCTTCAAGTTGGTGAACCTGGTCTGCAGGATGTACCGTGCCACTGCATCAAAGTACTTTGTCTGGAATCTCTCTCTGAACGTCGCCCAAGTAACTGGTGCCGCTAACCCCATGGCCTGAGCTGCCCACCAATCGCGAGCCAAGTCTAGTAACTGTAGCCGTACCACCACCACCTTCTCATTCTCAGGTGTCCTAGCTGCTTCCAGGACCACCTCGGTATCTTGAAGCCAAGCGTCCGCGGCAATCGCATCTTCACCGCCGTCAAAGAAGGGAGGGTTCAAGCGCTTGAAACTGTTGGCCGCCTGATTCCCTTGGGGACCTTCTCGGTTTAGTGCATCATGAACTTCCTAGTGCAAGGCGTCGCCTCGACGATCTTGAGATGCAAGCAGTTCTCTGATAAGCCCCACCAAAGGTCCCTCATCCTGTCTAGCTGGTTGAACGGGCGGAGCTGCCTGAACTGGAGGTTCTGAGCCTCCGGGAAGAATAACTCGGGAGGCTACTCCAGAGTGCTGAGCTTGATCTTCCTGGCGCTGGGGTGCTTGCTGCGCTTCCTCTGGCTGGTTGGCAGGTCCGGAAGCAATGCCGCTGAAGAAGACGACATAGGGAACAGTAAGGAAGGACCAGGACAGATCAACGATACAAACATGTGATCAGGTCAAGATTCTCAGGAATTTGAAGATACGAGCAGAGATCAAGGGCGAATATTGATTGAGACATCTATTCGGTAAACCCTCACATTTCTTGAATGCTAAGACCTGCATGGGCTACCACTTAAACCATGTCACGCCCCAGAACCAGAATACTGGAGAGCGGGGGCAGACATAGCCAGCTACGTATATTGAAATAGAATACATCTCAACTATACGGTCACGGCTGTCTAGATATGAGGGTTTACTACAAGCCAGCAGTCTCTTAAGGTCAAGCCTATTGTCTCAATCTCAAGCAATTAACAGAGTTACAAGATATTAGAGCATCAAATATATATATATAAGGCGTCCCAAATATTACATATTGGATGATCATGAAGCTAGTCGTACAAAATGATAGGACTAGCAAGAGTTCAGTCATACATGATCAACCCTAGGATTTGTTAATCATGTTTACAGCCCGTAGGCAGACAGTAAATAAATGTGCATCGAGCTAACAGGTGCTCGTCGGCTAAACGCCTCAAAAGAATAAATTTACATATAAGTGGGTGAAACAAAAAGGGAAAACCCACTCGTAGCCCGGGTTCCGTCTAGTATTCACCATTGGGCTGGAAGCTTGGTAGATCCTCGGGAGCTGCTCCGAAATCTGGCCACACAAAACCAGCTGGGTCAAACCCCAGAAAGAGCAAGTGCCACAAGGAGGCCACAAATAAGAACAAAAGCCAGCATATAAGAACATAAAGGATAAAAGAAAGTACAAGTAGTAAAGTACACAGGGCGATAAACGACTAGGGACGTGGAACCATTCCGGGAGCCAGGTTACAATCCTTAAACCAAACAAGGACCGGGGTTGTAACCCTTCGCCTGAATAGCTCATTGTCTCTACTCATTTATCGTTAAGATAAGGAAAACAAACATGCTCAGGAGATAACAGGTACTGGAGCTAGACAAGACTTAGACAAGGCTGGACATCATACATTCACTAGCGGCCAAGCAATTACTACGGCTTACTACTTTAACTAACTAGGGTTATCACAAGCCTAATTACTAACAAGATGCAAGTGAGAATTTCCAGTCCCAAGCCCTGCAGACTATCCAGTTATCCTTCTGCGGGTTAAGAGTTATAGGTGGGTACATTGCCCGGGAGACAAATGTACCCTTAGGTGACTTAGAGGGTGCAACACATGACAGTGTGCTGGAAATGTGCTCTACTCGTCGGCAAGCTACAAGTCCATTAAAGCGCCCAGATAACGAGATTGCCTATGACTGGGAATTCTCCATGTTCTAGTTTGATCTAATAATTAGCCTAATCCAATTTAGCACGAGTCCCTGGCCGTGGTACCCTGGAAGTCACGTCCTAGACATGATGCAAGACAAGACAAGTGGATTACACAAGCAAGCAAGCAGGAGCACCCACGGTGTCAAGTTGATTATACGAGTCAAGTTACAAGTCAAGTCAAGTCAGGAGTGCGCCGCCACGGGCCACTATCAAGTTATCAAGATAATTCATGTCAGGGTACTGTCAGGAGTACGCCACGACGGGCTACTATCATGTCAGGTTGGTCATGTCAGGAGTGCATCACTACGGGTCACTGTCGTGTTATGCTAGTTCCTTGCCATACCATGCCATGTACCATAGTCATTCCAAACATATTAAGTAAAAATCAGTTCGTGACAAAAGGCGTAAGGATATAAAATGGACGTAAAATATCTAATATAGTACGAATATATATAGGACTATAGAAGAGCCAAGCTTAGAGAAATAAAACCAAAACTCCAAGAGCCAATGGTTTGCGCAAGGGGTCAGGGGGTTAGATTGCGCAGGTGTCAGCTGCGCAGGGTGCCAAGTGCGCAGGGGCACAGGGCGCAGGGGCAGATTGTGCATGAACAGACTGCGCAGGAGTGAACTGCACAGGGGTGGATTGCGCAGGGATGGATTGCGCAGGGGTCGAGTGCGCAGGGGTGGATTGCGCAGGGGTCGAGTGCGCAGGGGTTACTTTACGCATGGCTGACTTGCACATGGCTAGCTTACGCCAGCGCAATCCAGCGCAGCGCAAAGCACTGGCTGAGCCTATGCACAATCGGCCATGCGCTAAAGAGCACAGGCCGGGGTGCGCAAACGGTCAAGTGCTAAAGAGCACTGGCCGAGAGCCTTCACCAAGGCTGAGATGAACTCCTCAAGAACACCAAAAACTTCAAATCTTCATAACTTAGCCAAATCAAAACCAAATCTAGATTTCCAAAGTTCTAACTTGAGTAAAATCGAACTCTCTTCCATATGGAAGCATTAAAACATGTAAAAATCGAAGTTTAATGGATCAAAACCAAGGATTTTTGAAAATGGTTAAAACCTAGATCTAGAAAAATAAAATCTCCAAATCCCAAAATGTCAAGTTCTAAAGTTGTTCTCCATGGCCTAATCTAGTTAATGGACACATAAAAAGTGGTGCTTATTTGATGGCAAGGTGCACTTGCCTATGGTGTGGTGTTGTGTGGAAGAAGGAAGAAGAAGAAGAAGTTAGAAATTAATGGAGAAGTAATGAGGAGAGAGAATGGTAGGTGGAGTTTTAATGAGAGTGGGTTGTGGTGTGTTGAGGAAGGAGTGTAGGTTAAGGTGTTCCATTCATGATGAACCAAACCAAAACAAACTAACTCCACAAAATAAAACCAAGCCATGGTCCAAACCCATTTACGAGAAACCAAAATCCGCAAGTCGAGAAAATAAAATACGTGCCAAAAATCAAATTACGAGTACAAATACGAAATACAGGAAATGGGGGTGACATGTTGGACCATGTTATGATCGGATCTTACTTATTTTTATTGAGCAGTATTTATTCAGTTTATGTGGCATGTACTTTTGTATCTTGTTACGTCCCTCTGAGGACCTGGTGATCTCTCTAGGTATAGGTGTGCAGGACTTCCCGCAGGAGTATGGCTCCGGTATAGACTCATCCTTCATGTTCGAACGAGTTGTACCTTCAGATCACAGCTGTCCCTATTGGGGTGAGGAGTTTATTTAGTCATCATTTCTTATTTTATTTATCTTAGAGGTTGGACTTTATTCCTTTCCGTTTATTCTAGAGCCGGTAGTGGATTTGTCTCCGCCCGACCAACAGCTATATTTTGACATTTACTTTGATTCATGAGATACCATTTTTTCTT
Organism: Iris pallida; assembly: GCA_029216955.1. Classification (NCBI taxonomy): domain Eukaryota; kingdom Viridiplantae; phylum Streptophyta; class Magnoliopsida; order Asparagales; family Iridaceae; genus Iris; species Iris pallida. The sequence goes on from JANAVB010043018.1 coordinate 638,434, forward strand.
ATATTTTGTGTAGATGAGACGTAGTTTTTACCTGTGACTGTCTATTATTATTCATATTACAGCTTATGTGTGTTGTTGAGATTTTCATATATTGGAGCATATCTCATGTATATGCAGCTGGCATGCTACGTTCCTAGTCCTACGTATTTTAGGACTGGGGCATTACAGCCTGGCCGTTAATGACTGTGGAGAACCACACATTGTTGATCGATCTGAAAATGATGTCAATCCATGGTTCGGAGAAGCCGAAGGCCCTTATTACCCAGATTATGAATTGTCAGTCCAAACGGTCGTTCGCCTTCTCCATGTCAAGTTTGATGGCCACGTTTCCCTCCCTCGACGAGAACCTCATGCACGTGATCATCTCTTGAGCAAGAAGGATGTGGTCTGATAAGTTGTGACTTTTGACAAACCCGCTTTGCTCTTCGAAAATGATCTTAGGGAGAAGATCGAACATTCGATTGGCGATGATCTTGGATATAATTTTGTTGGTGAAGGTACAGAGGCTGATCGGACGAAAGTCTTTGAAGGTTTCAGGATTGTCTTTTTTGGGGATAAGGATGATGTTGGCGCATGAAATCGACTTGGGGTATCTAGCCCCTTGGAGAAAGGCTACAGTAGCTTCGACTAAGTCTGTTTTAATGGTGTCCCAGCAAGTTCTAAAAAATACCCCGTTGAAACTGTCCGGCCCCGAGGCGCTGTGCTCGTTAATGGACCAGACCGCCGCTTTAACCTCCTCCTCAGAGGTGGTGGCCAGTAGGGTATTGTTATCATGTTCGCTAATGAGGGAAGGGATAACAGAAAATAACGACACGTCCTTAACAGCCCGCTCTTCGGTGAAGAGGTTGGAGTAGTAGCTCACTACATCAGCCTGAATACCAACCCGGTCGTCCACCAGGTTACCGTTGTCATCAAGAATCCGGTGTAGTTTTAATTTGTTTCTGCGACCTTTGACGCAGGCATGAAAGAATCTAGTATTTCGATCTCTGTCGGTGTCCCAAGTCGATCTGGCTTTTTGCTTCTAAAACTTTGTCTCCACTCTCAGCCTGGATTTAAGAAGAGCTATAGCGAGGTTGAGAGAGGCGCGGTCCTCCGGGAATCTGGAGCTGGTAAATGCGGTCTCCGTACGGGTGACATCATCCTTCGCCTCCCTGATAGCCTGGAATATGTCTACGTATTCCTCTTTGCTCCAAGATGATCGCGCCTTGCATATGGCTGAATGTTTAGCGACCATCCGGGCCATAGGGTTAAGAATCGAGACGGAATTCCAGGCCTGAGTAATGATGTGCTGGAATTGGGGGTGATGTCACCAGAAGTCGAGGAAGCCAAAAGCTTTCTTGTTGGTGGTGTGGTTATTGTTAATTTGGACAAGGAGAGGAGAGTGGTCTGATTCAGTAGAGTTTAGGTGGGAGAGGTTAGTGATCAGGCCCATGTCGGACCAACCTTCGTTGATCATCGCCCGATCTAAGTGGGAGTACTGTCGCCGACGACCCTCCTACATGTTGTACCAGGTGAACTCGCTGTCGTGGAAGGGGATTGGGGTGGGGTTTCCGAGAAAGGTAAAGTTGTTGAAATTGTCCTTCGCTAGCTGGGGTGGAGGTCGACCTCCAGACTTTTCCTCTCTGTTAGACACTGTATTGAAATCTCCGATGCAGAGCCACGGAAGTCCCTGAGAATGGACCGCCAGCAGGTCTGCCCAGAGCAGTCTGCGCTCGAAGATGTCACAACTGCCATGGACCACGGAGGGACTTGAGGGCTGGGTGCTCAATCCAATATGTAAGGGCCTGGGGCGAGTCTTAGATGATGCCAAATTTGAAGTCTTGTGCTAGTAATATCCAGATGTCATTGCCGTCGGCGATGGCATGCAAGAATTCTAACTTTTGTTGAGTGGCTTAGATTATTTTTTGAGGGATTTTTGGTTCTATAATGATAAAGAGGTCTGTGCGATGAGTCTTCTTGAGGCTGAGGATTCTGTTCATCGTCGGTTTACTGCCGAGACCCCTCACATTCCAGGAGATAATGTTAAGCATCTGATGAGGGAATAGGGTGGGAGTGACTGTGCTTCGTGGCGGACCTTGTGGTCCTTGCCGTCGTCTACTTTTGATTATTTTTGTTCTTCTTGGAGGAGGTTTTTTTGTTTAATGTGCTGGTGGACCTATTGCTTCCAGTTTCTTTGTTAGTTCGACTCAGGTCGCTGCTTCCCTCGATGTCAGTAGAGGTAAAAGCTGGCTCGTTGTCTTGTTCTTCCAGGACGCATGGGGTTGCTACGGTCCAAAAATCTTGCTTCTTTGGCTTGCCAAAATCTGTCGGTTAAGGCTTGCGTAAACTTAGTTTGAGCGTCCAAAGGGTGAGTGGGGAGAGATCGAAGGGGTTTCGGGTCTGCCAAGAGGGTAGCTTTGGGGGATCGTGGTGCCTCAACCTGTTCGGAGCTGCTCGCCGACGAGACCTTATCAGGTTGTTGAGAGTGGTCGACGGGTGGTTGGGTGGAGTGGTATATCCTATAGGGGAGTGGGATGGTGGTGTCAGTTGGGTTGGGTAGTTGGGTGATGAGGGCTATATCAGCGTCTGGGTGGTGAGAGAGACCGCTGAGCTTGGGGCCATCTTGTTGTTCGGGGGTGCTAGAAGGGAGCTCGCTGGAGTCATTGTGGTCTTCATCGGAAGTAGTGCCTGATAGGGGTTCGAACATGTTGAGGAGGAGGAGGGTGGAGAGAGTGAAAGGGACGATAGAGGAGGTGGTCATGGCGGTCAAATGAGGGTTTGGGCGAGTCTGACCGTCGATATGAGGAATAGGGTCTAGATTGGAGTTGTGGATGATAATGGCAGAGCTGGTCGTGGCAGTCGTGGCGGTCGTGGCGGGGTGACTTTGAGTTGTTGGTACACGTGGGGGGCGCGTGGTAGCCTTCGTTAGTTCGGGGTGAGCGCGGATGCAGTGCTGTATTAGGTGTCCGCTCATCTGGCAGTATTTCTAGAAGATTATATTGTTGTCGTAGATCAGCGGTTGACTGTATGTTTGATTTTCGAGCTTGATCTCTATGATTTTTGGAGGGTCATTCGCGAGGTCTAGCTCAACACAAATCTTCGCATAATTGCAGTTGGACAGGTTCCGAGTTTCTTCGGCGATGGCTACCAAAGTCCGGAAGGAGCTGGCTATTCGTTTGAGAGCAGCTGCGGGGAAGCAGACCAGGGGGAGATTGGGTAGGGTGATCCATGTAGAAATAATTGTTGAATCAATTTTTAGGTTGAAATCGGGAGACCATTTGACTACTTTCGCGATCTGTGTGCCTATTCTGGCCGTGCCCATGGCTCGGACTAT
>JANAVB010043018.1:646746-654246 GCA_029216955.1 Iris pallida
ACGACCGGAAAAGACGGCCGCATCAGGGTTTCAGTTTCAGGACTTCTCCCTACCTGAGGTTCCCTATCCTTCTCCAGCCTCCTTGCCAACGGTCCCCTTCTTCGTTTAGAAGATGGCATCGCCGTCCGACTCATTCCCCCACACTTTTGTACTCAAATTCTCCTCGGGCTGTCCGAAGCTCATCCGAGTGCAGGAGGTCATTGCAAGTTGGAAGCTTACTGCGGTTTACCGGGTGGCTCCCCTAGACCCTAGCCATATTTTTCTACACCTATCCTCTGTTACTGACCACCACTCTGTGTGGTCCAAGGGCACTTGCACTGTTGACTCTCACCAGATGAAGATTATCAGGTGGTCCCCGGACTTCAGCACTAAAGTTGACTCTGCTAAAGTTGCTGCCTGGGTGACCCTACCTAACCTCCCCCTTATCTGTTTTGTTTCGACAGCTCTTAAACGCAGAGCCAACTCCTTTGGGACTTACATGGCTTCGGTCGCGAAAACAAGCAACCGCACCAAAGCCCATTATGCCAAGATCTGTGTTGAGCTTGATCTCACAAAAGAGCCTTCCAAACATATACTTATCGAGCTAGGCAGTCAGACGCACACCCATCAATTAGTATACGATAACCACATTCTACTCTGTAACCACTGTCACCTGCGAGGACACCTCACAACTTATTGCTTCCGACTCCACCCAGAGCTCAAGAAGAAATTCGGTCGGAAGGACAGCCCCACGGGTGGGAGAATGTCTCACAATCATCAGTCTCAATCACCCCTATTACCCGTACCCAACTCCCATATCAAATTTGAAACAAGCAAGGACGAGCCATCCGAGCCTCCTGGTAGAGCGATGATCCCCTACACACCTCCGTCTCCAATCTTGCGAAACAGTTTCGATGTCCTTTCTGGCTATGAGGAAACTGCCCTGACGACCGCCCTCCTCGTAGGCCCACATGACCCTCTCGATTCGCAGGCAGAGTCGAAGAATCCTAGAGAGCCTGAGGCAGAGCAAAAGGATCCCAGGGGGTCCTCCTCGGTATCGAGCCCCTGTCCCATATCCCCTTCAGCTAACCTTCTGACGAGTTACGATTCTTCCATCGATGAAGCCCTTGCTATTTTAGGAACAGATCAGATCCTTAGGGAAAGACAAGTCCTCACCGCAGGATACCCTCTGTCGGTAGCTGATCCCAACGGCAGCATCGAGGACATCCTCATCTCTCCGGTGGAACCCAGCCTGGACACTGTTGGAGATTTTCTTGACAACGCCGCAAACTCATCCATCTCTCCTGCCAGGGAACCACACACCGAATCCGTAAAAATGTTGGGTACCCAGATAAAGCCCAACACCAAAAAATTATATCAGAAAGAAGTGTCCGAGTCAACGAGCATACGCACCTGGTCTGCAACAAGGCAGACCAAACACATCTCCTCTAAGAAACATTAATGCTGAACATCCTATCCTGGAATATTCGTGGCCTGGCCAACAAACCAACCATGAGGCGTCTTTCTAGCCTCAACAAAATCCACAAGATCGATATACTAATCATCATAGAACCTAAAATCCCTCCCAAGAAAATTAAGGCCACTAAGTTGAAATTAGGCTTTAAACTCGCCATAGCGGGCATACATGACATCTGGATCTGTTCATCGACAGTCAGAATTGGAGTCATACAGGACTCGAATCAGGCTCTCTGGTGCTGGGTAGAACATCCTCTTCTACCCAAGCGGGCTATCATGTCTGCCGTTCACAGCAGCTGTGATATAGGAGAGCGCAAGCAGCTTTAGAGCGAACTTGTAGGTCTTTAACGCAGTCACTGCAACACCCCTTGGCTCTGTATTAGAGATTTTAATGCTATCACCTACAGAGAGCAGAAAACTGGCGGGCGACCTCCGCCCCACTCAGCCATGTTGGATTTCAACTTTACTTTCAACGCTTATCTCCAACCCCTTCAGTTCTCTGGCAGCGCCTTCACATGGTGCAACATACAGGAAGGCGACCGGCGGCAATACTCCCGGCTGGATAGAGTTCCCTCTAACACCCTTTGGCAGGATACTAAATTTTCTTCAAAACTTTACCATCTCAACACCACCGAATCAGATCACGCCCCTCTACTGGTTGAAGTTAAAAGCAAATCGGCCAGGATCAAAACACAACTTCTGCTTCCTTTACCTCTGGACCACTCACCCCCAGTTCAAGCGCATGGTTTAGGAGGCCTGGGCCAATGAGGACTCCAACGACCCTCTTACTTGCGTCGCTAATAAACTCAAAACCATGCGACAGGCTCTCTCGGCTTGGAGTAAGCAGGCATTCGGGGACATTTTTCAAGTGGTCCGAATTGCCGAGGATGATGTCATCCGAGCCGAAGCTCTAGTCGTAACTGACCAATCTTCGGAGGCTAGAGCGGCTCTAAACCTCATCAAAGCCATCCTCAAATTCTGGGTGAAGGTTGAGACTGACTTCTGGAAACAAAAAGCGAGGCTTAAATAAGATAGTGCGAGGAACAATAACTCGAGCTACTTCCACGCTTGCGTCAACGGCCGCAGACAGAAACTCACCCTTCATCAGATTGCAGATGACTCTGGCAACATTCTCACAGACCAAAGGGGCATCCAAAGGGAAGCTGCCAACTTCTACTCCAAATTGTTCACCAAAGAGACGGTTCACAGAGACAACTCCCTCCTGGCTGAGATCCCCTACCTTATCGACGACACCGACAACAACCAGCTGGAACTTCTTCCATCCGAACAGGATGTGAAAGATGCTATTTGGGCTCTGGATGCTCATAGCGTGCCAGGCCCAAACGGATTCACGGACATATTCTTCTGGGTTTGCTGGAATATCATCAAAAAAGACATTCATGAGGCGGTTACAGCATTCTTCCAAGGAGCGACTTACCCTAGAACCATCTCGAGCGCCAACCTAATCCTTATTCCTAAAGAAGATAGCCTAGAGACATTTCGGGACTTTCGGCCCATCAGCCTCTGCACATTCACAAACAAGATCATATCCAAAATTATCATATCGCGCATGTCAGATATTCTCCCCAAGATTATCTCTGAGGAGCAGATTGGCTTCGTCAAGGACAGAAACATTCAGGATAACATCATGCTGGCTCACGAGTTAATTACTTGCATGAAACTTCCGACGAGGAGGAACATCGCCATCAAACTGGACATGTAGAAATCGTACAATAGACTTGACTGATAATTCATGATCTGGGTTTTCAGGGCATTTGGATTCTTGTAAACATGGACCAATATCGTTTGGAGATCGATCAGCAACTCATGGTTCTCCACGGTGATCAACGGACAACCGGAAGGCTTCTTCAAAGCTAGCCGCGGGGTCAGACAAGGAGATCCCTTATCGTCTTCTGTTTTCATCATAGCAGCCGACGCTCTGAGCAGACTGCTGAATTGTATGACCAGAACTCCGAACTTCCAATATTTCTACACGGTCAGCGGGTGTCCTATCATTACTCATCTGGCTTATGCTGACAACATTCTTATCTTCTCCTCTAGGGATGCTAGGTCGGTAGAGGTGGTCCACAACTCACTAATGAAATACTCTAAATGCTCTGGCCAAAAGGTCAACACCGCTAAGAGCGTCATATACGCCCACCACAACATCAAGAGAGAGCATGCAATCATCATATCCAATATCACCTTATTCTCAGTCGAACAACCCCCTTTCAAATACCTGAGGTGCCCCCTTGTGTACGGTAGATCGAACGCCGCCATATTTGATGAGCTGATTTCAAAGATCGGGAAAAAACTTGAGGGGTGGTATAACGCTACCTTATCTCCGGGGGGCAAGATGATTCTCATTAAGCACGTGCTCACCTCTATCCCTATATATACCCTTACTGCCTGCTCCTCTCCTAAGAAAGTTCTAGACTACCTGGAAAGCATCTTTAATGATTTCTTTTGGGATCACAGTGACGGGCACGACAAACATCACTGGGCTAGTTGGAATTCTATGGCTAGGCCCACGGAAGAAGGAGGTTTGGACTTCTCTAAACTATCCCACATTGTAGATGCCTTCTCTATGAAGCTGTGGTGGAAGCTCCACACGAGCCAGAGTTTATGGGCTAATTTCATGAAAGCCAGATACTTTAAGCATATTCACCCGACACAGGCCATCTCCAATTGTCGATCATCTGTCGCCTAGCGGCGGATTCTCGTAGGGCGATCCCTGGCCGAACCGGTGATCAAACTACAATTGGGTAATGGCAAATCCCAGGTTTTTCTAGAATGTTGGGTGGGAGATACCGTGCACAATAATCGTATGGATGCTCCTGGGAACAGCAGGATCAAGGACCTATGGGACTTCTCTAGGAATGATTGGAATTGGCTCCAGATCAAAGAGTGGGCTGGGCGGAGGCTGAAGAGCGCATCTGCAGCAATAACCTTAAACTGGATGATGAGACCGATGCGCTGAGATGGTCGACCGAACCCTCCGGATACTTTTCAGTAAAGTCGACTAGAAGCACGATACGTGGCGTGGGGATGCCTGTACCTATCATCGTCGTATTTTGGCAGACCTGTATCCCAAAAAAGTGGTCCATCCTTCTCTAGAGAGCCTTCTGCAAGAAATTGCCTACCGATGACACCCTCACCGCCATCGGGTTTAGCCTTACGTCCGTATGTACTTGCTGCTCGGAGCTCAAGAGTGAATCCATCGATCATATCTTCTGTTAGGGAGAGCTCACAATTCTGGTTTGGAGGGCTCTCTACATCGGTGCGGGAAGAACCAGAGGAGTGGGTGCTTCAACGATCTCCTGGTATACTGGGCCTCCGCTTCCCACGGCCATCAGATCGTTACAGCGGCGGCTACCTGGGTCTTATGGAAGAATCGAAACAAGGCCAGATACGAAGGTCATCAATACTCCGGAATCTAGCTCATTAGGGAGACCCTTCGACAGTTTCTGAAGATCTGAGCCATATGCTCGCATGGTCAGGAGCCCTTCTGGGACACTATCCTCTAGTAGCCCCTAATTTTCTTATTTTTTGGGTTGTTTACTTTTTGGCCCGGCTGCTTTCGGCTGGTAGCTTACTTGTAAAGGCTTCGCCATTTTGCATCTTTTATGAATAAAATGGGGGAGGGGGGGTGTTCTTAATATATAGATATATTATTATTTTTTTAAGCAAACGAAACTTTATTGAAGCAATAGGCGCAAAATGCTGAAGCCTATACAAGTAAGCGCGCACAACGCGACAAGAGCAAAAGAAAGGATACTGCATAAATAATACACTTAAGGGGAGCCGGGTTTCGACGGCGACGGAAGGATCATGAGAACCCGAAAAAAGCTAAGCAAGGGCCTCCCAAAGAGTGTTGGGGGCATGGGAGCATCGTCTCCTAGCTTTTAGAATTTATCTGATAACCTCTCTGTACAACTGAGGAGGGGGGAGTTGACGGCCTTCATATCTAAATTTGTTCCTGTTCTTCCATAAGACCCAGATACCAATGCCGACAACGATCTAATGTCAGTGGGAGATGCCCCAGCTGGTCAGAAGATTGTAGAGGTCCCCAGTCGAGGGGATGAGGCTTAGTCTAAGGTAAAGATTGAACCAGATTTGACTCGCCAGCTCCCCAAAAAGGAGGACGTGCTCTACCGATTACGAAGAGTGCTCTGTGCAGCAATGACATCTGGATGTAAGGCTGAATCCGAAAGATCTGATGGAGTTATCCGTCGGAAGTTTTCGATGTAGTGCATGCCATATGAGGATGGACCATTTGGTAAGAATGCAAGAATGCCAAAACTTAGTGTACAAGGGATGCGGCACGCTACTGCCTCTGGCTACTATTCTGGCGGAAGCCAGCATAAAATTTTTGCTCGGGTTAGGGGGCCATCTCCACGTGTCGGGTGTATCTGTGACCCGAAGGTTAGCTGCAAGAAGAACGTCGGCCGCCAGCTGCCTGAGCCAATTTCTAACCCTCTCCCAATTCTATCCAGAGCTTTCCTCCCAAATATTCCTTATAATGTATCCGTACGAAGTATGGACATTGGGACAGATGTTGTCTGCACCGAGCTACCGCCCTAAACAGGTCGCTGATCTCTGTCACCCAGCGTCATACGAATGAAAGGTTAAGCGAGGTTGCGTCCCCGAGTTATGTGATGCCACGATGCCAAAGATCTATTGTTGGTGTTCGCCTCCGTCAGATGAGAGAATCTAGAGTATCTGGCTCTCATGAAACTCGTCCACGACGAGGTCTCTGAACGCAACTTCCACCACAGTTTTATGGAACATGTGTCCACGATGTGGACAAGCCTGCTGAATCCAGATCCACTTCTGCTGTGGGTTTGGCCATGGTATTCCAACTGGCCCAGTGGTGTTTGTCCTTTCCATTGCTATGACCCCAGAAGAATTTGGCGAATAGGGCTTCGAGATGTTGAGGGAGATAGCGGGGGGGGGGGGGAATGAATGGAACGATGGCGGAGATGGTCCCGATGGACTGACGGGGGAAGGGCGTTAGATCATTCATCTCCCTCAAAAGGGAAGGATTGGAGGACTGATATAGATTCTCGTAATCGGGGTCGGATAGACCAGCCGTGGTGCACGGGTTGTGCGGTCTAGACTTTTTGAGCTTAGGGTGGGCCCTGTAGCAGTGCTGCTCGAAATGATCGCTTATCTGGCAGTATTTGCAGAAGATGATGTTGTTATCGTAGACCAGTGTTTGGCGGTATGTTCGGTATCCGAGCTCAATTTCTATGAGTTTGGGAGGATCATTCTCGAGGTCTAGCTCCATATATGTCTTAGCGTAGTTGCACTTGGAGAGGTTGCGGGTTTCTTCTGTAATGGCTACCAGGGTCCCAAAGGAGCTGGCAATCCATTTGAGGGCTGCTGCTGGGAAGCAGACCAGTGGCAAGTTGGGAAGGGTGATCCATGTGGAAATGATAGTCGAGTCGACTTTAGGGTTAAAGTTAGGAGACCATTTGACAATTTTGGCGGTTTGTGTGCCAAATCTGTGGGTGCCTTTGGTCCTGACTAGGGAGTAGTCTGGTTCGAATGACAGGTGAATAAGCATGTGCTTGGGGTCCAGCGGAGCAACCCGAAATGCTAAGAGAGACCCTACCTGGCGACCGCTTCGGTGACTAAGGGGATTTTCGGGCATCCGGATCCAAACTTAAGGACAAACATTTTATTGACGGGGACGGCTAGAGAGGAGATCTCCAACGCGATGAAAGGCACGTAGATAGGGTATCCCGCGGGCGGAGGCGAGAATAAAACGTCTGGGAGCTGAATCTCTGCCGTCGGGGGAGTTGAGGGCTTCCCTCGATCTGGCCAGAAAATCTCGGTGTATGAAGGAGCTCTAGGGGGGCCATCGCACGAGGGATAGAAGAGTGAGATATGGCTTCGGGTTGGGCCACAGAATGGCTAAAGCCCGACGAGGGGGGTATTCGGGAATGGAGGAAGAGAAGGGATTCACGGTGAGCACTGGAGGAGGGGAGGTACGGGGAGAAAGGGGATTCGCGGGAAGCACGGGGGAAATGCCGCCCTCTC
>JANAVB010043018.1:659246-666693 GCA_029216955.1 Iris pallida
TTGTTGAGACGACGGCGGTAAGCTGTATCGCTCATGCAGGTAATCAACAACACAGTCTAATTGCCACAACTTTTAATACTTTGATATTTAAAGATTTGTCCAACACAAAGTTTCAAATACAAACCACAACTGAAATAAAATATTTATTTTCCATATAATCATAAACTGGAAATAAATCTAATTAGCATTCTCCTCATCATCATCCTCTGGTAGAACAGTCGGGTACAGCTCAGGATCATAGTAGCTACTTATCAATAGCTTAGTATTGTCCATAGTACCTACGGGGATTCCAGTCAGGAAAGGAGCAAAGTACACTTCATGATAATCCAACAATTGAAATAATAATAGAGTTATGCACTTTTAAACAGTTTAAAATAAATAGTTTTCCAGCAGTTAAAATATTGTGATATGAATAGGCAATAAATATGACCGGATTAGGTTGTACAGTTGTATCCTATTGATACGAAATGGCTTATCCCCGTGTGTATGAGGGGTAAGCTAACACAGTCATTATACTACTTTGGATGTGGTCATACTCATTACACTACTCCCCCAGTACCCAACAGTCAATCAGTCAATGCTCTCAGAGAGAGTTCCGTGTTGCATCGTGGTTTAAACTTGCAATAAAACGATTACTAAATAATTATAAACTAACACAAAATGTACTTGCCTTGGTTTGACTGGATTGGGGAAAATCTCCGAGATTGGAATCAAACTTGTCCTCGAAATCCTACAATCGAGAAGTCTGCCTTAGATTTCCAAAGTTCCCATGCTATATGTGCTAGTTACAATCTCTAAATTTGTCCTAGTCGATTTTTAATCTTTATTATACTATCACAAGCAAAAACTCGATTTTCTGGTGCGTTACATAATTATGAAGGAAAAATCACTTTATATTTAATTTCGGAAAAAACTTTGTACTTTATCGGTTTATTGATAAAAATGGTTATCTTTATAATTATATAATAAAACTATATTTTTTCTTCCTTTAAATGGAAAAAGCATTAATTAAATATTACAAACTTGAAATTATAATGTGATAAAATATTATTATTTTCTTTCTGTAAAATAGATAATTTATTATATTTTATTACATATTCACGATAGAACATTAGCCAGAAAACAAAATAAAAGAATACTAAACTATTACAAATTGCACACAACAGAAATAAATGGGCTTATGCCCTTACAGACCATTTTACATGAATTAAAATAAGAAGAAAAACATTTGTTAGTCTCTAAAAATTATCCTATAAATTTATCACAAAATAAAACTAGTAACTAATTTAATTTAAATTAATTTCGAGTCTCAGACTTTGGTCCAATCGTCAAAATAGCTAATGCCTCAACGTCCGGAAATCCCGGTTTCGTTTGGATTTAGCTAGGGCCCATGGACCAGTACGGTCGTCGCCCAAAAATCTAATTTATAAATATTTTCGAAATTGATTTGAAATCCATTTGTATAATTTTTATAAAAATTTGGGCAGCACCTCCTCTATATTTGGGATAACCCAAAACTGGAAAAATGTGTCACAATCACCAATATAAGTCCCATACCCGGAAAACCCATTTAGACATATAAATTATATTCCTAAAACATTTTCGAAGCGAATTCAGAAAAAATACCACAACATTATAACCAGAATACTATTATTCGGAAAATCCAATTTAAGTCTACAGAACTAACCAAAACCAATAGAACACAAAGAAAAATCCACAAAAACCATTCCGAAACCGACAGAACATTTACGAAAGATTTCGGAAAGTCCGAAAATACCATGCCTAAGAATTACCGATTTCCCGAGGGAAAATCCGGGACCAAATTTCATCATAGACTATGGAAACGGGGAAACGGAATTATACCTTGGGTTGCTCGGCTAGAGCTCTCAGGTGAAAACGGAAAAATAAATCCGCTTAGACAACGGAAACGGCTCTGGAGCGAAACCGCTGGAACAGAGCCGACAAGGATCAAGATCGTCGGAGAGGACAGATCAGGAACCACGGGGCTCGGATCTCAGAATCGAGCGGTACAACAGCGGCGTGGAGGTGCCGCGGCAGTAGGGAGACCGAGAAGGGCGCCGCGAGAGGGGAACGCCGGCGAAGAGTTCGCCGGCCTGGCCGCGGGGAAGTCGCGCGGGGTCGAGGTGCGCCGGGGGCGGTCGGCGGTGGACGACGTCGACTGCGGATCGGGTCAGGTCGCCGGACAGGGCCGCGGCCTGGGGCGGCTGCGGGAGATGGAATCGGCCTGGGGTCGGCCGAAAATTGGGGCTAGGGCACAAGTTTTGGGGAAATTTTTGAGGAGGTTGAGATGATGATAGAGATGGTGGTAGAGGGGTTTAAATAAGGATAGGGAAAGAGAGGTTACGGGAAAGGGAAAGGGTGGTCGACCGACGGTTACGGGGAGGTGAACGGAGGAGTCGGGGTCGACTGCGACCAGCGTTTGGAAAGGAAAAGTTTTCCTTTACTGGGAGAGAGAGAGAGTAATAAGAGTTTAAAGAGTTAATAATGAGAAAAGAATTATTTTCCTTTAAATACAAATATAATTATATATTAATGGATAGAGTTTGGATCCAATTTCAAAATGGATCGAGACGGGTCAGGGACAAGTTCGGTATGGTCTGGTCCAAAATTGAAATTCCAGAATATTATTTTTTTTAAAATATGATTTTCATTAGTAATAATTAACTAATTAAATTTTACAGGTTTGACCTGAAATATATTTTTTTAATTTATAAATAAAAATTAATACACTAAATTAATTAATTTTAAAAAAAATTACGGGTTTCACAACCTTCCCTCCTTAGAAAATTTTTTCCTCGAAATTAAAGGATAGGGTCTGGGGTACAATCATGCAATCATGCCTCAACCATTCTAAGTATTCTTTCTCAGTAGCCTCATGCCTAACTGGACTACTATCTCATAGCAGATCAATCTAGTGCAATATGTCCATCAATTTTATTTACTATTCCGAAATAATTTTCTTCCCTCCTTAGAAACATAGTCACTAACCACAATTATGAATTTCTGTTCATTCCTGAATTGTCAATTACCGTCACGATCTTAAAAATTTGGTCTTCCACATTTTTTATACTAAACACATATAATATTTCCTCTAATATATACTTTACTTTCTTCAGCTTGCTAATGTATACAAAATTTAAATCTATGATTTTATACACTTCGTTTTGTCTTAATACTTCAGTATCAAGCCTCGGTAACCAAATATCATATTTTAGAATCCAACATCATACTTCTATACTCCAATTTGTCGTGATTAGAAAAATTTATCATTCCTTACCCATACGTGATCACTCTGTAATGTGTTTAGATGTCCATTTTCATCAACATGTGTATATCTTGATTCTAAATCCTCATTTTCCATATCTGATCCCAAAATCTCAACAAAATTTAATTATCATGCTTAAGCTCGAATCCTTCATCTTGATTTTACGGTATCATTTGACTAAACGTTTCTCTGTTAAAAAAAATCTTATTAAAATCTTCCCACCTTGTATTATTTATAACTTTTCTATCTATGGTTTCTGATTTGTAATCTTTTGCATCCTTCAATTCATACGTTTACAACCTTAATTAGTTACATCTTAACTCCATAGTTTCTTGTTTCGATTGTTCCTTTCCTGATTCATTATGCATCTTCCTTTAGTGTATCTCCATACTTATAATTTAACTACCTCTAATCCATATTGTCCATTTGCTTAACATTCACATCATTAATTTATCCCTTCCTAGGTTTAAGTTCAATCACGAGTGTTTCATATTTATCTCATAATTCATGTACTCCATAAGTTCCTTCAATAGATCGTTCCAATTTAATTCATCAGGCATAATCAGATTCGAGGCATGATTGCTAAATATAAAGATAAAAAGTAAACATGTTTAGAATCTTCTAGATAGAGTTTAGAATATTTTGTTGTGATCAAAATCATGAGTAAACATCGAGGTATAATTTAAATAATCATAACGAGTTTAAAGTTTTAAAAATAAGCTCAAATAAAATAGAAAGGTCATAAAACACGACATCAATTTATTTGAGAAACAAAAGATAATATAATTTTCCGAAATGAGGGACAATTTTCAATTCAAACTGGTATGAGGTATAGGAGTTTGTGACTCAAAAAGAATCAACAAGTTGTACAATTTTAAGATGGTGAGGGTGATTAAAATAGCCATGACAATAATTCGATAGAATATTTTTTGGAAGTGGGAGCAAATGCTAGAATACAAATCCTCAGAATGATTGGAGATAATCATGATATGAATATAGTCTTATTAATATTCGAAAACCACTATTTTTAAGTCACTTGTTTCAAATTCATGCCTCGCCAGTGTGCACGTGACTGCAATAAATTTTTGACTCCATAACTTGAATAATTTAGTTTACCGAGTAATCTTCCAACTGTCCGACGAGGGAGGGCTGGGATTTAGCCGTCTTCAGTACATCGTTGATGCCTGCTCTATGAAGCTTTGGTGAAAACTTCGCTCGGGCAACTCATTTTGGAATCGGTTCATGAAGGCCAGATACTTACGAAACTCCCACCCCTCGATTGCCATCGCCAATACTAGATCCTCCGCGACCTGGAGACGCATCCTTTATAGCTGCATCCACGTAGAACCTCTCATCCGCTTGCAGCCAAGCAACGAAAGCTTGTCGATGTGCTACGAGAGGTGGATTGGGGATGCCATCCTAAAGCCAACTGACCTCCCCTCCTAACTGCTCGATCCACGATTTATGGGACATCGACTCTGGCTGGAGATAGGACTGGGTGGCTGACTGGCTTGGACGGAGGCCGCTGACTGCCTTGTCGTCGCTGCTGTGGGGATCAGCGACAGCCCGAACACCCTCTGATGGTCCTCCAATTTTGATGATGATTTCTTGCTGGCCTCCACCAGGATGGTGGCCAGAGGCATCGGCACTCCAACCCCTATCATCGCCCCCTTCTGGCAACCTTGCATCCCTAACAAATAGTCCATTCTGATATGGAGAGCGCAATACCGAAAGCTCCCGACCGACGACCCTCTAACCTCTATTGGCTTCAACCTTGCATCGTGCTTCCACTGCTACAAATCCCATTAGTCCAAAACTGTCGAACACGTCCTCCTCTTTGGGGACCTCGCGTCGCAGATCTGGTCCAACCTTTCAAGAAAGTGCAGAAGTGCTCATCTGGTCGGCGGCTTCAACGATCTTTTTGCCCCTGGAGAAGGTCTCACGGGCACCAGGTCATCACAGCTGCGGGTATCTGGGTGCTTTGGAAGAACCGAAACAAAGTTAGGTATGAAGGGCGCCCATACAACTACAATTCGATAATTAGGGAAATCACCAGACAGATATGCAAAGTCAGCAGACGCTACCATCATACCTCGGACAGTTTCTAGAGGGCGCTGGCCAAACCCCACGCACGACCCGGCCTTGCGAGCTTGCTCGGCTCCGGGCTTAATCTCCTCTTGATGTTTTCTGTCTTTTGGCGCTTGGCGCGCTTACTTGTATAAGCTTCGATATTTTGCGCCTGATACATCAATAATACTCTTATTTTCTAAAAAAAAAGAATATATATATATATATATATATAATATATTTATATATATATATTTATATATATATTTATTATATATATATATATATTATATATATATATATATATATAGTGCCTGCACCCTCCATTGGTCAGCGTGCCCTCGGGTAGAGCTCCCGCTCATTAGGGCAGTGTGCCCCTACCTACATCGGGCAGAGAGACCACTCTGTTTCAAAATTTCAAAATTTTTGATTCTCGAAATTTTGAATTTCAAATTTTTAACTTTTGTATTTCCTGGTTAATCTTCCTGGGCCATTTTGTGTTTTTGGGCTCTGGCACTGTCTGTACTGCTTAGTCTTTTTGAGCCACCTCTAATTTAATAATAATTTTATCTTTCGATGTTTAGTTTGCCAACAATTTAAAGCTGAACATCAGAGACCGGCTGGACTTCTTCAACCATTGCCGATCCCAGAATGGAAATGGGAGCACATTACCATGGATTTTGGAACGGGATTACCTCGATCCCCAGCTGGAAGAGATGCTATCTGGGTTATAGTCGACAGACTCACCAAGGTTGCTCATTTTCTTTCTTTCAGGGTTGGTCAGTCGACGGATCAGCTTACAGAGATGTACCTCAGGCAGATAGTCAGGTCGCATAGAGTACTAGTCAGAATTGTATCTGACAGAGATTCCAGATTCACATCGTACTTTTGGCAGAGTCTTAAGAAAAGTTTGGGGACTCGCCTCAAGTTCAGTTGAGCTTATCATCCGCAGACAGATGGTCAGTCGGAGCACATGATCCAGACACTTGAAGATATGTCGCGATCATTTACGCTCGACTTCGGTGGTTCGTAGGAAGATCACCTGCATCTCGTAGAGTTCTCGTACAATAATAGTTTTCAGGCCAGTATCCAGATGGTACCCTATGAGGCCTTGCACGGCAGAAAGTGCAGATCTCCTTTAGCTTGGGACGATATAGGCGAGAGGCAAATGCTTGGTCCAGAGATGATAACGCGGACTATTGAGGTGGTAAGGTAAGTCAGAGATCATCTTCGAGTTGCACAAGATCGCCAGCGTCATTGGGCCGATTCTCATCGACGTCCCCTTGAATTTTCCATCGACGACCATGCATGCCTCAGGGATCTCGTCTACCCGTGGCGTCATTCGTTTCGGCATACGGGGAAAGCTTAGTCCTAGGTATATAGGGCCATTCGACATTCTAGAGCGAGTAGGAGATGTGTCATATCGTCTCGCTCTTCCGTCGTCGTTACGTGAGGTGCATGATGTCTTCCATGTATCCCAATTGTGATGGTATATCCCGAATCCGAGTCATATCCTTGATCATTCAGAATTGGTTGTTAGTACCAACCTTTCATATGAGGAGAGACCCGTATCCATATTGGACCGAAGAGAGAAGATACTTAAGAACAAGACTATCAAGTTAGTCCGTGTTGCTTGGGGTCATCACTCTTTGGGTGAGTCAACGTGGGAGCATGAAGATGACATCCGATCGTGATATCTCGACCTGTTTGACTCATAAGATATAATATCTTCCTGATGCCTCATGCCTTCGATTCCTTGCTTGCATGATTGATTGTTTGATTGATTGCTTAGTTATATCTTGCCTGTGATTAGTGTAGCTTGTTCGACATCTCTAGCCTCTTGATTAAATTCCGAGGACAGAATTATTTTAAGGTGGGTAGAGTTGTCACCCTCAATTTTTGTTACATGTATTTTGGTATACGTGTACGTACCTCGAACCAGTATTTCGACTTGTCCTGGCTGGCTTGTCTTGGGTTTCTTGCATTGGCATGGGTTAGTTGGCATTTCATGGCTCGTGTGGTTTATTCTGGCTGGGGCATGCATCGAGTTCGGTTGGGTTCGATCTTGTTGGGTTTGGTTTGGGTTAGCATACA